>OZ012659.1:13544253-14144253 GCA_963942545.1 Oxycera nigricornis
TCCATACTGGTTGAGTTGGACGAGTTCCAGCTTTTCCTTCCAGCTAGGTATCGAAACCTAACGCAGGACGTGCTGCATCAAATGAACGCCGGCAACATTTGCGTGTCAAGAGGGCCCGCCCTAGGAAAAAGCTACGCGCTTTTTTTTACAAATTACAACCCCTAAAATGTTAAACACAAATTTTTAAATAAAAACATATTAAAAGAAAAAAGAACACTTGTTATTATTACTTTATTCAATTTTCATTGTATAAAGTTGTTTTACATTTCTAGCATCGATTAGTTCGACATCGGTTTTATAATCTACATCCTGAGCTCGAATGAATTCCACTTCACCATTGCTAAGAATTCTTTCTTTCATGTATTCGCGATATTCATAGCATTTTATATTCAGTGTTTTCATTTCATAGTTGCTGTCATAAGTGCAACGGATTGTAAGAATCAAGTCGTCTTGGAATTGTAGTTGGAAGTGTCTGTAAAAAGGTCGTTCACTTTCAATAATTCCTGCAATTTCACGCTCTTTTTTAAGTAAATCCTGCCTAAAACCTTCAATTGCCTCTTGAACGGTGACATATTTAGTTTCTTCTCTCGCAGTTATTGTTGTGCTGTTCAAAGTTGTATTTTCTAGTGTTGAAATGGTAGATGTTGCTAGCTCCCGAGCATCTTCAGCCGAACTATTCAACCCATTGTTGAATTTTAATAATTGGAACGATAATCCAATTTGTACCGTCTCATTACTAGGTAGCTTTAATGCAAACTCCAAATTTCCTTTATTTCCAGCAGACTCATTTAGTATTATAGGTATCACCCCCGCATGGACTGCACTAAACAATACACACACAAAAAGGGCGCAAAAGATTCCTCCACGCATATTGAATTGCTCGTATTTGATAGGACGATTGGAAGAACAACAGATGCTCAATGATCTAATTTCATAAAACAAAGGGTTTTATAGTGCTTCCCCCACTCCTCCTCCAAGCCACTTCCAATGGTATAAATTTGAATCGTTGAGTTAACTTTCACGCAGTCACACACATAGACACACAAGATCATTAAATATGGATGGGAAAAAATTTTTGGTTGACACAATATCACGAAATCGGAAATTTTGTGTTTGTGGATCGGGATGGTTGTCGTTTAGAATTGTGAATTTAGTGATATATAATAGACACATGGAGGTATTTATGACTCCCGAAAACGGCGCAAGAAATCTTATATTGACAACGAGAATTGAAGAGATCCCCCGGAGCTGTCAGCTTGAATTCAATTTCAAACCCTTTCAACACGTTAAAATTGAAGCGATAGGTGATATTTTTTTTGTTAAGCCGATGTAATTTGTTCTAAAACTATAACTTAAGGTGGAGAAATCACAATTATTGGGAAAGTTATCGATGGCCTCAGTAACTATAAAACTCCAAATGGCTTCCCACTGGGATGTTCATTCTCTGTTGAAGAAGACTGGGCGCTAAGCGAGAAATTAATGAATATGGAATCGCAGAGGGCAGGAGAGGAAAGATTTAAAAAGAACTTGCGGGGAAAATCTAATGTTTTCAATTCCAAACGAGTTGTTGACATTTTAATGGAAATGGATATAACACCACCCAACGACCCCTATGAACCAGCTATTGAACAGAATTTTTTTAGTAAATAAGAAGCTGCCCACGAGTAACAACCACACCATGGATTTGGAAAACTATTTGTCCTTTTTGATTAAATACAGCCGCATATTGTTGGAAGAACATCGCGAAGAAATCATGAAAGATGTATTATTTCTAATGTCATATTACAAAACGGACGAAACAAATTCAATTCACGGAAGACACTTTATCAGCTGTCCTTGGTCTAAAGACGACGCAACATCCGGGCCGGATACATGCGCCTGCCACAGTGTTTATCGAAAACGCAACAACATTGAAAAACTTATAAAATTTTATAAAAGACTAAGAAATGAGAGATGTGAAAATTTTTTGTATTAAAATGTTTTTCTTTATTAATCAATAAAATATAATATATTATGATAAATCTGATTTTTTAATCCAGGAATTATGTTGGGTTGGAAAGCCCAACCATTTAACATATAATTTATCTCCAGCTCGTTTTAAAACCCTTTCCACGAGGTACAGGTGAGGGTGTTTCGTTTTTAGCAATTCGTTTTCATAAAATCCTCCCTGTATGCGTTCGCCCTTATAATCTGCAAGCAAATATGTTGTTGGATTTGTGTTGTTTACAGCTTGCACTGTGAAAATTTCAGTTGTCCAGTTCGGAGTATACCCCTTCTCGAAAACATGTTTGTATTTACTGATGCGGACAAAATCACCTATTCTAAATTTGGGTTTCGAAAACACCTTTAAATTACTATAAACGGTTTTTAACAAGAGCCCCTCGTTTGAAGCATTCACATCGCAGGGCTTCAATTTGATTGTCCTATGCATTGTGTTGTTATACTTGTCTGCCAAATTTTGGACGTTATCAATCCACTTATAAGATCCACGTAGGCTAAACTCCTTCCACATCATTCCCTTCAAGGTTCGATTAAAGCGCTCAACTATCGAAGCCTTGAGGGAGCTGAACGTTGAATAATGATTGATGTTGTGACTTTGCATTAGTTTTTGAAATGGTTTGTTATAAAATTCTTTTCCAAGATCACTTTGCACATTTTTGGGGATTCGCGAGGAGTCAAAAAATATGCTTTCCATTGCGCCAGCCACCTCAATTCCACGTTTTGTTTTTAATGGAATGACCCAAACAAATTTTGAAAACGAATCGATTACGGTAAGCAAATAGCGATATCCTTTATTATTGGTAGAATATGTGCCCATTTCCACCAAATCAATTTGCCACAAGTCGTCGAGACCCTTTATTATAACCCGCCGCCGTTTGAAATTTTTCCTTGCTGCCTTATGCAATTCTTCAACCAGTTCTCGCTTGCTCATTATCAGCTGTGTCTCTATTTGTCTTTCAAAATAACTGTGGGTGTTGGAGCGATCACCAAATCTTCGTCATCATCATCTCCATCCCGGGCAACATCTAATGATTCTTCGCCGTCCTCCAACTTTTTATTGTGTTTTAATGTTAGCACATCAATTGATTTTGTGTTTTGAGAAACACTGTCGCTTGTCTGCTGAATAACCCCTTCCAGTTCTTTCTTCAATTTTTCAATCTCTTTATCAACATAGGCCTTTGTTGTAGCATCTTGTAACTGTACGGGATCTCCCAAGTTTTCAATTAATTTACCCCCCAAATCAAAGTTTCCGCTGTTGGCCAAGCTGAATCCAACACCCGGAAGACCGCGCTCTCCCCGCATAGGTTTTGCGCGCTTGCTTACAAAACGGCCAAACTTATCAACGCTCATGATCGTAATAATCGATTTCTCATTCGCCAAAACTTATTTAAAGAATTGCGTCGACCTCTTTCAGTTCTTCAATAATTGACACTATTTCGTTATTGTGATTGGAATGGCCGGCTTGCTGGGAAGAAACAAGTAGCCTCAATCTTTCCACCAATTCGTTGGGATCATCCCAGTACACATAATTGGGCTTTTGATTATTCACAAGCATAAGCCCGCTTCCCCCTTTGCCCCCAATAAGCTTGCTAACGATTCTTTTATACTTTTCGCCACCATTACCTTTGATTCTACTATTGGCATCATCAACAACAGTGCGATAAACATTTGATTTTTGAAGAATATCTTTGTAGTTTTCTAAATCTTTTGGTTTGTATTTACTTGGGTTTTTCATGAAAATCAATTCGTAGAGCCCCCGAGATGCCCGATACTCAATACCTCCAATATCAATTGCATGTTCTTTGAATTCCATATCCAAAACACCCACCCGAAATTTGTTGGAGCGCTCATCGAATTTGGGGCCATAAGTTTTATCAAGATTCCGACTATTATTCATATATTCTTTGATGTAATATGCCGATAAAGATTTTGAATCGTTTAACGATTCACTCAAACTCGAAGAGATCGGAGATGTTTTTACAGTTTTTATGGGTGTACTGTATTGAACTGGCGCCCGCAATCGCTTCAAAGAAAGAGGTTTATTTGGTGTTATCATTGAGGGGGAATGTTGTATGAATGAAACAGCATCCTCATTATCGTTATCATCAGAATTGTCTTGTAATCGTGGATCAGCCGAAGACAGCTCCCCCTTCATTCGGCTTTTTACTTTTTTACTAAATTCTTCGCCTGTTTTCTCTTTAATTTCTTTCAATGGCTCACTAATAGATTTAAATGTTGCTTCCAACATTAGCTCGTGTTCCGTTTTTCCGGTTTTCAACGCTTTATATTTTTTCCGCACATCATTTGATGCCTTTATGATATTTTTAAGTAGTTTTGAGCTCATTATGAGTTGACACCAGACGTTAAAAAATAGATGATGAAGACCACGCGTATACCAACTTGTCACCAGCTTGTAACCAGCTTGTAACCAACCTGCAACCAATTCGCAACCAACTTTGAGCTCAGTTTTCCACCAATGTGTTTCTCGGTAATGAAAGCACACAGGGCGTGCATTATTGTTTTATACTTTAATGAATATGTCGAACCCCCGTCTATAGCGCCCCACACCAATAGAACAATCTTTATTAATAACCAAAAACCCATATTTATCGCTCCAGCAATCAGCAGCCATGTTTCTAAATTTATCGAACGACAAGTCTGTATTCACATGATCACTGTATACATGCTTTAAATTTTGGTCATCCTGTTTAAACAATATTATGAAGTTTGCGTTGTCTCTAATCAAATGCTTGGGTATATGCGTATACGTTTGACACAAGTAGAAACTGTCAATGCTTTTGTGTCGCCCCATACAAAAGTACGATCTCATGTTATTCTGTTTCTCACAAGCGACGTCATCAAATATGAAAACAGAGTTTCTTTTGGCGTCGCTTGGATCTATTACCTCGTTATTTTCGGTGAATGTATAATATCCCAGGCCCTTAATGGGCGACACAACACGCTTTAAATACTCATATTTTGGTTGATACAACGACTTTGAATACAGATAAATATTCTCAAACTTCAAACCGTTCGGATGTAAGAGCAAGCTTAGCATAATATTGGTTTTACCAGAACTCGAAGGACCGACAATTATCGCTCGAATGTCATTTGGTAAAAGCACGCTATGTTTTATCCTCGCTCCGTGGCGATTATCACCAAAATCGAAATTTTCAATGCCTAGCTTTGCTTGTTGTTTTACTAGCTTCATTTTGTGTACTATGATACAACCACACATAAATACATTGTTTTATAGGGTTTTTCAATCTATTTGCAACGAAGGCCCGCAGCAAAAGGTTGTACATAATATAATATAATGATTGAATTTGCCCGAAAATCAATTAGTAACTCACGAAATTCCACCGGAGGAGGTTTAATAAATACACTCATCAGCAATCTACCATTCGAGCTACATATACCGGGCTATAATTTTTGTGGTCCAGGCACAAAACTACAAAAGCGTTTAGCTAGAGGCGATCGCGGTGTGAATCTACTTGATGAGGCGTGTCGAGAGCACGACATTGCCTACTCCAAACACAAAGATACTTTAAACAGAAACATCGCGGATAGAATTTTAGCGGAAAAGGCGTGGAACAGAGCAACTTCAAATAACGCCAACTTGGGCGAGAGGACAAACGCCTGGCTGATTACAAACGCCATGAAAACTAAAGTGAAGTTGGGAATGGGGTGCATAAAGAGAGAAAGGCGAAAGCAGAGGAAACCGAACAAAACTTTATTTAAATCGGCCCTTAAAAACATAAATATTGTATTGAAGAGGAAAAAGCCGGAAAGCATATCGAAAACAATCAAATTGGCTATGAAAACTGCAAAAGATGTTATTGGAACAAAAAAATCTCTAGTTGAAACTCCGCGGATCATACCAATTCCGAAAGTTGGTGGTATTTTACCCCTCATTCCAATATTTGCTGGACTTTCAGCACTTGGAGCGTTAGTTGGCGGCGCATCACAAATCGCAAAAGCTGTTAATAATGCAAAAAATGCAAAAGAACAACTGGCAGAAAGTGTGAGACACAATAGACAAATGGAAGCCGTTGCGCTTGGGAAGGGGCTTCATCTGAAACCATATAGGAAGGGGCTAGGGCTTTACTTAACTCAACCATCAAAAAACTTCTAAGACGGCTGCCCCGTAGAGCGTTAACCGAACTCGATATATTCAAATTCGCTGAAAACATTCCCTACTTTCGTGGTGTATTTATGCGCGATCAGCTGCCAAAGCATCCCTGGTATACGGAGTGTGGCGTAATAAATTTGGATATTTCATCGGGCCCCGGCACCCATTGGGTAGCGTACTACAAACACCAAGATCATGTGGAATATTTTGATAGCTTTGGAAATTTGCATCCGCCAAAAGAAGTTATTTCCTATCTTGGTTCAAATATCAAATACAACTATAGCCGATATCAAGACTTTGACTCGGTGATATGTGGACACTTGTGTTTAAAATTTCTATATGATTGTGTTAAAATCTATGAAAAATAAATATAAATATTAAAAGATATAGAAATTGTTGTTTAGTATGGTTAATACAACATCATAATAAGCATGTCGATGACCTTGATTTTGAGTGGAATCACTTCTACATTAACCGCTGAATATTTTCCTCCCTTGGAATTGGCTGGCGACTATGTATGCGGTTTGGTTGACTTTCAAACATATAACTCCATTCCAAATGTTGATAACGAGAATAACCTTTTTCATATTGGAAATGAAGAAATTGAGATACCAGTCGGGTCTTATGAAGTTGACGATATTGCTCTTTACATAGAAAAAGAGCTGGAAAGAAGGGGAAAAAGGTATGCGCTAAAAATTAAAGCAAACAACAACACTCTCAAGGCAGAAATAAAAAGTAGTGAGACAATATACTTTAATCGGATGCGAACGGTTGGTAAACTATTGGGTTTTAAGGATGTGGTTCTACACCCTACCAAAACACACACTTCAACACTACCTGTTAACATTATAACGGTGAATGCAATTCGTATAGAGTGCAACATAGTCACCGGCTCGTATATTAACAACACCATTGCACACACTATTCATGAATTTTCACCAGACGTTGGTCCAGGGTATAAAATAATTGAAGCCCCGAAAAGTCTCATTTATTTGCCGCTGAATACCCGTGAAGTAAGGTTCTTGGAGCTAAAAATATTGGATCAAGACGGACAACTTGTTAATTTCCGCGGCGAAACCATTACCGCTCGCCTTCACCTGAAACCAGCATAAAATGTTGATATATAACCAAGATGCTGGTTCTCTTTCCACCAGTGTACAATCAGTGTCTACTTCTTCAACATCGAAAAGAAAAACACCAAGTGTTGTTGTTGGAAAAGCACACTTAACACAAGCAAATAAGTTATTTCTACAATCACTGGGATTTCATTTAAAGAAGGAAAAATGACGCATTTACTCAACATTACTAACCAGCCTGTGTTTAACGAAGATATTATAAAGAAGGAGTATCACACCTATACACCATTTTCGACAGCATACAAAAACAGCGATGAAATCAGAATTTCTATTCAACATCAAGACTTGTATCTACTACCAAACGAAAGTTTTCTATACATTGAGGGCGCAATAACTTCAACAGAAGGAACAAAATTAGATGCCGCCAGTTCTGTTCTCAATAATAATTGTATATCTTTTCTTTTCGAAGAAATGCGATACGAATTGAATGGAATTGAAATTGATCGTACCAGAAGTTTGGGGGTCACAACCGCCCTGAAAAATTATATTTCTCTAAGCAAAAATGAAAGTGAAATGCTACAAAATGCTGGCTGGTCGCCGGAAAAACATTGTAAAGTTCCTGATTCGTTTTTCAACTTTTGTGTTCCGCTGAAAATGCTGCTTGGTTTCGCAGAAGATTACAAAAGAGTTGTTGTTAACGCACGTCACGATTTGATCTTAATTCGGTCTAGGACCGATAATAATGTTGTTAATACAACAAAGGCTTATGACGTGTCCATTCATAAGTTGTTATGGCGAATACCACATATAACCGTATCTGATGCTGAACGACTAAATTTTCTCAACATTATAAAAGTCGGGCGTCCAATACAAATCAGTTTTAGAAGTTGGGATATGTACGAATATCCCATATTACCAGCAGCATCTAGTCATCACATTTGGACTGTGAAAACTTCTTCACAGCTTGAAAAACCCCGATTTATAATTTTCGCATTACAATCAGAAAAAAATAATTTAAAGGAAAAAGATGCAACTACATTTGATCACTGCAATTTAACAGACATCAAAGCACACTTGAACTCTGAAACCTACCCATACGAGGATCTTAATCTGAAATTCGATCGCAACCGATACGCACTATTGTATGACATGTACACCAAATTCAAACGATCATACTATAATCAAGATTCTCCTCCGCTATTAGATTGTGAAAAATTTAAAAATTTAGCTCCCATGGTTGTTATTGATTGCTCGTTTCAAAATGAAGCCTTGAAAACTGGTCCTGTTGATGTAAAGATAGAATTTAGAACATCAAGCATGTTTCCGCCAAAGACAACAGCATTTTGTCTATTGCTCCACGATAGAATTGTAGAATACAATCCGTTGACTAGCGAAGTTAGGAAATTGTTGTAGATCGGTTAAAATAAGAAAAAATGTGTTGTGTGTGAAAAAGCAAAATAAAGTATATTTTTTTTTATATCAATAAAATTATCGATTTATTATTTTATGCTATTGTAAGCTGAGATTCGTGTTTCTTGGGGCAGCTGCAGCATTTGTTCTATTTTTTGATATTCTGAAAGCATACAAGCCGCATTCTGATTTCCATCCACAACAACAACGGGTATGCTGTTTGTTTGGGGCTTATTTTCGATTAACCAGTTCTCGTGGTGTTTGTGTAGGCTTTGTAAATACTCCATTGACACAAATTCTTCTTCGGCGCGGGCTCGTTTTCTTATTCGCTCATATGCTACCTCCGGAGATGTTTGAATATAAACTATAAAGACGCTTGTTTGGTGTGTTTTTAAAATATTTTCATCTGTAGCTCACCAATAAGATTGGCGTTAATCTTAAAGTTTTGTTCCATCAGATTATGGGTTTCTAATAGAACGCATCGCATTTCGTCATCTATTCGTCCAGCCTCATATAGACATTCTATGAAGCAATATCTAAAAAAACTAAAAAATGTTGGAGCCAGAAATCATTAACGCACCTTGAGCTGTACAAAGAGCGCTCCATTAGTTTAAACTTCTTGTCTGTTGATCGCATATGCATTTCAAACATGGTTAAAGTAATATAATTCTGTGTAGGTATTACCCATCGTTCTGGATCCTTATAAAACAAATCCTAAAATGTTTCATATAAACGTTTGGGTTTAATATGAGAATATGATGCTACACACCAATAGGTTGTATCCCCCCACATTTTGCCATTTTTTAAGTGGTTCATACATCAAGCATACATCATCAAATTTATTGAAATGATTTAGAAGAGTGGATTTTCCACATCCAATATTTCCTTCAACTAAAACAACGAACGGTTCGTGTTTTTGCCCATTATCTTTGAGGAAAAAAAACGCCTTTTTTTATAAAATACAATGCTGTTATTATTTTCATATCAAATTTCACAATGTCCCCAAGCATATGTGCTAACTTTATCCTCCCTAATTAGTCTCTTATCGTCTAAGCTGCTTAAAGCTATCTTATTAATACACTCCGTATATATTTTATGAAGTTTTGATCTAAATACATACATGTCTCCTCTATAAATTTTATTCCTATACAAACACTCTCTATAATTATCTATACTCAATCTATCCACTGCAGTTTTCTTAACGCCTTTTGCCTTTTTTATTGTTTTTTCCTGATCAATACTTAATGAATACATTTTTGCTCTTAGCCCTATAAATTCGTTTATTATTTTTCCGTGCGTTTCGTCTTTCATTAAACCCAAAATTTTACAATTTTTCAATGGAATATGATAGGGATTATCTTTAGAATATTCTGAAGTATCAAAGTAGTTGTCAATATCGTTTAAAATGTCTCTATAAAAATCTTCTGTTTTAATTGTATAAATGAATGAATCTGTGTCCATATAATTTAGAAGAACATTTTCGCGATATTTTGGTTTCATATAAGTATAGTGAAAATCGTACATTTTTAGCTTTGAAATATCAAGAACGGTAAACCCCAAATAAATTGGTTTATCATAGCACACATTCACTCGATTCATCTGAATTGCGGCCATGTTGTTTGAAAATATGGCTATACTATGAAAGTTAGGTTTTGCGATAAGAGCGCGGGCGCCTAGGTGTCTGCCCCGACTTTCCCATTCTGTAACAATTTTCACATCTTTTCTTTTTTCCACGTTCTCCATCGTTTTCCCATATACCGCGTTGTTCAACAATTTAAAGAAATTCTTTTCAAACGAATTTTTGCTTTTTGTGCGATAATAATTATTCAAATCGATATAGCTCTTTAGCCAACAAGACTGTTTAAATTGTAAAATTCTATGAACCCCGATAAGTCTTAGCCCATTTTCTAAGCATTGTTGCAGATTCCGATAGTGAATAATATATTTGTGTTTGTTTGTTAAGTCTGTAATAAGCTTTTTGTTTTTGGAACCCGGTGCTGCTTTATTTTCTGCACAAAAGGGTAAATCGTTGTGATCATTGTGTTTTAATGGGGGATACTCTAAATCGACCTCTAATATGTATCCAATATCAGAATCCTGTGGAATATTGATAATATCAATATCATTAACATTTGGAACCCATTCGAATGAAGAATGTGGAAGGGGTTGAGACATGGCCCACCCGTATAAGTTATTGGCATCCAAATATATTATGTATTTTGATGGATTCGCTTCAACAAAGCTTTCCATATATTTATTATTGGCTACGGAGTGTCGATGCGAACATTGGGTAATGCCCCCTCTAATACCTCGTTTGAAAAAATTGTACATGTTTATATCATTTAAAAGCTCTAGTGTGGTTTTTGTTGTTTTAAGCATAGCATCCCATGCTAGACCCGGAGCAGTGTAATATTGACAGGGATCCAACTCATAGATTTCTTTACAAATTTTCCTAAAATTTTCAAACACGTCTGTTAAAAGCAATACATCTGTTTTCAAATACAACTCTAAATAATCCCAAAGCGTTTTACAATTGAACTCTTTCCAGACGTTTTGCGCGTGTTTATAGTCGTTTTCACTACACTCACTATTTGTTAATTTACTAAAAAATTTTTCGCGTGGGGGTAAACAAGGGTCGTCCAATCGGCTCCACGAATTTATATACTCATAGGGGAATACGCCCTTTCTTGTTAGCAACTTGAATTTGCTTTCTTCCCCATATATTGAGCGCACTGTCTCTAGTTTTATCGCGGGTAAATATGTTACAAGCTCATCTAAACTACTTTGCATAAATCTAATAGAATCTAAAAATCGTAATTCAATCGTTGTGGTGCTATTGATCACAATTCTTTTTGATACCGATATATATCGCTCCTTATTTTGGGGTATAATTTTTATATCACCGTCCAAATTACCAAGTTCTTTTACGAATAAATGACAATCATATCCGGAAAAATTATGAAAAAAGATTGGAAAGAATTTGGGCACTCTAAATAATAAATTACATTTATTATGGGCTGGACCCCTATACTTTCCCGTTAAGTGGCAGTGGTCCATCACTCTGTCGTTTTCAAGAGTCTTTTTACATATATGACAAAGGACCGCTTCTGTTTGAATTTTCATTTCTTGGTTTGTTAAAGTATGCATCGGTTTTGGCATCATTATATAGTCTGAATAGAGCCGCCTTACGTCGTTCACAAGCGATTTTACAAAGCTTTTAGAGGATTCGGGACCTTTGTACGCTCTTAACCTATCTAATGACGAATCAAAAGAACACTTAATATAATATGAAAATGCACATGGTGTGTGCTCCTGGACTTTTGCTGTTGAGGAAGTTTCTGGGTCGGCAAAACAGGTGTTCACATCTTGAAGCAAACACTCAAAGTCGGCATAAATGACAAATGGTACATCCAGTTGGCGCTCAAAATTCTGATAATATAGTGTTGATTTTTCCGGTTTCGGCATGGTTGTCACAATTTTACCACACTCGTTTTTGTGTTGTAAGTGGGCTTCTTCGGTATGAAAATGTTGAAGACATGTATTGCAAATAAAAAGCTTTTCGTCGTGGAGTGTCTGTTGATAATGGATCAGCCTTAAACAATAAAAATTAGGGGGGGAGAATAGACAAAACTACAAGATTACCTTGAAAGGTTCTTTATCCACACATAGTGTTGGTCTTCGTCGGTGTTTTGTATCAATAATAAATTTATATGATATATTCGCTCGTTCTTTGTGTTATAATATGGCCCCACAATTTTCCGATTTTCGCGTTCATAACCAAACACGTTTACGCTAATTAGGGGGTTTAATTTTTCAAAGTTCGCTACATCGTGAACCTTTAGTGGGAACTCTAAATCGTTAAACTTTAATAATATTCCATTATCCAGTGTTATAACGCTTTGCGTAATATCCGATATATGATAAGATGATGGTCTATCTGAACTGATTTGCGCGGGAGACAACGCAGAAATTATGCTCCATTTAAAACAGAATTCATCGTCGTTTTTAATATTAACACATGCACGCTTGCTTGCTATAAATGGTGGTAAACGCACGTGTTTCGTTCCCCTAAGCGGCTTGTGTTCGTTTATGTTTATTTCACAGTGAGTTATTTTCACTAGTGTCCATCCACTATCTCTCTCTTGAAACTCTTGCATTTTCTTAATAATCTGATCAACATTGTTCTTGAAACCCGTTTGCAACTCACATTCAGTTTGGGCGGCTTGCATCTTTGGTTGAAACGATTTAATGCTTATCAAACACACGCTTTCTTCCTTATCGTCTGACAAACAAGTTTTCATATAATCCCCAAATAGCTCAACATTAAACTTAATAGAGGATGATTTTTTTTAATATTTGCTTTAATCTAATCATAAGTGGTTCCTCTAGTTTTTTGAAAAATACTTCCGGAATCAATGCGTTCTCATCTTTGTTTTGATATACAAGCGTTTGTATTCTGTTTTTAAAGCTGCTCTTAATGCTTTGAAAATTCTCATCAACAGAATGATAAATATTCTTTTTGTGTGTGTTTGTTCGGATGTGGCGGTTCCACTCTGTTGTTTTGACAATAACCAAGCACACATCACAAATTTTAAGGGGCGTTTGGTTGTGTGTTGACGCTCCTGCTAGGTTGTGATTCTTATATGGGCTTGTATTTTCTATTTTAAAGGGGGTTGTTTGTAATAGCTACAAAAAAAAAAATAAAATACTCCTTCGCTACTCACCGTGCGTATGTTGTATGTGCCTCTTCAGAGCACCAGAAGACGGAAAGTCTTTTTCACAGAATTCGCACAAAAAACCTTTCATTTTTCACAAAAAATTGAAAACACCTTTCGCTATTAAAGTTTGGAAAAAACTATGGCTATTGTAGTTTTCGGTTCGCCTTATAAACAAAATCATAAACCACAATTATTCAACTTTCGTTGGAATTTTTCCGCTTTTTTTAAACTTTTAACCACATCCTCCTTTTGACCGAAAATAGATAAGCAAAAGCTGATGACGTAATAATTTTTTGGTATAACGGCTTTTATTTTCGTTTCAAAATTTACGCAAAACTTCGTTATCTAAAAATTTTCTTAAAAACCACAAACTTGCCTCTTATCAACGTTATTTCATTTGATTTCTTCAAAGCGTATATCAAATTCAAAACCACATCCTCCTTGGGTAGAACGGATGTCTCTTATCAGCGCTATTTCCTCTAAGAACCACAATACTGAAAACTTACATCCGACTGTAATTCGCTGTTGGGAAATTTGATATGGAGCGCCACAACCGATTTTTAGTGTCTCCGAATAAGTGAAAGCGTCTTGCCGTGAAATTTGCAGGGTCGTCGGTGTAAAGTGGGATCGCGGGGGCGCCGAATTGGATCGTGTGTGTGTGTGGGTAAGATAGTGTATGTGTGTGTGTGTGTGTGTGTGTGTGTGAGCGAGAGGGGGGAAGAAGGGGTTAATGCCCTCATCGGCTTGATTGCGGTTGATGACGTAATAGGCTTGCGGTTTTGTGGGCGCGGTTATTTGGGGGTCAAGGACCTTTTGACAGTTCACCAAGATGGCGTCAAGGACCTTTTGACAGTTCACTAAGATGGTGTCAAGGACCTTTTGACAGTTCACTTCCGGTGGTGATGACGTCATCGGATTTTGACAGTTCACTTCCGGTCTGGGTGATGACGTCATCGGATTTTGACAGTTCACTTCCGGTCTAGAACCGGCATATTACCACTACTTATGAAAGTTCTAAGTGGTAAAAAATTAAAGAAAGGATTTTATTACTTTTTTACATTTGTTGAGATTTTGTGTTTTTTACACATCCGCCCCGGTGTATAACGTAAAAGTTTAAAAATGCAAGAATAAAAGCATTTTATTCCTTTTTGCCAGTTTAATTTGATTTACTTTCACAATGGTACAGTGGTGCACTTTTACAAGCTGTACCTACAAACCAATTTAAATCCACCAATCAAATGCACTGTATCCATTATGTATGTATTAACATTACTGCTATTACTTTCATCCAAACGATTATTTGTTTGCACAAGGGCATTGCGTCACGTTTCTGTACGACGTGATTAGATGCAATTGCGCCCTTACTGGATTCCAGCCCGCGGTGACTTGGTTCATAAGCGTAATTATTATTATTCAATAAAAATTTCTTTGTAATTGGTGGATATGTACACCATTTGTTTAAAGGATACCATAAGAAACACTTAAAATCTGTTTGGTTGAATTTATGTTGGTGGCTTTTGTAAGTACTGTCGAACATCATAGGTTACAGGACAGTTTTATTTTTGTACTTTAATCCGTACACAAGAGGAAAACTCACAATTTTAAATGCCCAAGTAAGTTGTCTAATCCTTATTTGCAAAAACAATTCAACACATTTTCATAAAGAAATTCAATCAGCAATTGTTTTTTTTTTATTTTGACAACGGATGATTTTTTCCAAATTTTCCTATATAATATCATTTTCAAACAGAACAGAAAATAACACATCTTCTGGTTATCGAATCTTTTCCAAATTATTTTTCACCTTACGAGAGAGAATCTACGAGTTTAACAAGAAACCGAAACATCTTCGTTGTCTGCTACAAAAATTCAACATTTCTATTCTACTATCCATTTCCGCATTTCTTGGAAACATTGCTCATTCAAGTGAAAAATGTATTATTAGATATAATGTCGAATGTCACATCTAAAGCGTTATTTCAGCCACAACATTTCCAGATAACTTTTTCCTAGATAGTCCTTTAGCCATTCCAACAGCCCATGTATCATATCGAAGCGGAAAAGGAATCCAATAACACCATCTGTCCTGCAGGAAAATAACGTGCGAACAGATAAAAACAACGAGACACTAACGAAATGGCGTCATAGATCTTCATCGACCCACCACATTGTTTTTAATCTTAGAAGAAAGCTTTGTATCTTTAGCAAACCAGGTGAGCTCCTTTGTATCTAGGTATGTATGTACATATGTTCAAAGTACCAGCATTAAGGTGATCGAATGGCTCGGGTTGTCACGTAAAACAAACTCCGAATATGGGAAATGACATCAAACATGAATAATGTTTGATATTGGGAACTGAAGTCTTTTTGGTATCGATTCAAAGGATATCTTGAACGTAAATCATTTGATTCCCTTCAGTAAAATGTTTTCCATTTTTTTAGCGGAAATCGAAGTCAACATATTTTGGTGGATTTATTGTCCTTTAGATGTTCATTGAAAAATGCGTGCAAAAATAAGTAATCACGAATGGCATTTATCGTGGCATTTTCAATGCGGTGGGAAAGAGTTTAAAATCATCTAACGTACTTGATGGTGTAAAAACATTTACTATAATAATAATAATAATAATAATTATAATAATAATAATGATAATATTTGTTGACACTCATTCTGAGCTTGATTTAAATTACATTTCAATATTATATAAATCTTTTGGTTCTGTAAAGTAGAAAAAAAAATTAAATAAAAAAAATTCGTATTGTTAACAGAGTTAATATTGTTAACTCTACTGTTGATACTAGTGAGACTTAACCCCACTACTACCACTGAAACTTAAAGGTTATTGAAAGAATTGGATGACAAAGAACTTTTATCGCGAGCACGTGTTTTTGAATGGTTTAAATATTTTCAAGATGGCCGAGAAGACATTGACATTTCATGCTCGGCTCGCCCTGCAACGTCAAAAACGGATGACAATATCGAAAAAATCGGTAATCTGATTCGATCTCATCGTCGGTTAAGTATTCGTGCAATTGCTTAGGCTGTAGGAAAGACAAGGCAGAGAATGCGTACGGCAAATTTTACTAGCAATTTTAACATGCAAAAAATGTGTGCTAGAATGGTGCCTAAAATTCTCACGTGCAAACAACGAGAATTTACTGATACTTAGAATTCAAATGAACCAAACTTATTGGAAAGGATAATATCATGTGACGATGGATATTTACTTGCAATCCTGAAATGAAAGGCTAATCAATGCACTGAAAAAGCCCAACTTTAACGCAAGCCAAAAAAGCTCGGATGAGTAAATCAAAATTCAAAGCAATGATGATTGTTCTTTTCTCGATATCCATGAGCTCGTGTACCTTCATTGGGTTCCTGAAGGTCGTACTATTAATCAGAAATACTACCTTCACGTTTTTGTTGAACTCCGGGAAAGAATAAGGAAAAAACGACACAAATTGTGAAAGGACGCGTCATGAGTTCTCCACCAATATAATGTGCCAGCTCATTCCGCATTGTCTGTGAAGAGCATCCCAGTATTAGGCTATCTGCCTTATTAGCCAGATATTGCGCCGTGCGACTTCTATGTGTTTTGCAAGGTTAAATTTATATTAAATGGAACAAAGTTTTAGTCTGTTGAAGCTGTGAAAGAAAAGGCAGCATACTTCCCCATAAAGCTGACATAATAAGACTTCTAGTACTGTTTCAAATACTCACAGATTCAAATGAAGCATTGTAAGGATACAAGAGGGGTGTATTTTGCAGGACCAGATGTCCACAAGCATTTTTTTGCAATATTTAAATCAGGCAACCGAAAAAAATATCGTTTTGAAATACGCGGAGAATGTACGGTTGCATTATCCGGCTATATAATAAAATTTCCAGACATTAGCCTGATGGTCCACCCTCTGAATTTTTTGTCGAGAATGTAAATTATCCACTCCCTATAATATGATATATTTTATTGGTGTCTATTCTTTGTAGCCAATTTCTTCATGTATCATGACACCACTTTCACTCCATCGATTCACTTTAAATAATGGATATTAACTATAAAATAAAATGAAAAAGATGGAAAACCAACTATTTTGAAAAATTTTGCGAACACGCAGCATAAGAACACAGGTGATAAGTCAAGTGAGCCTGTTGAACAGTATTTAATGTGAATCTTCAATTGAAATTTCAAATCAAACCCAAATCAACCAAACATCTGTCGTATCCTTTTTTTAAAAACCAACATTCATTTGGTTAGTTAAGATTACTCTTAATCAACACTATAACATTAAAAACCTCACACTTAAGTCGTGCTTTATAGTGAACTTCATACGATTCTTACCCACGTTGGGCGCTGAAATGATACAAACAATAACTATTTTCTCTCTTGTGATTTAAACTAAAACTAATAGAATTAATACAAATAAATCTCCGCCAAAGAGTATAAAATTCAATACACACTTATTACACTATAAAAGCAACATTTAATTCAACGACATTTTCGAAGTCAATTAAAAGCCTAACAGTCCTTTAAATCTTATCAACAAAAATCAAAGCAAACTTCAATGTTGACTGGCATCAGCCAATTTCAGCTTCTGAGTAATTGGTGCCTGTGCTGTAAACAACTTTTAATTAAAACAATTTTCAATTTCTCTCTTCACAAAGTGAAAAACTGTTACGATTGATCTTTTAGTCTAGAAAGGACAGCAAAGTTAACTAATTAAATAGATGAAAGTGTAAACTAGGAAATGGCCGATGCAGGTATAAAGTTTTTAAAAGAAAATACTTTGTGATGAGAAAATATTTATTTTTAATTTTCAATTTATATATTTTGCCACGAAAACTGTGGAAGCTAATGAAAGTTAAATCATTCATCAGATTAATAAAAAAGTAAATGTGAATATAAGCTCACTTTTTTTGAAAAAACTTAGCTTGATGCATGAAAATGATATACACTTTGTGAAAGTGGAAACCATGGAAAATGACGTCCTTCAAATGTTCCAGATCCATGTGAACGATGCAGCATCAAGTACACTTCAAAACGTTTTTAGTGAACTATTTGCAGATCTCCATATCGATTTATTGTGCTAGATGATATTTCTCTGCTGAACAGATTTAACGTGCTGTCCCCGAAATTAATCATTACAATGCGGTAACTTAAAACATATTCGGAAACGTGTTTAAATAGCATACCTCTTAATCGGGGTATAATTTCGAATAGAAAATTTGGGAACCTCTGACCAGATCTGATTCGCATTTGTCTAGATCGTTGATGGAAAATACAGGTGGGATTTGAAGGACCCATTATCTAAAGTACTTTGGCTACAGCCACCATGTTTTCTCATCTTCTTTGGAGGTAGGACTCTAACGCTATAGTAACCGACTAACTTTTCCTGTCGAGGGACAATGTTTACAGTCAAACATTATCATGGTTATGCTACTAGATTGGCTAGAATCCATCTCCTGACTATGGAACGTGAAAGCGACTATCTCAAAGTTTAGAGGGAGTGCATGTTTGACCAAACACTCGTTTGCTCTCCATCCACTTTCTCAGGTACGTAGGGGCGATATCGTCCTTAAAGAAAACAGGCAGCAGAGTTGCCGATTCCACCGAATGAATTCCCTCTACGACAGTGATAACTTATATTTTATCTCAAATTGAAGCGCCAGGACTCCAGATTCTACTGGAAATCTTTTCCCACTGTACGGTTGGTTACTTTTATTTGACGCAAACTGAGTGCAAGGATTGTGAGAGTCGGTCAATAGGATCTCCGTCTCGCCGTTGACACTCAGATTGGCTGAAGATCTGGCTCTTTTTTGGACGCTGACGACTAAGAATCGTTCCTTCGGATGTCTTTCATTCGACCAAACCAACAACTAGTTTCACTGAGATTCCGTCATCACCATATCATCACTCCCATTATCCTTAGAACAGATACACAGCGTATGAAGAACGAGCTCCACACTAACTCTGGTAGGGTTTTCTCAGTTCAATAGTTGAATTCGGTCTGTCGGCGTGGAACTTTAATTAAATATATTCCCACGTAAAGATGTCCAGATGAATTGCATGAATTTGCCGGGCAACTAACCTCAGATAGTTTTAAGATTAAATAGTCTGAAAACTTCTCTACAAATAAAGTCTTTGTTTCTACGGCTGTGTGACATGAAATTCAATCTTCTTGAAACCACAATTCATCGAGATACATATCTTTTTAAAAATAATCCTTTATAGGACGTTTCGAAACCTCACACCACTGACTGTAACCGAATTGCCAGTTTCATTTTTTATAACATGGCCCCGCTTTCTCGACATACTGAAATCCTTACTACGTTGTTACTATTTGAAAATGCATCTATTTTTCATGAGATTTTTCCAAGCTCCACATTCAAATATTATCCCTATTAATCGTTCGATGTACAAATAGTAATTACCTATTGATTTTTTTTATTCATCAAAAATGATGGTTCACTTCAGCTCAAAAAAAAACAAGCAACATACTGTCAACGTTACGAATGACTAGTATGTTTAAGCTTTTGGACTAGTTGAATCTTATAAGGCGATAACAACGGTGAGTAAATTTGTGCAAATTAATAGGTGCTTTGTGCTTTGGAAAGCGATCATGCATAATTTAGTACACCTCAATGAAAAATGTGCGTATAGAGAACTGTAATTGCAGTCAGAAATAAATTAGCTCGCATTTAAGACTTGTTAAGTGAAATTCCAAAAATATTTCACGAACCCGAACGGCTCGTGAATTTCTAATAGTTTTTTTTATTTTTGAACAACAAATTTGTCATCCTCTTTAATAACATTTCTGAAAGTCATGCAAGCAATCTACATTCTTGTTGTTAACGACACGCAAGCCTAAATATGAGATGACTCAAAAGTATTGTATGCCTTTCTCAAGCATCCTTTTCCCCAACATTTTCTCTTACAATTACACCT
Source organism: Oxycera nigricornis (assembly GCA_963942545.1). Lineage (NCBI taxonomy): Eukaryota > Metazoa > Arthropoda > Insecta > Diptera > Stratiomyidae > Oxycera > Oxycera nigricornis. Next base: position 13,564,535 of record OZ012659.1, read on the forward strand.
CTTTGCAATCCTCATCAAATCTACATATGAGTTTCTGAAGTAGCTACACGATGGGCAATCTGTACGTGTCTTATCTTCCTTTCAGTCAGCGCAAGTAGACCCAAAGGTATGCTGAAAACTATTAGTCTTGAAACTTCTACCCTAGATTCGCTCCTTGCTGCTACACCGGCAACTATAACAAAAAAAAAAGAATTCTTAAGTCATGCAACAATAAAGCAACCCCTAACGCTCGTGCAAGGTAAAACCTTCTCAACGTGGAATCTCAACCTAGTTTGTTCTGGTTAAGTCAGATGAGCTGCAGGTGAAAAGATGATGGTGGTAAGGATGCTGACGAAGGCACTCCCTAATGAATTCTCGTTCAAAAGATATCGTGCAAGTACCTTTGCTGCTATTGAATATATCCAAGTCACTATTAGGCGCCTTAAAGGACACAATATGATACAGGGACAAGTATTTAATTGAATAGTGACGTAATGGAATTAGCAGACAATGGAATTGACACACAAAATTGAGCTTTTCAAGTGAACTCTTCTCAACTAAAGTTTGCAATGCCATCATGATGTTTACAAATTGAATTTTCTAGTTGCTGACAAGAGCGCAAGGATACGATGAATTTCTGGTTATAGTGAAGTTAACGTCAATTGAAAGTTGTAAAACAATTAAAAATAAATCAAACGACAATCGAAATTGTGTTAACTAGTTCACGAAACTGGAACTAAATACAATGCTTAATAAAACTTGAAACTCCATATCACAATACATATTTAAGCAAATGTTTCAGGAATCCTTTATCGTCTAGTTTGAAGTTTTGTTATAATTTTCCAGGACTTCGTTGGAAAGTCATGTAAAGTAACTTTCGTAATGTGCGTAATGCTATTTCAACATTTAATTTTAATGAATGTAACTAAGTATGTAAATAAGTTTAGCGAATCAATTTTCACCCATTTTTACTTGCATCAATCTGAAATTTTGCAAACTAATCCAGTCACGGCAACAATACAATATTATGGTAAAATTACAATTGAAGTAATCATTACGACTTTACAATGGTTTAGGTTCGTTTGAATCGCGGTAATAAAAAACATCCATTAAACATAGTGACCAGGGTTATTTTCACAGTGATCGCCACAATGAAAACAAGCCGCGAAGTGCGACCCTTGAGGTCCACACGGTCAACTTCCCAGCAATATCTAGATAAACATTAAAAATATTAAACACAATAATATTTTGAAAATACTACTACTTTAAATAATAATAATGAAAGGTATTCATAGCAGTAACAGGAATGAGTTAATATTAATCATATCATCTACGGGAGCATCCACTGATTGCGTAAGGCTTTTGGTGGATGGGTGATGATGATTGATTACCACAAATGCAAATTTGATTGAAATTTTGATGGTTTTCAAAATTTAAGCCGCTTTTTTAATCAACAGACTGCAGAACTATTAAAAATCTGCTCAAATTATCCAAACATTTTAAAACTTTGATTGACTTTACAACAAAGTCTTTAGAATAAAATATATAAGGTAATATCAATCGGAAGAACCCCTTTCATATGGTAACTTTGAATGATTTTTTATTTTTAATTAAATTTTTATCATAATCATGAAAATTTTTTGCTGGTTTCTCTTCAAAAACTGATAGGAATGTATAAATTTTATAAACATTTATTACTGTGTTGTGCAAATCAGGTTAAAAAAATATTTTTTGTGAAAAAAACCCTAAGTTTTCTTATGTTTTTCTATTAAATTAAAAAAAAACGATGAAACGGATCTTTATAATGTTAAAATAATCAAAGACGTTTTAAAACACGTAGATTAACACCTTAATGATGCAAATGTTATATCTGGTTCGTGATATATAGTGAATGGAAGAAATGACCTTGAAGATCATGATGACTGTTGATGACTTTTATTTTTTTATTTAATGTTTCTTGTTATCATGAGAAAAAGTTTTGATGATGCTTTCACAAGCACTGCTTGGAATGTATAAATTTTATAAAAATTGAATACTGTCTTTCGTAAATCAGGTTAAAAATTTATTGTTTATAAAAAAAACCTAATTTTTTGCACTTTTTTTTTCTTAAATTAAAAAACAGCTCCAACGATTTTTTTAAAAATTTTGTAGATTCACACAAATGCTAATACGCGTCGATAGACACCTTAACTATGCAAATTGTATGTTTGGTTCACGAGATATGTATAACGCACGACAGAAATGACCTTGAAAATCATGATGCCTTTTAATGATTTTTTTATTTTTTATTTAATTTTTTACGTAATCATGAGAAAAAGTTTTGATGTTGTTTTTACAAGCATTGCTTGAAATATATAAATTTTATAAAAATTGAATACTGTCTTCCGTAAATCAGGTTAAAAATTTATTGTTTATTAAAAAAAACCTAATTTTTTGCACTTTTTTTTCTTAAATTAAAAAACGGCTCCAACAATTTTTTCCAAAGTTTGATAGATTAACAAAATTGCTAATACGCGTCGATTGACACATTGATCAAGGAAATCGTATGTTTGGTTCGCGAGATATAACGCATGACAGAAATGACCTTCAAAGGGTCAAAACAACAAACTCCAACGACCGAAGTATCCCAAAAACTAATCAGCTCTTAAGATTGCAAAGACGCTTCGATTGACACCTCAACCAAGTCGATCGAACTTTGTTTACGTGAGTTATGCTCGTAGAAAAAAGTGTCCACGAACGTACGTACGTACGTACGTACACACACACACATACATCTCCCTTTCTAAAAACACTTTATATATACTCTATAGACCTCAAAACGTAAAGAAATGTTGAAAATTTCAATTTCTATTTTCGAGGCGATTACAAGAACTTCCCATATACTGGGAAGTTAAAAAGGTTTTTTTTCGTTTTTAAAACTATTATTATTTTAAAGAAAGATCATTACAACTTTTGATACACCACTTTGAAATGTGAAGTTGTATTTTTGGTTACAATTTGTTTTGGTCAATAAAGCATGACGCTTTACGTTTCATTTGCTGATCTCTTGTTGAAGTCAACCCGAAGTTTAATCATACATAAACGTCAAACAACGACAGCCTCTCCATCAATTCACAGATCATATGCTAAGATAATTGCATAATGGTGTTTTAGTTAAAATGAAGAGCCAATTACCACTCGCTAAGAACAGAATACTAAAACAGGAAAGGCTATAAGGGGCAAGCGTGAACAAAATCAGCAGACCAATTTTTTTTGCCAACCCTACCCAATCTGACTGGGCCATTCTTTTGTTTACGATTTGTTTACTGCTTTACTGTCAGGTTCCGTGTCTGTGACCGTTTAATTGGCGTCTTATTTTTAGTTTGTCATGGGTTAGAACCTCCTAGTCTAGTCAACAACATTGTTTTCTAGTTTGTGCTTTTGGTTAGCAACTTACTAACACTATTGTTGCACATTAATGGGAGTTCTTAGCTTCCAGGCTATGCTGGTTCATCGTTAACTTAATGGAAAGTGTGGTTTCGGCGTGTCGGATGGCATCCTCTTCAGATGCTGTCATTTGCCATCCGTCACGAGACAGCACGACCACGGTTAGGCTTGTTGATGGGTTCAGCTCGTTATATTTCAACTATTTTTAATAGCATACGTAGCATATATACGAACCAGTTTGACAGTCGTTATAATTTGCAGATACAAATATTAAAAATAGTTGAAATATAACGAGCTTAACCCATCAACAAGCCTAACCGTGGTCGTGCTGTCTTCTTTTTGTTTACTGCCTGGATCAGTGGTGTTTCAGTGACAGATTTGAGTGGGATCCTTTATTAAAACTTTCTTTAATGCATGATATATTTTTATGTTATTAATTGTTGTTTCATTTAGATGACTTATGAATGAGTTGACACCACATTTGGCTAGGTGCAATTGATCAAATCGACCTTAATACTACCCGAGCAACACTATTTTGTTTAAATCAATTTTTACACTCAGATCTTTTCATATTTGAGTAGCAAATTTAAGGTATGTATGAAATATTTACAAAGTAGGGCCATCCATCAAGGTAAGACCATCCCACCAAAGCTGGTGACAAGTGCTGTTGGAAAGGGAACAGGGAGGTGTGTTCCTATTTCGCCGACATTTGTATGTATTCCAAATTACTTTAGCAACTTTCAGTTAAACTTTTCTTCACAAGACATTCTTGTTCAGTAGAAAAGACAACATAATTTTGTGGATTGCAGAATTTTTATCATGCAGCTTATTTAGTTTCTTTCGATATTTATAATTTTTTTTGTGACAGCTTACAAATACAGTATAATAAAATATCAGATAAATCAAGTCGTTGAATTTAAAATGAAGGAGTTTAAACTTATGTAGAAATATAGCAACAAACTTAACATTTGAAGTTGATTTTTTGAACAATATCCTTAGTCTTTAATTGAGAAATTGCAACCGATTGTCAACTAGATTTTCATATTTATTCAGTTACCATTTACAAGACACTTATTTCATTTAGCAAATCTAAAATTTATTGCCTTTGCAAGGCGTTTATCTGTTGCCAACACCAATTCTATAAAATAATTGTTCTGACCGCAATTCGCTATTTTATAACAGTCACTCAAATCTCTGAAAAATTTTCAAATTGTGTATTTCAAACCTGAAACTAAAAAGACTAATGATTTGTATAGAAACTACAAAAGATAAATATGCGAAATAAACATAAAATTTACACGTGTATTTCTAGCTATTATTTTCATGGAAATCCAGTTATAAATTTAGCGAAAATGCAGTAGAATACTCAGTGGCCGGATAATGGCCGACAATTTGTTTCGCCACCGATTCTAATTTAATACTTCCAAAAAATAAATGATGCCTCACTTGTGCATGCCTACTGGATTTATAATACCATTATGTTTTTTTAAAATTCAACTCATAAGCTAGAACTGTTAATAAAAATGATTTTGATTTGAAAAAATCACAACGAAATAGTGTTACCTGAACCGAATTGGGTCAAGAAAGCAAGTAGACATGTCTAGCCTATAAAAATTAAAAGAACTATATGTTCCATAAACTTTCACCTTTTGGATACTTGCAAGTAAGCTGCATGATATTTTTTATTCAGTGAAATCTTAAATATCCGGTTTTCCTGATCAGTCTAACTGATGGTATTATTTACTTCCACGTGAACGAAAAAGTTTTTTTCCATCTAATACATACAATCCCTAAAGTCGGATTTTCTTGCAAAACTTTCTTAGCGTATTACTTACTCAGCTCGTTCCGTCTACAAGTTTACAAAAAGGATCAGAAAAAAAAAGAACCCGGGGTAAATCTCTCTTATGGGAAAACATACCTGAAGTTCGCAGAAAACTTGATTACTTACGTCCACACGTACTCATTCACAAGTCTACGGAAAACAAACTACCTCCTTGAATGCCAGGAGCGGGAAAAAACATCTATCCATGCTGGAAACAAAAGTTCTAGCAATCTTTGAACTTTTACCTGTTGTCAATAAAGCTGTCCTCACTTTGTGCAGAAATTACGGAAAACGGATAGTCCTCATAAACTAGAACGGAGTACAGTCAAACTTGTATGACTCACCCGTAATCGTGTTTAGTGTTTTCGAGATGAATGCCAGCAATGTGGGGTGACCCAAATAGGAATTAGAGCCAGGATAAATATTTCAAAGGAACGATCAAGTTGTCTGAGCGCATTTAAACAGATCGAAAGAAAAATACATTATGATGATTCGAATAAAATCCGACCAAAGCACCAATCTTCATACTTAAGGGTAATTTATTTTAAATTATCCTCAACTTTACATCAATTTTATCCCAGCAACAACCAACCAAAAAAGAATTTGCAGAATTCATCAGATTCAGATATTTTTTTTATTTAATGATCCATTTGTGTGATGACTGTGAAGCATACACTATAATTACCAACATAAAGGTAATTCATCCAAATAAATCTAATTCCAGTTGATTTACGAGTGTTTCCATAATTATACTGAATACCGCAAATGTGCAGTTTGCCATTTTGTTGAGAGCACACTTGAGTTCGTAAATTTAATCACTTTACCATCAATTTTCGGAATTGATGAATAATCTTTTGATGCAAGCAACTCATCGTCATCTTTTCATGTCTTAATTTTCTGCTAAAATTGTTTAATTCAATTATTTTCACACAACGTCCTCCACTCAAAGACTCTTACGCGACCGCACATACCATCCACGACCCTCATCAAAAAGAATTCATGCATTTGGCAACCTTTCTAAATTATTGCCAGCAGCAAATCAAATTGAAATTCATCAAATTCCATTTGCCAAGCAATGTTGAAATCCTTCGAAATTTGTATCCTCGATATTTTCCCGTGAAATTGGAGCTGAAAATTGTCGCATCATTGCCAACCGCCCGAAACCGTTCCCATGTGTGTTTGGGCTCTCGTACTAGTATCTTGGCCTTAACAATATTTATTTTACATAAAATTACGGAAGTACCGAATGACATCCTTTATGGGCGTTGATATGTGAAGTCAGCCTTTTAAAAGCATCTTTTCAATGAGGCTGTCGTTATCTGCATGTGAAATGCCGATGCGAAAAATAATTTTATCACTAAGAGGTAGATCATAGTAGCCAATGGACAAAATGATAATAATAAAAACCTTCCATTTGACCATTGTTAAAACGAAAGTGATGTTGCAATAATTTGAAGCGAAGTATTTCACTATAGCATGTCTTCAGTAATATTCGGCTAGTTAATAGGCCAGGCAACCTAGTCCAAAAAATAGGTGTATGCTAATTAATCCCCGGAAAGCTGGAAACGATTTTAATATCTTCATTCTCATACTGAAAAGCAGGAGATTCGTTTCAGCTTTAATAAATCTTTTCAACATGCAAATGAAGAAATTAAAACCGTATCCAGCTTGCCGAGAAATCTATGTTTTTTTGGCCTTTAATGAAAATCAATGAAAATATAAACTGAATAGTTCCGGGACATATAATCAATCAATTTTAATTTAATTGAATGACATATGGGCAAATTGAGCTAATTTACACACAAGGTGTTTATAAAAATTGATTTTAAAAAGTTTAAATTCAAAGTTATTAAAAATGAAATTTGATTTGAATCTCTCGTCAAATATTCTTCCACTTTTCTCGTCAATGCACATTCTAAATTAAACTGAAAAAAATGGAGTAAGCTACAAAAAATTATTTTTCATTCAAAACTTTTCAAAGCATTTAACTCGATTAAATTGTCATAAGCACGCAAGAAGCACTAAAGGGGCAACCACTGTGGCTTTGGAACGACTAACCTCAGCCCCACAGTTGCCAATAAAGGTATTTCTGGTGTAAGCTATGTCCGTTGAATGGATTGTGTCAGCCAATTTAGGAGAATCAAAGTGTGAATGTCGAAGCAGAAGAGAATTGCTGTTGCAAAAAAAAAACAGTTTTTGAGTCTACCTTTTTATTACATAGGGTATTACTGAATCAGGAACACAAAATGTCTCTACCAACGTCTTCAAGTACTAAATGTTGAAGATTTCTGCTGGAACTGAAACCACAACCAAATTTATGTGGACAACGTGGTAATGATTCATCTGATGTGAACAGCGATGAAATGGTGTTATAAATATCCTGAAAAACCATCGGCCTTGCAAATGATAGATTAATCAGCCGTATTTCAACAAATATGAGGGTTGCCGAAAATATCCTGATGGAGTCTACGTTGTTACTGCTAATACAGGCGTGAAAAATGGAAAGATTCATTTGCACAAAATTTCGCATTTATAAGGCAATCAGAACGAAAATAGTTAAGTTGTCTCTTGTTTACAAATGTTAAAATAAAATTGAAGCAAAATTATATGCAAAAATTTAATGCATTGTTCATGTACTTCGTGTAAATTACGCTAGTTCACAAATTTATTATTTACTTAACATTAATTATTATTTACTTAACATTAACATTGATGAGAAACAATGTTTCGCCAAAATAATATGATATTCAAAAAAATGCTCCCATCGAACATTTTGCTATTACAGCGCTACATATTTCACTTATAAAACGATTGCATTCATTGAAATAAAATTTATTTGAACTGAATAAATTGTATAATGGTATTTGACGAAAGAAATTAATGTATTTAATATAAGGACTGTAACGGGAAAAATTGACCTTGAGTTTTTCCTGCATAGCTCCTGTTTGGGATAAGTTTAAGTCTTCATCAGGAATGCAAAATTAGCTATAAATTGCGACAAAAAAGTCTAATCCATTCATTGTAAGATCACTCTTGAAAAGATATCATCAAATCAAGAAAAAGTGCGTAGTTTAGTTGTGTGTGAAAATCCCCTTCGGAAATATTCGCTACTAGCAAAGGAGACCAATTCGTCAATTGCAACAGTAAAACGTACGATTATAAAGTACAACAAGCCGCGAGGTGCGACCCTTGAGGTCCACACGATCAACTTCCCAGTAATATCTACATAAATATTAAAAATATTGAGCACAAAAAAAATATTTAGGAAACTAATACTACTTTAAATAATAATAATGAGAGGTACTCATAACAGTTGTAGAAATGAGTTGATATCAACCATATCATCTACTGGAGCGTCCATTGGTTATGTAAGGCTGTTGGTGGATGGCAAGTGGATTGGTTTGATTGAATATTCACGGGGATCAATCGGAGGGGGCAGGCTACAAAGCCTTTTTTACGTTATTTGTTATTTTTATATCGATACTTGAAGGACAAAAGAGCGCTAGCAAAAATGAGTGCGCTTTTTGTTATTACGCCCACAGAAGATATTTTCTCGGTGGCCATTTTGAGTAGTTTTGTTCAAAATTGTCATGACCGGCCTAATCATTGAATTTGTATATTTTTACGATTTTACATCAATGAGACTAATAATTATTTCTTATTTTTAGTTGATCTTAAAAAACATTGAATATGCAGTCAATAATCAATTTAATTACATGTGAAAAGTAAAATGTTTTACACATAATGATGGAGGAAGTAATTGAAATCTTACGAACACTAAAACGTTGATTGGTTCAAAAAAAAATTTGATTGAAATTTTGTTTTGGTTTTCAAAATTTAAGCAGTTTTTTTATAAAATTAAAACACTGTGAGAACTATTCAAAATCTGCTCAAATTTTGCAAATATTATAAAACTTTGATTGAATTTACAACAACGTTTTTAGAATAAAAGATATTGAGTTATATCATTCGAATCCCCTCTTTAAATGGTAACTTTGAATGATTTTTTATTTTTAATTTAGTTTTTTTCATAATCTTAGTGAAAAGTTTTGTTGGTTTCTCTTTAAAAACTAATAATAATGTATAAATTTTATAAACTGGTGTTACTGTGCTGTGCAAATCAGGTAAAAAAATTATTTTTTATGAAAAAAATCCTAATTTTTCGCATTTTCTTTTATTAAATTAAAAAACGGCTGAGACAATTTCTTTATAATGTTAAACACATCGCAAAAATGTTAATACACGTTGATTGACACTTTAATGATGCAAATATTATATCTGATTCGTGAGATATAGTGAATGACAGAAATGACCTTGAAGGTCATGATGACTGTTAATGATTTTTTATTTTTTATTTAATATTTTTCGTATTTATGACAACAAATTTTAAAGATGTTTTCACAAACACTTTTTGGAGTATATAAATTTTATAAACATTGATTACTGGGCTACGCAAATCAGGTTAAAAATTTATTGTTTATGAAAAAAACCCTAATTTTTTGCACTTTTTTTCCTTAAATTAAAAAACGGCTGCAGCAATTTTTTTCAAAATTTGATAGATTCACACAAATGTTAATACGCGTCGATTGCCTTGCTTAATAATGCAAATCGTATGTTTGGTTCGCGAGATATAACGCATGACAGAAATGACCTTCAAACGGGCAAAACAACAAACCCCCCCGACCGAAGTATCCCACAAACTAATCAGCTCTTAAGATTGCAAAGACGCTTTGATTGACACCTTAACGAAGTCGATAGGACTTTGTTTACGTGAGTTATGCTCGTAGAAAAAACTGACCACGAACGCACGTACGTACGTACACACACACACACACACACACACACATACATACTTCTTTCTAAAAACACTTTATATATACTCTATAGACCTTAAAACGTAAAGAAATGTTGAAAATTTCAATTTCGATTTTCGAGGCGATTACAAGAACTTCCCATATACTGGGAAGTTAAAAAGGGCCTTCCTGTTGCTAGAAAGTCTGGATCAGGGAGAAAAAAAGGTCCATCCGATGCAAATTTGAGCCGCAAGGTAGAGATGCCATTTTTTGCAGAGTCCTAACACATCCATTCAAGATATGGCTCAAAAAGTGCAAACATGGAACGCAATGATTCAGATGATTAAGAAGCATTATAATCTTAGATCATATAATGTTCAAAAAGTACCCGATCGATCCGAAGAAAAAGAAAAAAAACGAAAAATCGGGCTCGAAAGCTATACAAGGATTACCCGACCAAATTCGATTGTGTTGTGTTGAATGATGAAACATACGTGAAGGCCGATTTCGCACAGTTGCCTGGTCAGGAATTCAATACAGCAGGATCAAAGGGTGGTGTTAACCCAAAACATAAAACCAAAAAAAACGCTAAATTTCCCAAGCGGTATATGATTTGGCAAGCAATATGCCGATGTGGTCTCAAATCAGAAGAATTTGTTGCGAAAGGTACCATCAACTCAGCAGTATATATCGAAGAGTGTTTGGAGAAGTGACTAAAACCGTTTATCAAGGAACACGACGCATCTGTAGTATTTTGGACAGATTCAGCGACAAGTCATTATGCTCGATCAACAATGAAGTGGTATGAGGACAACAACATCTCCTTGGTACCGAAAGTAGCTAACACTCCAAACTGTCCAAAACTCTGACGAATCGAGAAAAAACATTAAAGAAAACAAACAAAATTGCTAAAACCGAAAAGGATTTCAAAATAAGTGGAGAAACGCATATAAGGTGGTCGATGACACCGTTGTACGGAATCCAATGCGTAGACTTAACGGAAAGGTCCGAAATTTTTTTTCTTGAAATAAAAATTCATTGAATTTTTATTTAAATGTTATTTAATATAATATAATAATAAAAGAAGAAAAAATAGTTCGATGAAGCAATTAATACCACTTTTAGAGACATAATTATGAAGGTCAATTTTGACATTTTTCTTGCCAGTTTCTTTGAAACAGGTACTTCTTTTGTGTAGCTGTAGCGTTGCTGAGCCAAATAGTTATTTTTTAGGGAAAATTAAATGTTATGTATTATTTGTTTTTAAGGAATGATTTTCACTAAAATTATCAAATAAACTTGTAGTAAATTTCGATTCGTTTGACTAGAGAATAAAGTATGCTCCTAGGAAAGCGTCCAAGGAAGCAGTAAATAAAGCGGAAGACTATCACAACAAACAGAAGTAATCGATTTTTTTTATATAAAGTATTTGTTTTTCAAAACAGTAGATTTAAATCGTGCCGTAAATCCTTATTGAATTTCTTTCCACGTTCTTAAAGCTTCATCTCACTTTAAACTGGGAGCAACCATCTCAAAGTTCTGCAAACGTTTTCAAAGAAAATCGTAATCCTGAAACAATTGCGGAAAACAGTGCGGGGTTGCCTGCTTCCGTCTTAATCGTTCCAAATGGAGCAATTCATCATTCATCTCGGCATAATAAGTTTTGAAGCTGTAACTCGTTGCCGAGTTTGATTTAGGAATAACTGCTGAAGCAAGAAATTAAAAGGAGTGGAAACAAAGAGCCATGATTACGGAAAACTTTACCACCCAGGGAAAAACAAATGGATCGTTCAATGAACAGCTGCCCAAAATGGATTTGCGCAATTGTACCGAACTGTATTGTAGTTTGTTTTTTGTAGCACCCTTACGAAGACGATTTCTATCTGCATAACAGGAATCAACTACGTGATTGCGTCTGAACAATGACGACTTGCAAAAGGGTATTGCACATGTGATAAACATCAACGTTCTGCGCTCTAATTGGATCCCGGATAAACTTCCAGCAAGTCCTGTCGGAAAAATAGAAGCACTACCAGTTTCAATCAGTACTCATGCTTATTGGTAGTGCTTTCAACGAAAGGAAATTCCATTACTATTGACATGGAATGTTTACATTCTTCCTATTCGGTATGACTATTCGAGCCCTTCAACTGCAGATATCAAGGGAGTAGTGCTGCTAATTGGATGCATTCTGGAGAATTTAATACTCTGGAAGTGATTGAATTGTCCCGCATAAAAAGGAGGAATCTAAAAAGGAAGAATAGAGCCTTTAATTTTTTGTGCATAGGCGCAAAAGTAAAATTTAAAGATAAATAAATACAGTCTGATATATAGTGATAAAGAAAATCTGAGTAGGTTACGTCCTATTCAAAGATTGTAAATTCGCACTGCAAAAAACTTTTATTTTTTATTATTTCAGATGATGTATGATGGATCAAACAGTTTTTATTCCATATTATAATTTCGAATTAAAATTATTTAGTTCCCACAATCTGTTCGAACGAACTCAATCAAAGTATTTAATAAAATTGATTATGGTATTCGGGCATCTAGGTAGTAACTTCAGCAATTTTTGTTCCAACGATCCAACATATAAATTTGATTATATTCAGGATAGTTTTCTTATATTTAAAGTCCGTAATCACTTCTTTCAGCCTTTTGACTCTCTTTCGGAGTACCATAAGGCTTCTGCGTGGACCCTTTACTCGTTTTGATATTTACGATTGGTATATAATTTAGAACAACAATAAAACAACCATGTGGTAGCTAATGTGTCAAGAGCATTGAGTCCTACGACGCTGTTTTCACTATTCAATCTTATATCCCTAGGTTCTATGTGTATTCTACTCAGAACATCCTTGAGCTGAACTTATAATATTCAATATAACCAAGGCAAAGTTCCAGTACACTTTGTAGCGAATCTCATGGCAGGAAAGTGAAATTGTATGATCAGGCTGAGTGCTACGATTATACAGTTGCCAGTAGTGGAACATTCTGGTGCATTGACTACGAACAGAAAAAAAAATCTTGGTATCAAGGTTTTCGAGTTATTTACGGGTATGAAACAATGGTTGACACCAATGATAACAGCGGATTGGAATTTTTAATTGCGGTTATTTTCAGTTAACATTTCCATAGGGAAAAAATAATTCCGACATTTTTGTGCAGGTTTTGTTTCTGTCGAAAGAGTATTTTATCAACCCGAATATGGAATATGGCTTATAGATCATAAGAAGACATAAAAATGGAAAAACGAAGTAAAATCTTATATGAAGCTGGTGCAACCATGTTAGCATGAGAATAACTTCACGTATTGGGGGAAGTATTTCAGAAATTCATCGGGATAGCGATAGGGAACACACTCTCTTCTTTTATTAGTGAAATTTTTCCAAGTATCTACAGTATTCCATAGTATTGAGGACTCCAGAAACAGGACTGTTACTCGTAAACTGAAAGGGGTGTTCAAAGGAATCAACACAATCCACAGGAACATTATACTCACTGTGGTAAAAGAACAAAAACATGACATCGCATGCTTAGGTAAATAGACCATCAGGGTAGACAACAAGTTTGAGTTTCACATGCACTGAAAATCAAGTCACACTTAAAGGACTATATCAAATACATCCATAATTTCCCCACAAAATGATTGCACATAGTTCTAGGTATGATACCTGGAAAGGAGGTTATCAACCCTCAACATTAATACAGCTATTATAAATCACATTTTAAAAAGAAAAACGATTCTAGGTATATCTAAAGATCCGCGGACTTAAACAGAAAAGAACAGCGCACATGAGGTTTCATATTTAGAATTTGACAACAACTACATCCAGCAGACTACTAGCTCGATTTAAAAAAAAATTACAGAAGTAAATCCGAAAAGCAGAACAGAAGAACAAATAGCAGTTCATGAGTAGCGAAGTATATCGTTCAGAAATGGCACAAAAGTCAAAATGTTTAAGAAGGATCCATAAACCACCCCAATTAGATGACTGAAGTTTAATGATTGCCAGAACTCCATAAACGAAATAATTTAATCAGAAGCTACCTACCCTCTGATACAACCGTATTTGGAACCTTTTTAAACGAATCAACCGTTGGATACCTAGGCCTCTAGTTGAACCAATATCTATTTTCCGTCGATCGATTAAATATTTAAACTAAGTGTTTATACCATACTATTATGAAAATTTGTTTTTTTAAGTAGTTTTGGTCCTTTATGAATCGATAAATATGCTCATAATTGAATAGCCAAAAGTGAATCTGATGTAGACCTCCGTCATATTTTCTGGCAGTAATGGATACGCAGACTGAAAAAGTAAATAAAGATCCTACCCGCACCAATAACGCGTTATCGCACATGGTATACCATAGTAGCATTGACTTGGGCTGCGTCAACAATCAGAAGCGAGCTGAGCGGACGTCGATTGTCCAACGATAATGTATGGCCACCTGAAAGGTAGCTTTGTTTGCAAGTTTTTTTTGGTATTTTATTTAGGGTTTTTTCTCAAATTTATATAATAATGGAAGTTTGTGTTTTGCATTGTGAGAATTTCCTGTAATCGGGTTTACATCGTGAAAGAAGCTTTCGTCAGAAGGCAAAAACAGCAAATAGTGTACAACGCATTAAGACAGGAGTCCTTCCGTTAACACATCTAAGATGTTAATACTAATTTTTAGTCATCACAAAGATGGAAAAATAGATACATGACGCACAAGTATCCACGCAAACTAAGAAACAACTAAAATAAAAATTTTTTAAGCTTCACTCCAATATTTTGCTGGGTTTTTCGGGTACATCCTTTTTTGACATTTTTATTCTAGATGCAGTTTACGAAACTTTAACAAATTAAAGAATGAACATTTCAAATTAAAGTTTCTGTAAAATTATCCATGATTTTCAACTTAATGTATTTAGAATGTCCCATCAACCCAATCAATAGCACTTTTCTCTGAAGCAGCCACCATTATATAAGCCAATTTAATAGGAGGTTGCCTATAATTATCAGAAACTTTGCCGTGTCGAAAAATAGTCTCGTGTTCCTGTTCATCATTTCGAAAAGTTTCATTTACAAAGCAAAACTTTTCCAATTATTCCTAATTGTAGTTTTAAATTTTTTCCCGCTTGCTATGTTAAGCTTTTATCTCTCCTGTTTTAAGGATTTCATCAATAAAGCAACCAAAGTGGTCTCTCTTCAAATCATCGTTTCGTTCAAGTTAGTTCTGAATACCAACCCCATATTTAAAGGGTAAAAAGTGGTTGAGGAATTCTACGAAAGAATGCTGCTATGGCTGGTGGAGACTTTAGAGTCGGCTCTGATGCAATGATGTTCAAATGATAAAAAGTTTGGTTTCGATATCCTCTCTTCTTTCGCAGATATTTTCAAAGGAGCAACTTACCGATCAATTTAGCAGTTTCAAAAGTGTTAATGTAAAAATCTACTTGAATGGCTGAAAGGCTTGCATCCAGACATATATACCATATATATAAGCAATTTTCGATTTGAATTTGGTCGTACTGACTGTTAAAGGAAATCACAAAGTCGAGAACATAAGTGAAAAGTGAATAGAATTCAAAGAAGTTTTCATAGCAATAAAAATGAGAATATGCCACTTAAAGTTTATGGTACTCAAGGTAGAAATAAAAGAGGTGGGAAAAATATCCTTCCGGGAAAAAAAGGTTTCTTTTTCATTTCGATAAAAATGAAGAAGAAAACAGCCCATAGCATTGAAATGAAATTTTGGTTTCACTGAATATTGAATTGCATAACCAATCAATGAATGTGTAAAATAAAAAAAAAGTTTTCAGAGGAGCGAATAAAAATATTCGTCACGTTGTTACATTACATCCATTTGACACCCCCTTAAGGGGGGTAAGGTTTGACAACTGTTTTTTTCTTCCATTTTTGTTTATTATTTTTCTGAAAGTACAACATCTGAAGAATATTGTATTAAATTTGTAGGTCATTCGGAGAAAAACCAACGAAGTTACAGTAGTTTGAATAACCGTACCTCTTAGGTTTGCGCTCCTTTTAGCTACCTGCGCTGAGCGGTGGCGAGCGGCAACTGTTTCGGTCTCTATTATATTACTTTTATCGACAGGAGCAAAAAGATGCATAGATAACGTGGATGATAGTGATGTACTGTATGGATGATGACATGTATGTATTTTATAAGAAAATCCAGTTTTTCTCAAGATGTTTTCATTTTTCAGTGTACAAAACTCTAAATCGATTTTCCCAACATGTAATTTTTAAAGTCGGTGACCAGCCTACAGAAAAAACTATTGAACATCGTTTTGAAATTTTGTACACATATTTTGCATATATATATAGCTCTCTATCTACGTCGAGTTTTTTTTTAAAAAATCAATTCCTAACAATTTTACAATAACAAATAGGTCGATTTTTTCGTCAAAAATCGTTATTTTGGCTTCAAAATGGTGCCAAAAATTAAAAAACTGAATAATTAAAAAAACTCGACGTGACTGGAGAGATAAAGTCATAAACTGAAGAAAGCATTTTGATTTTTTGGTTTCAAATGATCCAGTGATGCTGTAGGCTGATCACCGCACAAAAACTTTTTTTCTAAGCGCCTGCGGAGATCTACAATAAATCCGTTATTTCTCCCTTTTTTGAACAAAATTTTTCCTAAATATTCTTCACATGTTGTACTTTCATATAATAATAAGTAAAATAAACCTACAGTAATATTTTTTTCTAAAAAAAATCATGTAAAAAGGTATTTTTTAGACGAAACAAACCTTACCCCCTTAAACAACGAATATGTACCGGCACAAATATAAGGCTAGTTTCGTTCCTTTGAATGTATATCCGCAATGCTAAAAAAAGATTCCAACATGTACCAGTGCTGGGATTCAAAACTAGACTACCATGAATGGAAGCCTGACACACCTCCCCCCCCCCCCATCATTATGGGAGTGATGAATTAAGCTCAATCATGGATGCATGTTTACAGATATTGAACTACATTCTAGAAGTACACTATACTTAAATCGGCTAAAACGCCATTGATTGTGTTGACAAAGGTACCATAGGCGTTCAACCTTGCTAATTCAGTAAAAATAGTACTACAGCATGCAATCATGAAACTTTTCATCAGTTTAAAGAAATTGAAACCGGATTCATGACAAAAACTAAATGCATTTAAATACTTGGTGAATGTACCTTATCCATTCTTTCATTGACTTTTAATACTTAATGTAAGCTATCGGCCTGTCATCCTTTTAAAAAAATCTTAAGTCACTATTTCTAATGCTGCTATTTGTTGGCATGCAAAATAACTCCATATAAAATACCCAAAAATAACATCTTAAGAATGTGAACAAGGATCAAACAAATTGTTCACTTCCACAGAAAAAAAAACTAAGCCTAAATTCTACAAGCTTTTACGATAATGGAGTTCCTTTTATTAAAATAAAGTAGGACGATAATAGCTTGAAAAGAGGATCTAGCTCATTTTTTTTTCGCCGTATCCGAGAAATAGGTTCACATTTTTCAAACACACGTATCCACAGTCAACAAGAACAGTATGAAAATGTCTTTTGGTTTCGATTCGGTAAACATAAAAGACGAACGAACATAATGTTACATGCAATCGCGATAAGGATTAGTACACAATTTAGGCCTCTGTAAGCACTTACGTATGTACATATCAAGTATGTGGAGAAAAGATGTTTGAGTTGGGTATATGATGTATACGTTCCATGGGAATATATCAAGACTTTTGGGCAGATTTATGTTTATTTTATGATCCTGCATGCAAGGAAAAAATACAATTTTAAATATATGTCGATGGTTGTAGCAGTTAATGGTAACTTTAATCTGCTTGCTTATCCTAGTCTTTATTGTTTGTAGTTTCAGTTGCCTGGAATGCTAAATTTCTTTCACGACAATCACTCTTTGCACAGAATCATATTATTATTTTTTATTTCGTTCATATTTTCCAATTGAAATCACTTCTATCATCGAGCAACTCCATTCATTCCACAATTTTTAGTCGATCCTTAGATTCCAATTTTTTGCTTCATATCTTAGTGCTCTACACTTTTTCACTCCTACACATAGACACAACGCATTAACAGCTCTAAAAGTATTTATCTAGCAATTATTGACAGAGATATCTTCCTGGACATAGACGGATTTCCTACAGTTTGCTCTCGTTTCGCCAGCAAACTGATACTCTGCAAATATTTCAAGTTCACTCTGTCAGGACATATCGTGTTTTTCGTTGCGATTCAACCCACACACACATAGATCTTGCTTGTAGACAAGCAAATTGCGGAAATAGTTCTAATTGAAAATCCATTAAAGTTGCATTCAGGATTTATGCGCAGGAATTCGTGGTAGTTTCCTGTTACGCCAAGTAGACATGAATATATGAACATGCATCGTCCTTGTACTTACTTTATTTTCTCCCATATAGGTAATCCGAAATGCTTGAGCACGAGCAACTCCAACGCGTAGTTTACAAATCCGTACTGGAAAATGTTAGAGGAAATTAGTTTTGAAATATTTAAATTGCTAATAAATTGAATATGTAAATTTTTTAGGTAGATTAGTAAATATACAAGATTAATTGGAAATCGTTGCTAACACAAAAAACGGTAAACTAATACAAAACGGTGGGCAAAATGCCTAATTTGAAACTGATCATGTAAAATCAATTCAAAACTAGTCAATTTGTTTAATTTATGTATCTATTTAAATCAAATCATCTTAGTAAATTATTACGCACTATGTATTACTTAAATTAAGACAACCCTATGTCTAAATATTTGATTCCTTACTTGGCATATCATGAAAAGTTTACTAAGGATTTCTTTCCTTAATTCTTTGTCAATAGATTTATTAATTCTCCATTTTAAGCACCTTATCTCTATTCGAACAAACGATCAAGTCAAAAGCAAAGGCACAGTACCATCTACAAGTATGTCTCTTTCAAAAAATCTCATCAAATGTATCAGTATGTTGTTTTATCTGAACGACCTTCAAGATGAAAAATACAAGAGAACCATTGAAGTATGAAAGTTGAGGCAACGTGACAAAAAATTGTTTCGTAGAAAGAATAGACAAGTCAGGTGAATTATTGAATGCTGCCTTAAGATCTTCACAGCTTCAAAAAGAACGGTGACACTATAATTTGAAAGTTTTCCGAACCCTCTGAAAAATTCGGTAGGCCTGAGAGTTGAAAATGCCAGCCTACATACTTCTAGGAGCTTCAAAACTGCAGAACCAATAACCAACAAATAGATATGGAAAAACGTAACTTTCAAGGCAATGAATGAGGCCATTGAAGCCACTCGCTCATTTGTGTGCGGCAGACAACTACCACAGGTGAGTGGCTCTAGAAGGAAAGTATCTGGCAGTTCAGAATAATTCTTGTTTGCAATAATTTTTTGTGTAGCGAATTCGACCACAGCCAGCGATAACCAGTTTTGTTAGAGGACGTCTATGTTCGTAGGAAGTGACGACTGTATTTTTGTGGCACATGCAATCATCGTGGGAAGCAGGTAGTACAGGAATCTCAGGGGTAATTGAGAGGAAAATAGCCAAACAAGCAGTTTAGATGTTGTTGCGGCGGCGAGGTAGTAGATAAGGACGATATTTTAAGTAGTTTCTATTTTTTTATTTCGCAAATTATATCCTCAAAGATCGTGTGTGTTTACTTTCGTCATCCTGTTCTTATTTTCTTTCATATATTGTTTTGTATTGATATATTTGAATTTTTTGTGGTATCTCTCGAGGGAGTTGATTCAGGTGCCTTTTTTCACGGCCGAACCTTTTCCCACTTTAAGTTCAGTGCACAGATTGTTTCAGCGAACAAGCGAGCAGTACTCAAAGCAATGAAAATATCCCACTTTTGCCAAGCATGATTGCCGGAAGACACTACCCACCTCATAACCAGTCACGACTATGGGTCAAAAAGTGCATGTAACGTTTTATTATATAAAAGCAAACATACCACCACATGTATTCGTCGTTGCAGATTTAGCAAGTTATAGGTAAGATTGGAAATCATATTTAGGGAAAGTTTTTATTGTCTTTTATTGTGTTTTTATTTCATGTAAATCGACAAAACAGAAAATTATTTAGCTATGTCACCAAATGAGGCTGAAATAATCTCCATAATTGCGGAAATTTTTTTTTCTTGAATTTTTATGTAAAGATAATGGAGCATAGAAACTATCCAAGAATGCAGCTTCTCAATATTGAAGTGTACGAAAAGTGAAGATAATTCAATCATTAAGTAAGTACGTATCAACTGATAAAAGAAAAGTTGCAGTTATTGTTGGAATGAAGAAAAAAAATCCCTTCCAGTGAAAGGTAAAAAAAATTCAACTTTTTTCATTAAAATATTCTTCTTGATTTTCAAATAATCATTTTTTTAGGGTAAGTTCATTGAAAATAGAGCAAATTTAAAAAAGTTCTAAAAATTGAAAAGTTGTTATTCCAACGTTAATTTGAAATTTCACACTAAGATTTTGTGACAAATTTGTTATTCTCTTATCTCCTCCTCATCTCAAAAATAAAACCCAAAAATAGTTCAATTTTTAAATTTATAAAAACATATTCCCATTGTTCATTTATCAGTACAATATTATGGTCAAATTTTTGGAATAAAATTATATCATAGTAACTATGGAACATGTTCGTGAAATACCTTCAAATTTTTCTAGTTACATCGTGCATTTTTCCAAGAATTTTTTTTTAAATTTTTTCCTAAGAAATTTAATCACATCCACTTTCCTCGATATTTTCTGAACGAATAATTCGGCGAATCATACGAATATTAACTTGAAATTGTTTCGAATGAAAAAAATATATATTTTTCAAAAATTAACATGAGAAATTCGAAAAGTGCCCTTACTCATTTATTAAGACTTTATTGCATTGCTCTGGCGATGATTGTATCCTTGTGTATCATTTACTTCAAAAATTATTAGATTCATCTCTTATTATGAAAAAAAAATTATTTGGTAGTTAAGCTCAATACACTTACCACTTACATTCACGGAACTACTGAAGTAAATTATTGTCCTAAACATTTTCCAATTTTTAAGTCCTGCAATTCTATGCCTTCTAATTACAACGGAATTGTTTCAACAAATATTGTTCTCAGTCAATTTCTCTCTATCCTTATAGCATCATTGGAAATGCATTCATCCCACCAATTCAATACAAACATCAACTCTCAATATTTCTTCCAGAATCGAAACTAACAAATATTCGGACTAATAAAAAATCTCAAAAATCTCCTCCTCTAAACTAAACAAATAAGCCATTTATTCGTCATGTATTATATATCATGCAAATTTACAGCTTAGTCAGTAAAAATAATTTACCAAATGCATTACAGCCATTCGTTTCGGTATGGACATCATAAATTTCAATTTGCAAACAATTTTCATCCGTTTATCTTTATCGTAAATTTCAATGGGAGACAATTTCCAAAACACATTTTTCACAATTTTTTAATGGAGCACAAATTGTTCGATCGAGGCAAAGGACATCCATATCAGTACAAATAAAAAAGTTGATAAATAATGATTTTAGTGGAAATTTATTTTCAAAAATGAATTTTGTTTGAGAATCAAATTATGTATAATATCGATATGAAAATTGTATGACAAAAGTAAATAATTTTGAAAAATTTCATGACAATGACAACATAAACTGAAAGTATTATATGTGTAGACGAAACGTGTGACACAAGCTCATCATAACAGAGCTAAAAATATAAGGACGCCAAACTATATCTGAACAATAAAAAGGGACTATACATATTGAATTCAAATGATTTTCGATGATAACTTCAAACACAATTTTATAGAGTTTTTTCCACATAATTAACAAAAACTGCTAGCATATTACGCAATTCTTATTTTGAAACCTTTATAGTCATTGTTCGTACATTTTTGCTAGGCTAGCCAAGTCCTTAGACACAATTGTATTTAAATTTAAAATGCGGGAAATTTCTCAACGGCTCACAATTTTTTCTCTTTCTATTAGGCTGATACACAGTGTAAAATAAATTAATACATAAAAATAAACGAATACATAAAGATAAATACAAAAATATTCGTACTAGCATTTGCATAAAATTCGCATTACTATGTCTAGTCTCCCATATAAGCATACATTTGTATGTGGGAGTTTCAAATTACATTGAAATTCAGATATCCTTTGCTTCTTATTATGCTGAAGGTATTTGAATATTTAATACATTACGAGCTGATGCGAAAAATTTAAATAATTTATTAATCGAATTCTTTTCAAATAAACATATGTAGACGCATAAATGAATCTAAAAATTCGTTTCAAAAGAATAATAAAGATTTTTGATGGTGATGTAATGTGCCTACATATTTCGATAATATTGCAATGGAACAAATATATTCCTGTATTCAATTTAAATTATTGAAGGATAGCGTTTGATTGTTGGTGATGTTTATTACATTCTTTTCATTTTAATTTCGAAGAATAGTATGTTTCTCAAACCTAATGGAGCAGTTGGGAAATGAATCTATATATTCATAATAGCAATATTCTTTTGCAACATCGATACATGACTGAAGGGTGGACTTAAAAGCCTTATTGGGGGACCAATTGCCTACGCAAGATTCACAATGTGAACATACATTTTTATTCGACACTGACAATTATTTTAGGCTTTTCGCAAGATACTTTCATCCCTAAAAAGCATGCATTAAATTAAGTTTTGCATTTACAAGACTGGTTTACTTGCATTTTATTCACAAAATTAGGGACCAAAAATGCAATTCACAATTCAAAGGAGACGTTTGTAAATTGAAATCATTATATCCAAGACTTTGATTTCCATGGCAATGGCAAACTTTAATAGTACAAAACATTGAAATTCGTCAAACTGGCATAAATTATTTCAAAATTAAGTGAACAGTATTACTTCATTTCATGTCTTTCAGACAATCAATATTTTACTGTACGAGTTCTCGGTATTCGTTTTACAACGACAACTAAATTAATTTTGAACTAAAATTTCACATCCGTTGAATGCATAAAAATGTATAGGTTCACATAAAAAGTAAATTGTTCCGGACGCCACACGCAATAACTCTTTTTTAATCCTCATTGGAGCGTCATTAACTGAAACGTTATTACCTATTTATTAGCTCACTATCATGTATTTTGCGCACTCCATCGGTAGGAGTCCTTTAATTTCCTTTATTCGAATTACACCTTACAGAATTTCGTCCTTCTCCTTTGAACTCGGCACTGAATGGATTACGCAATACCCGGAACAAAAGAAAATTCCTGAGCAAGCAAATGTCCAAGCATCCTCATAAATTTCATGCCAACCTCGAAAATTACATCCAGTTTGTGCGATGGTGAAAGGCCCAATGAGACGTTCCCAGGCAGGCTATAACGTTCTGCGCTAAATTTACCCCCGAAAACGGTTTCATGGGTCAGTGCGTTGGGGGTTCCCCCCGAACATACATACAACTTGAAATCGGCTCTTATGCTTTTTGTCTCCTTGCAATGGCTTTGTGTCCGTAAGCTTCAGACGCTCTGGGCAATTCAATTCACTAGACACCTGTTACGTTCTTTTGTATCTTCACTGTATTCATAGAATAGATAGTCCTACGTATGTATATGTAGGTAACCTACTCCCACATGGTGCAACCTTTTCACGGTTGGATAAATGTTAAAATATGGAATGGGAATTACTGCCACGAGAAGCAATGTATAAGTATACGCTCATATAATATCCTGCCGTGTACAGTTCGTCATTATATATAAAAAGCTCGAAAATGTTTAGAAAGTATGTAACAAGTTTAGCACGCACTACACGCTGAAAGATATTTCAATACAGAATAGTGAACAGCCTAAAATGAAGTTTTTATTAAATTACCAACTTTAAAAATCTCTTTCAACATTGTTTATTACTATAGTTTCCAGAAAGGATAAGTACTTTTGAAAATAATGTTTAAAGCTTGTTTGAGAAGTAACAAAAAACTGATCCTTTCACATTTAAGGATAAGCCCTGTGTTGGTTTTATTTGAAATTACTACTAAAACTGAGCTGTTAAATTTTCTTTAATGATTCTTGTTTAAGTCGAGAGTACATCTTTCGATTATTATTGCCCACTTGTAGGCACTTGTTTTTGAATGGTTGAAGTACCAACAATCCTTAACATATTCCTATCAAAACTAGTTCAATGGTATCAAATTTACACCACCACAGGCATCGGCGGGACTTTATTTCTAGCAACAACAAAAATTTTCACATTTTCACAATTTCTACTACATGGCACTGAAAATAGTTTCCTAATAATGCTCAGCGTTGTTTAGGCGTAAACCAATCCATTTTGTTAACAAGAGAGGTTTGAAAAAACTTGTTTTATAAAGTTTCAAGCGCGTTATTGCTGCCAATGTCGAAATAACACGCACTTTAACACGTTGACTGCCATGTTTATCCATGTTGGTGGACACAAGTACGTATCCTCTAGGTGCCATAGCAACATCTTGTAAGTCCGCCGTGTTTGCTAGAGTTGTAACTTCACTTTTAAGTGGCTTGGACAATTTTGAAACATATGTCCGTTCTTATATAAGTGTTTCAAAAAGTCCTTTTTCCAATTGGAAATATAACAGCAAAATTGTTAATTTTTTTCTCGACCCATTGAAGTGGGCAGCTAAACAAGTTTTAAGTTTGATTGACTGCCTAATCTGTGAAGAAAAGTTATCAAATAAACCATCTTATACGTATATACCTCTAAGTAGACACCGGAGATATTTATCTTAGATATTAAACTAAAATGGGCTGTGAATTGCAAGTTGTAAGTTTCAATGAAAGTTTACCATTTTAATTCAATGCATGTTAAATTCTTTTTATGACAATACATGTCTGAATCCTGATTGCATCATTGAAAGATTTGTCTGAAATGTGACTGTGTTCACTTAGTTGTTGATATTTCGTCTTGCATTTGAATAGTTGCATCACAGTTATTTTATATAGAGTGGCCGGTTTCAAGGCTATATGTAGACAATTAACTAATAGACTTCCGCAGATTACATCATGTCCTTTCGTATTCATATTTCGTGAGCCTCGACAAAAATTTATTTTGACAATGTAGTAGGTATTTACCCTGCGTACTAAAGTTGGAAGTTTGCAGAAAGATTTTCCCGCCGTATTTGTCTGTCGGGACAAAGATATCATTTTCAGGAAGACCATTTTTGCTGTTCATCTTATTTATTAGGGAAAAACGGCAAATTATGGTAGGTGATTTCTAGAAGCTCAATACAATGACAATACGGATGGTTGAATAGCTTTTAATGCTTTCAATTAAGGTAAACTATTTTTTTTCTTAAGCACCTTCAAACCTTCAGCAATAGTAAAAGTATTTACCAAACTCACCAAATTTCATGTAACACATTTGGCAAATATATTTAAATTTCAATAAAACAGATATTACAGTGAAACTTTCAGATGGGCTGAAAAACTGGGAACAAAAAATTTAATGGAAATACGTTTTAATACCAAGTAAAAAACCTTCCCTACACTTTTTGTAGATAAATATCACATAAATATCTGGACGAATCGATCTACAATAAATTTTTTTTGGATAGTTTGTTTGCACGAAAAAGCTGATGTTACTTATATTTGAGAATTAATTTCCTGTTTTTTTTTCTAGACATAAGCAATACTAATAAATAAAAATATTAACAGAATTCTCTTAGAAATTCATCTTTTTGAGACCCGCCGCCAGCCAGGCAGTTGCCGATAATGGTAATTGCTTGGCAAATCAAAACATCGGTAGCGAAACAACAGGCTAAGAAATTAGAAAAGGAAAAGAGACGGTGACCCGAATGGTAGGAAAATCCAGAAAAATTTTGATTTTGTCCGCAAGTTAATCAATTTTCTGTTTTCTATTTTTTTGTTAGATTGTTTTCTTTTCTTAACAAATGACTGAGATTTTTCGAGGTCGTATAAGAATATTTCATTTCAATTCGAACCCAGTGCCAGTAGCAGAAATGAAAACCACTTCCTGCTTAGAAGAGAATTTTCTTCTTGCATATCAGTTTAGGGATCAGATATAAACACAGTTTTCAGAATAGAACAATACAAATTATACCCAAATGTTTTGACCGTCAGTAAAAATGATAATAATTAGTTAATGAAATATATGGCTTAAGAGTTTTCTTGCTGATCACGTCATTTTCCATTTATAGGAAGTAGAAGGCAGTCTGACTGGATATTATATGGAGGGCCCAATCGATCTTGTTATGCGGCATTGCACATGGTAGGCTGATGAACAGTGAGATCACAGTGAGGAAACATCTATGACTGGTGCGCTCAGCTGAGGTGGATTGAGCCAACGAATATATGGCAACCTGAGACAATAGTTTATTGGCGCTTACTTTAATTCGCTTTAATTCGTGATTCGGAATCGATTGGAATGGTAATTTTGGCTCTCATGAGGGTGTTGCACCGCGGTAGTAAAGCAGAATATGATTTAGAGCAAAGTAGAAGCCTCAGTCTTAAATCATGTTGATGATGGGCTTTGTTTTTTCTAGGACTCGGTACTTCTTTGATATTTTCACGTAATTGAGCATTGAAAATCAACCTAAGTTAAGAGCAAAAGCAAATGCCAATGTATTACCTACGTCTCGCTGAGTTTTTTTAATTATAAAAGGCAGGATCACCATTTTCGATTTGCTACTGCTACTTCCCGTCGATTGTCCTCAAGTAGACTGATACGTCCAACGTTTAGTTAAAGGGGATTCTGGACGATATGTTTCCCGTTCGAATGGGCAGAGGAGATCTTTACCTAAGGCAATCAATTTGCCTTGAATTTTGCATAATTTTCGTCGTTAACAAGCAGCTTTAAGTTGCTTGCTAACGATAGAGAAAACCAAAATAGCAAATATGTTTTGCTTAAGCTGACTAGATTTTTTTTTAATTTTGATTTATCATACTAACATCCTAATCTTAACTAGAAGTTTTTTAATAGAAAAGCCTTAATCAAAAATACCGAACAATTTTCTATACTCAAAATTTATTATATTCCCATGTTCCTTCATCAGCACTTCCTCAACTCCCTTGTAACGTTTTCCAGATTTTAAACTTATAATTTATATGGGCCAAAAGGTTCTACAAATTGGCGGTGAGCGTTTGGAATTGGGATTATTATGTAAGGCATTGTAGTAAGTTCAATTGTACTTCACTAGGGAAAAACCAACATCGACCACAATCCCTACAAACTAAGCTGTTTTGCCAGCAACTAATAACCTTATAGTGTTTGAGAAACTGAACTCATTTGTTGGCATAATACATAACATTCGTTCCCTCACCCATGGAATCAAAGTCTGCAAAACTGAACACATTGAAAGTGCTGTCGAGATTTAACCGCAAATATGATTTTTTCAAAGAGTATCAATGGTACTAAGTTCACCATAGTTTTTTCCTTAAATCATTTATGCAGAGCGGTACCTACTTTACTACCACAAATGAAAATATATTCACTATCTAAAAGTTAACATATTAAAATTTTCTTTCAGGATTTACCTCACATCTTCAAAAGGATAACGTTGTTATATTACGCATAAATTTTTACCCAGATTACTTGGTATGATTTATTTGTTAAATTTTTAATATATTTCGGAATTAGCTAAAGTTCAAACGGGTGTTTGAAGTATTTCATGAAGGTGAAAAAGAAAAGTAAAATAATTCAAACGATACACTCTGAAGAAAGCAAAAGCAAATTAATAAGACATGTGTGAAAATTCAAAGGGAGCTCAGCGACGTGCCCTCAGTAACAAATTAAAGATTAAGATTTTCGTTTCGGAGGCGAAAGTAAAATAAACAGTAGTTATATAGTTAACATCTTCAGAAAGAAAGAAAGTAGAGAATCACTATGCCTTTGAAATGGTTCGATTCTTTAAAGAACCATTTTTTGGTTTTTATAAAACTTTGTCATACAAAACGAACGGAAATAATAAATGAAATAGATTCTGGTGTAAAAATGGGCAAAAAATTTCATTTTTCTAACCTATTCCAATAAGAAGCAGTAATCATTGAAGTAGTTATTATAAAACTGAATACATGTAGCATGTACACGTCTTGTTAAAGCCTTTCCACGTGAAATAAGCGAACCCTCAACTAAAATTTTACTGGTCGACTCTACCATCAAGTGAGTTTGGACCAAAAAAAGTGAGTTCGTGGTGTAAAGTTCAATAAAAGAAAAGAAAGTTCTATTCTAGAAAAGCCGGGGGCAAATTTTACCTATACAGCTATAACTATATTTGAAAGAAGTTCATTGAAGTAACTTAAGATTCTCTACGAAATTGTCAAGAAGAACGGAATTTTTCAAAAGAAAAAGGTCCAAAAGTTGTCACGTTTGTTCCAACGGATGGATAGAAAGGTCGTTGTGATTTTAAAGAAGGTTCATTTAGCTTAAAAGAGCATTATTTTAACTTTAAAACAGCATTAATTTGATATGAAAATGCTATGCAACTGAATAAAAAGAGCTTAATTGAGCTATTCGATTTTTTTAAAGTACATATAAATCTCACCCTCATTTTTACCAAATTCAAATAAAATTTCACGATCAACTTAAGATTTTATCAAGATGGACATCTTCCAAGACCTAAAAATATCCAGGAAGACAGTATTATGATGTGCCTTTTTCAAGATTTCAAAAACTCCATAACTTTGGGATTAAAATAAGTTTTCAGCTCCTTATTACCAAATTAAAGTAGCCTCAATAAAACTATCTGCTTTAATTGTTTTCATTTTCAATTTTTCTATCATGAAATCTAGTATTGAAAATCTTTTTTCCTTTTTTGAAGAAGAAGTACAGGTAATAATTTCTTCCCACTCAATAAAAACGGGAAGCTTCTTAGTGCTTTCATCTACAACTATAATGTGATACCTGAGTCGAACACAACCTTAAACTATTCTCTCTTCTTTTAGGTTTTCGGTGGAATAGTAGGATTCACCATAATTTCACGGTTAATTACACAACCACAGAATGTCTAAAGCATTTCTCCCATAGAATTATCACACAAGCATAATTTCATCCTTTTACATTCACCTGCTTTACTACTTCGTCCTATTCACGTTCGACCGTGAACAGGATTCTCCCATAAAAGTAATTACTTTTATTTCATAGTAATTCTCTATGTATCCCACGTGCTATTAGTAGATCTCGGAATCCATGGATACTTCTACATCTCTCCTCCTTATGGTAACATTAATACAATCTGCTATCGAACCAAGCTGTATTAATGGCTTCACGGCTTCATCTTGCAATGGAAAGCTAAAATGTCGAAGATATTCAGCAAGCTCGCAGATACTAGAATATAAGGGGGAGGGAGCTACTAAGTTAGCTTGCAGTTGACAGTGCAGCAGCTGTAAGATTGTGATATTCAATTAATTTTATCTGTGTTTTAGGATTATTCTTAGATGCAGTGTCAAATGAAATAGTTACCAGTAAGGTTCATTTACAATTGAATGCAAGTAGATAGTGTGAATAACATAAGGATCAGCAACCAATTTAGCCACAATCAAATTAACAACCAACAAATGATTGTTATTTTAGATTAATTAAAGTATCTTTCTTTCATTATTCTTCGAAACTAATTCTTGCTTCAATAGTTTCAATTTGTGCTTTGCTTTTGTTCTCCTATAATATCGAATAAATGCACTAGCAAGACTAACATATCGATTTTTGTGTCTTATTTTATCTATCACTATTGTCTTCCAATCAATGAATCTTCCTAGTTGTGATTAGGAACAATAGAGAGATTAATTTGAATCTGTTGAAACATGAATCAATTGGATTGGATTCTGAGGATTCAGTGATATTTATATTGTGTCAGCAATTTGGAGAAACCACAGATTCCTGAAGTTTGTTATGCATTTTTTCTGGACCAAAAAATATGTGAACAAATTTCTTCAAGCTATTTTTTTTGGTCTGGGACTTAACTATGTAATAAAGGATCATTCCTGACATGTCCATATGAAGATTGGTCTCCATCGTTGAACAGAGGAAGGAATAATTATAGTTAGATGCGTAGTTTTTAACAGGAATTAGATCGTTTATGTTTGGAAACGTAAGTCCTGTTGATGGAGATCCTGGTAGGAGCTGTGCATTGATCTGACTAAGCGAGAATAGATATATATATAAAGTTGGAAAATCAACAAAATAGTGGGATATCCCAACAAATTAATCTGAAAATATCAAAATATGCTGATTGTTTCAAATTTGTAAAATTATGAATATTTTCAGAATATTTTCATTATATCTAAGTCAATGCGATACGTATTTAATGTTTTACACCTCCATTAGTATTTTGATTTTTAAAGTTTTTTTTTTTTGGTTAGTAAGAAAATATCTATTTTTGTGTTCAGCATTTTCATCAATACTTGATTTCATTGATGCATTTTTTCAAATTCAAGCTTAAACATATACATATTTCGGAAAATAAATAGAGGATGGCTTCCAATGCTCGTTATTTGAACGTAGTTTGTTACTTATCTTACTTGTGAGTTATAATTTTTAGGGACGCTCGACATTTAAAGAGCTCCATTTAAAAAATTACGACTTTTCACAGTTAATATGATATTTTCGACTTTGTCTGTTTAATAGTGTTCTCTTTTAGTTGATTTTCAGAATGATTTGACCAAAGCCTGTTATGATCCACACTTGAAAAAAGTTTATTCAGGTAATTTATAGGGTGTTTTTCTTCATTCTAATTAGGTGTCAAAATATTAGACAGAATCTTTTGGAAACACTTTAAACGGCTAAATATCCTTCATATATCATTTTAGTCCACTTTGGCGTTTGATTGAATTATCAATTATATTATTTTGGAAAATATAAAGATTTGATAACATGTGTTAGAACCTCCTACTCTAGTCAACAACATTGTCTTCTAGTGTGCAATTTCGGTTCGCAACTCTGCTAACACTATTTAATGCACATTAATAGTAGTAGTAGGAGGTTCTAACACATGTTATAAAATAGCCAAAACGTAGGCATATATACGAACCAATTGACGGTCGTTATAATTCGCAGATGTAAATTATAAAATAGTTGAAATATAACGAGCTTAAGCCATCAACAAGCCAACCGTGGTCGTGCTGTCTCGTGACGGATGGCAAATGACAGCACCTGAAGAGGATGCCATCCGACACGCCGAAACCACACTTACTACTAAAATAAAGATTTGAGTTATAGAAAATTATTATACTACCTCAAAATTAACACATAAAAATAAAAAATGCTTAAAAAACTGTAAAATTTTAAGACACTTAAAATAAAAAGAGAGATGGTTTCTCTCCTTTGAAAGTTTAAACTGAAACTGCTGTAACAAAAATTAAATCGCCCAAACATAACATACATGCATGTGTTACAATGTTTTATTAATCAGAACTCGCCAATAACGTCGAAAATATCAAAAAAATTGTCAATATCGTATTCAACATTGAAAAGCAGTCGTCGCTCGGTAATGTAAATTCCCACAAATTTGAAATATCCAGTAATGAAATATCCATTTTTTTTAACCTTATAATGTGAACAGCCTGATCCAGGAAAATGTATTCTGTAATATGTATTACAAATTTATTCAAGAACAATGCACAGTTTTCCATACATGCTCCAAAGTACAGAATCCACAGAGTTCTTATGGCTATTGAGAATTTTATTTTTTGAAATTATTTTATGTACAAAAACCTTCTTGTGTTTTCTCGACTTAACTGATAAATCGACAAATATTAACTTTTCGAAAGCGTCCATTTGATTGATTTTAATTAATTCACATTATTGAGTTACTGCTCTTTAGCATTTCCCTGTCAAGTTCGCTAGTTTTTTTATCTAATAAATAAATCTCCGAATGAACTAAATAAACTTCCAAATCAGAAAAAAATCTAGACAGAACAAAAAGTAGTGTATCTACCTTTCCAAAATGCCAACAAAAATATTTCTGGGAAATAGAAAAAGGTCAACTCACGTTTAAATTGTAGAAAGGTTATTAGAATAATTTAAAATTTAAGCTGTAACATGAGTTTAAATACCCATTTTCTCTATTCTTATCTTCATTACTTTGCTGATATTTTTGGTGATACCAGGGAAAATAACAGGAAGACTTTTATCAAGATATTCGAGAAAAGAAGCGAGGATACCAAAAAACTAAATGAAATAATCGTATGATCACTGACTACTGCTGGCGAAGAGGTTAAAAACAACGCTTTTCAAATACAACAGGAAAATATTACAAAGAGTTATAATAGGTAAGAATAGGTATCGAGAGTTATAGGAAAAAATTATGTTCATATCGTCCATAAATACAAAAAAAACGATAAATTGCCTTCACATGAATGTTTTGTATTCAAAAACACCGAAATTTCAAATTTATTCTTCGAAAATCTTTTCGCGATGGAAGAAAAAAACAAATAGCTGATTTGTTAGTCTGTGATCCAGGCTAGTTCAGAAAATACCCACTCAGTGAAGAATTTTTTCAAAAACTTGAATTGATCTATATTTCTTGATATGCTGCATACATTTTTTGACTGTTAGGGGATATTTTCTAAACTATTTTTTCCTTTGCTCAGTCCCACTAAATTAAAGTCGAAAAATCGACAGTAGCCCGAAATGAATCCAGTTCACAGAGTTCAATGAAAAAAATATATTGAAGGTCGAAACTTTTCAGTTACATATGACTAATGAACAATAAGGGGTTGGAAATACACATGAGTCTCTATGATGTGCCTATACCCGACTAGAACTGACTTATTTGTGAACTGTTCGTCAATAAAAATTTGATGATGCATAACTGACTTTTTCATTACATACCATTTTGAAGTGAATGATCTTAGCTGCTATTCGTCCTTAAAAATTTCCACCACACTTCACATGTATCACTTCAAACACAAATCACCAAATCACAATCACAGCATCATTGGCTATTCGAAGCCACCTCACATATGGATTATCTGTCCTGGTCCTTTGATATGGTATCAACACACGGATGTAACGTTCCTGCTGCACCAAAACGATCCAAATATGCGAACAAAATTTAGGAGCTTACAATACCACGGAAACTAATTAGTGGCTCCGCAGTGAACTGATTTGCTGGACACTGGCTACGAATATCCTTGTGAACCGTTGCGTGTAACCACAGAGAACTGTTCAAAGTATTTTCATTTGTATAGAAACTCTGAACTGAAGACCAATGCCTGCATAGAAAGGCACTAGTCGAAATGATGATAATGTTTTGTATTTGTACAACTTTTTAATGTTCTCAATTGAAATGTGGATTATACCTTGAATTCAAGTGCACCTTTTTGTGCTCTAAATCGATTAATTTTCAATCGATGTCGTTTATACAATAAAATCATGAGTGCTCTTCATATTGGACGCCTTATCGCGGAAGCAACTCAGCAAACACGAAAGAATTGAAGAAGCTCGTCGCGCTTGTATGCAAAGGATACAAAGGACTAACTCAGATTTTACGCTGAAGCCAAGTGCAAGCCACTTGCACCCTACCGGAGGCTGCCCTCTTCGCAAGGGACAGCTGTTCACCAATTACCGACCTGCAAGCATCTACAGCCCTATCGCTCGACGAACGCCACCCCAATATTCACCATTTGAAAATGCGAGCATGGTAGAAGTCAAGCTTTGTGGAGTCTCTTCACATAAACGCGCGACCCCTTCTTTACAACGTGACAAACGCCCCTAAACGACGACACTAAGAGCCACAGTGCTCCATCCGTAGTACTACCACTAGCGAGATCCTATGTTGTTCTGCACCACGTAAAATACTAAAACTTGACCCAATTCCAGCACAATTAGTGTAAGAAAGCTATTTTTTCAACAGCCAGAAAAATACCCTAGGCTAGAACATCTCACGGATTAATTAAGCACCTGAAGACAAGCCCGGACATTTTCCCGTAATAGCGATCGAACTCGCGAGCCGGATGCGACTGGGCTCGATACTCTACGGAACTGACAAATAAAAGGCTCGGTCGCAGCCAGTTCGGGCTGCTCCTGGGGATGATTTCTACATATGAAAGAAAACAGAGTAGAAGATGGCTTTCAACCCCTATGGAAAGCTTTCACGTGAAAAGCGAAATTATTCGCACTTGATGTTAATGTATCCGCGTAAAAGGGGAACTCCCCTTATGTTTACTTCGAAAAAGGCGCGCAATCCTCGTGAAATAGTGTTGCAAGTGTTGCATTTTTACGAAACAAAATAAAATCCACTCCAAAGAAACAAAATATACAAAAATGCTATTGAATTCGCATTTGGATTTTCTTTTCAAATTGATCGAAACATGGCGAACAGTTGCATCATTTAAGCCCTATTCCATTTGTCTAAATTAATCAAATAAAGCTAAAAAAACAACTCTTTGTATGGAACAATATGAAACAAACTCAGGCACCAGATAATAAATTTAAAATGATACACGTGAAGAGGTGATT
The DNA here is from genome assembly GCA_963942545.1 of Oxycera nigricornis. Taxonomy (NCBI): domain Eukaryota; kingdom Metazoa; phylum Arthropoda; class Insecta; order Diptera; family Stratiomyidae; genus Oxycera; species Oxycera nigricornis. The sequence goes on from OZ012659.1 coordinate 13,599,044, forward strand.
GACTTCCTACGACAAATTGGAAAGCCAATAAATAAATAAAAAAACCGTTTTTCCTACTTTTCTCACTCGTAAATTTAAGACGGTTCATTTTAGATCAAAGTTGCATGGGATTAAAAGTTGCGAAATAAAATATTCTATAAGATAAGATTAGTTAAAAAAATTTAAAACATTTAGCCCTTGCCGAAAAAAATTTAAACTTCTGTAAGCTTAAGTTTTTGACTTGGAAGCTTTCAAAATTTTTGAATTTTTTAAAAATAAATTTAGATCGCACAATTATTATGGGCAATCTACTGTATCGGTTTTGATGAAAATTTGTGTGCTATTTTATTGTATTGTAAAGATTTTTTAAGGCGAACTATGAAAGTTTTAAGTGCATTCGAAGTGGTTAAAAAAAATAAAAAAGGCTTTCTCCCTCATTTTTTAAATATTTATAGCTATTTAGCGGCAAGGGTTAAATGTTTTAAAACTTTCAATTAATCTTATCTAATTGAATATTTTATCGCACAACTTTTGTTCTCACACAACTTGCTTTAAAATGAACCGTTTTAAAGTTAGGAGTGAGTAAAGTAGGAAAAACACAATTTTTTTAAAAAAAAATTAAACATTTAGATTTTTGTTTTAATGTTCCCGACTGTTTTTTGAGAGGGAGAAGTTATTTCACACATTTTCCTGCAAAAATCAGTGTGCCCCCTTCAATGGCCAACTAAAAACAGATCCGCCCCGGTCTACAAAGCAAGATAAAATTAATAATAGCAAGGTCTAACCACTTATCTCAATAAAATACAGATACTAAAAAAATAAACGACAGCAGCCAGATGTCTGCTTCACTATGGGAATAAAGGAATTATTACTTTCCCAGACAATGTTGAACTTTATTTATAGAACTATTTTTCATTTTCCCGAGTAATTTTTCAGTGTCTTTTGGCTTAAATGTATTAAAGCAACTCGGACGAAAGGATAGTTGTTCGTTGATTGGGAGATGTGGAAGTAAGATAAGTACTACTTTCAACCCAATTAGAGAATTTCTGCTATTTCTTTTGTGTTCCGTAAGCAAGGGACGCTTTTGATGGCTGAATTATCCTATTTTCACATTCACGCCGTAGTCATCAAAAATTAATTATGTAACATAAGAAGTGATGTTAACTAATGAAGTATTTCGGTATCAAAACCTAAGTAAACCCTCCTGAGATTTTGGTCCAGAGCCGCCGCTGTGAAAAGTCTGGCCCATTTTTATCTATGAAAACCTTCTCAAAGATGTTATGGAAAAAATAGATTTTCTAATCAAAAGTGGCAAAATAATACGTATATAGTTCGTGCACCTGAAATAAGTAACTAAAAACAGCAATTGTGAGAAAACAGTGGCGGCTCGTGAAGATTGAGTCGGAGAAGACCAAGTATTGAATTCTCAGATAATGGTCATGGAACAAATTTTTTTACAAAGTTTCACATCACGATATAATTACACGTTGTCAGGAGCCTAAAACCACCTAAAATTTTCGAAAACTAAAACCACCTAAAGTTTTCAGCAATATATGCATGAATTGTTCATAAATACAATATAAATAATAAGAAAAAAGGTATTTTATACTTTTATATATGAATTAGGAGCAACATTTGACCCTCGCAAATGCTTTTTCGCGCCAATTATCAGATACACATATTTGCTTTATTCAAACATAAACCTAAACCTTTTTTCAACACTCCTAACATCCAACATAATTTTGGTCAAACTTTAAAAACGATATTTGTATTCATGGATTTTTGCCAATATTTCGCGTAGTTATTTAAAAATGGACTTGTCTTGTGACAAGAGTACGAAGATAAATGATGATTTATCGATAAGTTCCATTCGAAGGTTTACTTCGTTATCGAACCACATAACAATTCGCAAGACGAAAATTTTAGTATGGTATTGAGAATATTGTTTATGATAGCATCCAAACATGTATCGATTTCAATCAGTTTTCTCTTCTTTTCGAGGAAGACGGAAAAAATCTGTAGGAAAAAAAGCTTTGCAATCCATTTCCATGTGCGAGTATAAGTAATAAATTAATTTATTGACACAATAAAATATGGAATCAAATATTCAAATGTAAATAAGAAAGACTATTTATGATAAGAGATATGTCTTTGAATTTTAAATTACTTTTTCTGAATGCCAGGAGGGAAATTAACAGGTATAGAAGTTTAAACGGAAAACCGAACAAAGCAATGGTTGGCTTTAATAAAAGGTTTTTTGGCTTCACGCAAAGCCGTTTATTGAATAAATCAATTATTAAATCAATACCGGAAGAAAACATTTATTTCATTATTATGGAAAGCAAATATTCATCCGTAAGTCATTCAATATCACAAAAATTAAATTGATAAAAGAACCATATGCTGCAAAACAACAATATATTTTAAATTATACAATTTTGCCCGGGCAAAAGTTTTTACCAAGCTTATAGTATTGCGTTAATTACAGTCAACTTTTTTAAATTAATATTTCGTTGAAAGTTCTTTCTGCTTAATGATCTCTTTTAATCTCCTAGGCAACGTCTGCACCAATTTTTTGCATAATCTGCTATTATTTTTTGCCATTCTATTTTGAGCACTTGCTTGAAATGTGTTTTATTAGAACCTGTATGTTTCCGCAAGCTTTCTTCTAATTCTTTCCACACATGCTCAATTGGATTGAGATCCAGTGACTGTCGAGGAATTGGTAAAGTGTGAGCAACATTATAAGCAATCCACATTTTAACATTATGAGCCATATGCTTCGGTTCGTTGTCTTCCTGGAAATAAAATTGATCTAAGTCCAACTTCCTGGCACTTTTTTTCAAATTCTCCTTTACAGAATTTAAGTAAAGTTTTTGATCATTAATTTTCTCAAGCTCATTAACATCAGAAGCAGTCATACAGCCCCACACCATAATTCCTTCACCCTCTTCAAATACGTTTTATCATCTGTCAAATGTTTTACGAGACTTTTCCGTTATATTATCAATATCAGACTTGCCAGTGTTACAACTTTCTTAATGTAGGAAATCTTTTAAAACTTACAAGAAGAGGGCACGGCCTCGTCCTCTCAGCTTGGGATGAAATTTGGCACATAAGTAGAAAACGTTAAGGATATTCGACTCCTGAAATGTTAGACCGCAAAACCACCCGAATTTCGAGAAAAAAGTCCTTAAAGTTTTATGTAGTATTATGAATTAGTAAGTTTTTCCTCCTAACAGAAACAGTGCAGTATAGGGAGCGACGCGCCTAGCCCGCGAACATATCGTCATGCGTTTAATTTCCGTTGGAGGTATTCTTTTTTGATAGAATATTGAATCAAAGTTATTAGTTTTATGATAAATCAACAATATCTAACTATAAACACATTTCTTCACCGAAATCAGCTCGCTGTTCGTTCGATAATATTGGTGAATGAATGAACTATTAATTGTATTTTAATACAGTCTTCTCGAGAATTGATTTTTAGTTCATGTTCAATTAACAGGGTGACTCTTATATATATTTGCACATTGTTTTAAGAATTGAATATCCTTAACGTCTTCTATTTATGTGGCAAATTTCATCCCAATCTGAGAGGACGAGGTCGTACCGTCTCCTTGTTAGTGTGCCAAAACTTGAAACTTAAAATATTTTTTTCCCCAGAATTGAATTTTATTTCATTTATTTTATTTTTGTGATATTAAATAGCTTAAAGACGAATATTTGTTTTTCCAAAATAATGAAATAAATATTTTCTTTTGGCATTGATTTAACACTTGTTTTATTCAACAAATGGCTGTGTGTGAAAACTGTTGTCCTGATTTAAGAGACAAGCAGCTTGTAACTATTTTTAAGATGAAAACTCTGCGTATGTTACATATTATATGGTTGCAGAGATCAAACTGAAATGAAAAAGTCTTCAAATTAAAAACAAAGATAACTAACTTTAAATATTTTGTATCCAGTTTTTTAATACATGTTCTATAAACAACACATTTGTGAATCGAATTTGATATTTACACCGCTGGACTTTCCTCTTTCATCGCAACCACATGCCACAAATCACTCAATTTGTAGCCGTCTCGAATTTTTTCCATAGCAAAGCCCAACTCCTTGCAATAAAATGGTTCCCTTATTTTTGATGATGTCGTTGATCCTTCCGCTAGATATAAATTCAATTTTGAATTGACTTCTGTTACTATTTCTTGTTTGTTGGAAGTCCCCAACTCCTCTTGCTCTGCATCGCTGACCAGCTTTGGATTTTTATTAGCTTTGTAATCAATACCAAAATTAGGAGTTTCACCATAAACAGCATAAAGAGAATTGAGCTCCTGATAAATGTTGACCAATCGATCGGATGGATCAATACGAAACCCTAACACATATCCACCGCCTGTTTGCATAGTGTGAATAACCAGGGCCAGACCATATTTGGACTCACGAATTTTTATCTACAATCAAGCAAAGATCTTTTGAACACAAATCTTATAATGTTTAAAAATCTTACCGAGGACATCTGCATGTACGGTAGACTTATGTTGAATGTCTCGTTGACATCGGCAAACCAAACCATTCGAATATTGGTTATGATAAAGGAGCCTAAACTTCCTTGATCGCTTGATAAATTCCATACTCCTTGGAACGTACTGTATACTTGTTCCTGCGGAAGTATAATCAATTGATTGCTCCGAACAATTGCACCTCGTAGTTTGACATCACGATATAAATAAGTCTCTTGGTAAAGTCTGAAAAATGAGGAAAAACAATGCTGTTATCTCCTTAATTCCTCTAAGCCATGTAGAACTCTTCCTACACATTTTAAGTGCTGTTTTGAAAACCAAACGGTTTAAGGATTCCCTGAACAACAAAAAAGCTTAGGCTTTCTTCTTGTTTATCCGTGTGTCCTCCAATATTTTTGAACAGCTAAAAATTTCATTCTTCTTCTTATCAAGCCTTCTATACTGAAAATTTTTCAATCTAGCTTCATAAAAATCAGTTTAAAGACACGATTCGTTATTAAATTTCTACTTTATGTATTTAATCTAAAATTACCAACAGCTCCTTTATATTAACATCAGAGAAAATCTGAACTAAATTTGTGAATGAAATTAAAAAACACAGGAAGTATTTTGACCCCATAAAACCATCTACTTCCAAATATGGCAAATCTCACCTGTAAACATCAAATATAGATGTAAATGGTGATGCTTTCGAGGATTCCATCGACATATCCGTAAACAAAAACTCAAAGCGCATATTAACTCCTGCAGCCACAGTATACAATGCCTGATGAGTCCTCCGCGCCTTGGCGTACACTGTTCGTGTTGTTATTGTTACTATCCTAGAGTAGCCAATGGCTAAAAAAACAATCAGTTTTAAATGCTACCTCAAATATACAACAAAATCCGTACATAGATTAAATTTCCTATGCACCAATGAATACCATATTATCCTTAAATTTGTTACCATCAACTTGCCCGAGTCATCGGGATTGCCTTTTGAGTCCTCGATGTGGTCAATAATATCCAATATCTTTTCTCCACTGCGCAATGAATTTTGTCTGGAATAACATCGAGTTGCTGGAAGTAATTTACGATGATATCCCCCTAGTACTTACACATTAGGTAAATCAAACTTAATTTCTCGGTCCTCCCAAACGGATGAATCCATTATGTATTCGATCCAAAAAGTAACTATCTTCTATCTGACAGTCCCAAGTTCCTTTTGAATTTTGCTGGTAACCAAGGAAATCTTTGTTGTGGTCATTGAAAGTTACGCATGTCCATTATGTGAAGACATTTTTGATATAACAAATAGTCTTTTTAACGATGCATAAATCTTTAGGTTAAAGACAATGTGATATTTGTTTAATAAAAATATATCTGTTTACCTCAGATCGCCGAGCAAAAAAAAATCTTGAAGCCTGACCGTCGTTTTAGATACGATGCTAATCAACTTAAGAAGATTCCATCACGGAACGATTTTCGAGAATCCTATATTATTATCCATCTATGAACAGATCACAATTAATTAAAGTTCTTGCTTATTGGGGAAAAAAACAGATTGAGTATTTGTACACGTGTGTTCAAAGCTAGTTTGAAAAAACTGCTTGCGCTTGTTTGTGCTTGCTTGCGCCTGCTTGTGCTTGCTGGTGCTTGCTTGTGCTTGTTGTTGCTTGCTTGTGCTTGTTGTTGCTTGCTTGTGCTTGATTTTGCTTGCTTGTGCTTGCTTGAGCTTGCTTGAGCTTGCTTGAGCTTGCTTTTGCTCGCTTCTGCTTGCTTGCGCTTGCTTGTACTTGCTTGTGCTTACTTGTGCTTGCTTGCGCTTGTTTGTACTTGCTTGGGCTTGCTTGCACCTGCTTTCGCTTGCTTGTGCTTGCTTATCCTTGCTTTTCCTTGCTTGTGCTTTCTTACGCTTGGTTGTGCTTGTTTGTGCTTGTTTTCGCTTGTAGTTGGTTGCGCTTGTTTTTGCTTGCTTGCGCCTGCTTGCGCTTGCTTGTGCTTGCTTGCGCTTGCTTGTGCTTGCTTGTTCTTGCTTGTGCTTGTTTGCGCTTGTTTGCGCTTGCTTGCGCTTGCTTGTGCTTGCTTGTGCTTGCTTGTGCTTGATTGTGCTTGCTTGCGCTTGCTTCTGCTTGTTCTTGCTTGCTTGTGCACTAGAGACTTTTTAAATTTTGCTGGTCTGTATAATTTTATTAATTAAAATGGCAGTCAAACTAATATTTCTTATTTAAATTTTTTCTCACGAATTTTCTTGAAAGAAAAGCAGTTTAAATTATTCATGTATACTCGGTATAGTTTTACTGAAGACCTTGAGGTAATAATTCTAAATTTTTTAAGTGTTGTCAATTGTTAACCCATTCGAGTAAAAATTGTATCCAAATACTCAGCAACTAATTAATATAACTATCATCCACAGGTGAATTTTATTTTAAATGGCAGTTTAATGCATATATTTGATAATTATGCAGAGTTCTTCACTGACAAAAATTTGTATGCTTCTGTAGTTTTACTTGTGTTTCAGAATAAACTTGATTGTCTTGCACGCAAATTCTATAATGAAACCAAAAAGGAATAAACTAGATTATCGAGGCCAACCAACTTTCGCTTTTTGTTTTTAAGATCTAAATAAGGATACCAGTGAGTGACGCGATAATGATTAACTCACTTGAAACTCCGTCTGCTTAGATAGGCGGAATGATTGATGCATGCGCACGTTGAGATCTTTTGCTTTGTTCCTTGGATATTTGGTGATGTTATTTTTGTTTTATTGTTGCCTTCTGTTACAGTTTACTAGTACATAGTAGTATTCGAAAATGATAAAAATACTTCACACACTTATGAAGCTTTAATAAAGTGTTCTTTAATAAGATTATTTGATAGTTAGTAATATATCAATTGAAATCTACATAAGCAATAGAGAATTTAATTTCATATAACATAAAATTTCCGGTTGAACCTGCATGGAAAATTGATAAATTGAAGATATATGTTTTTTGTCGTTGGAGGGTGGAAATCTTCAAATGATACCGAACTACATACTCCTGCTTCTCGACATGTCGGATAATATATTTTGTATCTCAAATTTAAATAATTATATGAGGCATTTTCCGATATCCAAGAAAATTCCTTAGAACGAGCTGAATTGATTTTCACTATGTTCAAATCAATACGTCTATGATATTCTTTTCAAAACTTTTTTTGCTCTGTCATTAATCATTTTCGGTAATTTCTTTATTAGTGTTATAGCTGATTGCTTAAAAACTTCCTAGTATTACGCTAAATTTCGAAGTTACCTAATCGTTCCGTATTTTCGAAAAAGTACATAAAAATCTTGCCTTACGCTCAAGAAAAACAGTCAATAACGAGGGAAATGAAGTTCAAATCATGTGAACCATCCTTTACAGGATCGGGCCGTCTTGCTGTAGGTCCGCCGAAACCGAAGAACTTCTTGGCCAGCAAATCTCGGATGGCACTTTTGGCAGCAACGAGTGGTGCGATTGCTTTGATGTTGGCAGCCAAAGCTGGTAAACAAATAATTGGTTATGAAAATTTGAAAACTTGCGAAATGGACAATTCAAAGCCCAAGGATGGAGGAGATGATTTACCTTATGTTGAAGACAATGGTATTCTACGACCCGTACTATATGATCCCGAGCTAGCATGTATTTTCCGCAGCGGTTTCAATCAACATATTGTGCATTCTGCTGCACTACTTGCGGTACCATTTGCAGCCGGACAGCCAATTATTGTAAGTATGTAGATAATCGTAGCAATTGAATAATCTGAAGTCCTTTCCAGCGATCTACTTGTAGTCTACGTCAAATTCGTAGATAATTTTTTTTCACGTTGTAAAGTGGAAATCTTCAAAAGATACTGATCAGCTTCTGCATGCCAGGCTCCTATATAAGTTAAAAGTTATATAGACAAAATTGATATATACATAAGTTATATAGACAAGACTATTTTTCACGAACTAAAACCATCTTCGTCTCCTGGAAATGACTCTCACCATTATATTTTCATTAACTGTCCATTTTTAGGCTTCAGTACATAGAATTTTCTAGACGACAAGTATCGTAATAAGGGAAAGTACCTAATTCGTAAATTTTAGAATCCTTTTGGTTCAATTTGTAAATCAGGATAAAAATTTATAATTTTCGTCAGCTTTGATTTTTAATTTTTGTTTCCGAATTTTGTTCCAGCAGGATCTAATTTTTAGTATCATTTTAAAAGAATTTGTGATGGTTGTGTTTTTTTTTATTATATCCGGTAACGTATTGAACAACTAGCGGCTTTGTTCAAGAGATCTTCTATAAGCCGTTCAGTTCTGTAGCTATTTAAATCATGTTTCTCATATTTTAAATAATTTTTCGCAAAATTCTACCTAATTTTACAGTGCTGAATTCAATTTGGTGTATATTCTTTTGAATGAATTAAACATGGAAATCAAGCCATGGAAATTTTATTTTCAAGCAATTTTTTAAACTTCTGCTGTTGGGATAAGCATAGGGAGATTGTAAGTGGTCTTATACTTGTCTTAATTACTAACCTGAATATTATACTGAGACAACCTTTTGAAGCTCGACTCCAATTCAACATACCGTAAGAAGATTTGAAAAGGAGATGAGCGCACATTTTGATAAAGAATGTAACGTGGATTACTGGAAAAATAATTTTTGCATCTAAGAAAAAACGTAAATTCTACAAATTGCGAATTAAGGATTCTTCCAACCATGCAAAACAGTACAAAACAATGGAAAATGAATGCAATAAAATAACAAAAGACGCTGAGAAACACTATTAAACTAAAAACTTGGGAAAATTCAAAAAATCCCCGCTAATTCGGAAATTAAGTAGAAAATGTTCTAAAAAACGGTGAAATAAACAAAAAACACAATTTCGACAAACTATGATTCTCAAATTGCCAACTGCCTTGACCACCATTTCTCGATAATAGATCATGAAATCAACTGAATTACCAAAGATAGTGTCATCATATCTTAAAACATCTCCAATTTCTTCTTTTCACTTAAAAATAAACAAAAAAATAATCGAACCTATTGATTCTCTATGAAACCATACTGCGCCAGGTCAAGCATGGTACCGCGTTGATGGCCTCAAATTAATCAAGGAAAGTGTTGCAGATACTCTTGTGAAATCAATTAATGAATGTTTTAAGAATGGAAAACTTTCATGTGATATTTGAGAACCGCTGCAGTTATACCGATTTTTAAGGAGGTAATGATACAAACCCAAACAACTGCAGACCAATTTCGCTTTTTTATTTCTTACTGGAAAGAAGTTAAGGCGACGTAGGAGACGTTTCTCGTATATTATGAGTCCTAAGTAGCTTATTTGTTGGAGGGCTCCGTCATTTTGTTTTATGCATGATTTTATGTATACATGATTTAAAGTTATCTAGATATTTGGCTATCAGCTCTGTAACCACCAGTATAGAGAGTCTGCTACGCAACAATACTTAATTCATAGCCTCCTTCAAAAACGCCGTTTTAAAGCTGAAAATTGAATAGCTACAAAAGCCATCAAGTAACTATTGTTATTCCTACGGATGGAAATGTTCTCAATAACTATTCCTGGATTCTATTTTTTTGAAAAAATTCAATGGTTGATTCTTCGGTGAACTATTACTCCCCATATCGTACCACTTCTCCTATTTGCTAAGACAATGTTAATTTTCTATAAGCACAATTTTTTGTCTATTGTAAGTTGACTTGTCGTTAATTAACTTAGAACATAAACATTGGTTTTTGGATCGCTTAATTATCCATTCATAATATATGTTCATATCTCCCTGCTCAGTTGGATGCAATCTTCTCAAGGAGTACGTCCAGATGAAAGCTAAGTAGGTTTTTTTAGAATCCCCCACCACACGGCCTTATTCGAACTAAGGTCAATTAATCACAGCAATGATTATGATGCATTTTGTTAAATAAATGGAAAATAACAAATCATATATGGACCTCTATTTTTCATTTTGTAAAAAAGGAGATAAGGAACTTAAAAAATAAAATAAATTAAATAAAATTTTGTTCCTTCTAAAAATTTAAAACATTGCTTCTGTGAAAATATACTTTGACCATGTCCTTTTTTGTCCTTGCAGACTACAAGTCTGCTGATTGGCGGTATTGTCACATATTGCGGCACGCAATATTATAAAGCATTCACTCGGGAGCCAGATTGTTGCAATGGACCTTTGATGATGGGTACCGTCGCTCTGATTTGTGCATGGTTATCGTTTTTGATGTAAATGGCTCATGCTACTCAGAATTGTAGATTTATTAATTGCTACTGATAAAATTTTAATGTCTACGATTGATGAAAATTCAAGCACCCTTTTCGCCGTAATTAAAAATTTCTTTTTCATAAAAAAAACTATATGCCATAGTGCTTAAAAGAATTAAGACTATCTGATTTTTGAATATTGAATGGTATTAGATGATAGAGAACAGTAAAATGTAAATGTAAATATCACAACCTACACACGCATTTGCTCGAACCTTTGTCAAAAAAATGAACCAAGCATTCGAATGAGTATATCTACGAATATTTGCGAACTTGGCAGAACTTTGAAAAATATTGACGAGCATTGGCAACCCCTTTGAACATTGCCAAAGATTGGTAAACTTTCACGAATTTTGGCAAACCGAAATGGGCTTTGGCCAATTTTGACGAACTTAAGTGAACATTGGTGAATTTTGGTGAGTTTTAGCAAACTTTGACGATTTTTGGCAGACTTTGACGAGTTTTTGACGAATTTCGACGAGTTTAACGAACACCAGCGAACTTTGATAAGTTTTGGCAAATTTTGACGATATTTTGCGAACTATGTCGAAGTTTGGTGAACATTCGCAAAAATTGCACCTTGCATCTTTGGACAAACATTTGGAACAACGCACGAATATTTGAACGAACATTTGCACAACCTTGAAGGCATTCCTTTATACTAACATTAATATTGTTGTACGTTGTTCGCTGAACCGCCGTCATTTTTCAACTGACTTATTTTGCGCTTTTGGTTTGTATCAAGTTTACAAATTTTTAAAAACCATACCTTGCCTTGATTTCATCATAGTTATTCATAATATTTTTCAGAAAAATTAATTTTGATTGTCCAGAGAAATTATTCTGGGTAGTTTTAAGCCAAATTAAAATCCGATGAAATTTAATCAAATTAATTCTGAATTTCGGTCATCGCCGTTTAGGTGATAAACTTAAATATAATACCGTTTTGAAGGAAGATACACCTTTCTGACCTCATAGTTTATCATCATGCAACACAATACAACTTTCAGTTCCAATTAATGTTTATTTATTTTCTATTACTTCAGTATATTTATAAATATCTAAGTTTATTTGTAGTTCAACAAAATGCCCATTAATGTTTAACGAAGTTGCATTTATTATAGCAAATTATTTATTACTGTAATAAACAATTTAAAAACTAGAACCTGAATGTTGGATATTTAAAAAAAAATTCAGATGCATCCAACACTCCTTTAACTTGTTTCAAACAATTTTCCATGATTTTTCCCAAAACAACTGATTAATATCGTTTTAGTATGCAAATACTAGAAAAAGAAACAAGACTGGTTGATGTCTTGAAAATAAATATTTTAAAAATTATTTTTTTGCAAAAACAGCAAAATATTTCATTAAAAATCAAACTAAAACTTACTGCAACATTTTAACAATAAATTAAAACTCAATTAATCTTAATATAAATATTTAATTATGAACTATTACAATACAATATATTAAATAGATACTTAGCTACTTTAGGTAACAAGAGATATAAATATCTTTTTTATGTTCCTTTTAATTTAATGCGAAAACGCATACAGACACACATTTAGCTTATATAATTTACTTTAGTTTGAATTTATATAGAATGTATTGCATTTGCAATATAATATTTCATAATATGTATAGATATTTCATTATTGTTCTTTTCTTTTAGTGAATATAACACATCCTTATATAACGGTTACTTAATATTGAATATGTGCATAATAGTTTTTGCATATAATCTCTCTCGACGTCTTCAATAAAAAAAATATTTAAAAGTGGAATTAAATTTGATGAGGTTTATTATCAAGTTAAATGTTTCTACTTTGAAAGGACATTATTGTGGCATGTAAGTGATCAGAAAGAAGACATTCAAGGTTGATGCTCGACAGTTGTTGACGATAGGCCTTGCTCTGGTTGACCTCAGCAGATAAGGATTGCTGATTTTTTTACAAACCTTAAAGACGTAGGTTGTGGATGCATATTTCCTGATCAGCTTTTCTTTAAAGGCAAACAGCTAACAGTTAGTCTAACCTCAATTGGCAGAAAGCTTAAGGATTTTTTAGACAATCGGTTAGTACTGGTGAAAATTTGATCCTTTACATAATTGCCAGGAGAGCCCTTACCATCCAAAGGATTAGAGAATTTTCAGAATCGACTTCGAAGGTGAAACTATACATGCGGAACGTTTTATTGCCTATTTTGTGAGATATGTGTGAAGTTTTCTTCTTCGACCTACTAGAACGTTAGCGATAAAGACGTAGATACTGTTGGAAGCTTAAAATTTTTGGTGCTGAACCAATTAATCGATAAGGACATGTCTTCTAATAAGAATATGCGTAACTGCATACAGCTTTAATCATGCAGATGAAGAACAGCAGTTACACTGATAACTTTGGGGACATCCTTCTTAGGACCCGAAACTTGAAAGAACGGACTTCCATTTACAATTTGAGATTTGGGTAGCTACTTCCTGAAGATTTATTTGCACTTTGGACGTCTCATTCCCAGAATGGTGTGTGGAACCACTATGATAAATGGGGAACGGGATGTTTCTTCAGGTAACGCCCAGCCAACCCTTCACAGAACAGTACGACCGCTTTGATCTGTGGACGGTATTAGATTCTTTTATCCTCAGCTAGATGCATTTTTATTTTCATTTGTTTGGGCTCAACGAAACCATTCGAAGAGGGAGAAATGAAACCATACGTCGAGGACTGGATCTGTTTTTCAATGAAAGGAATGAGGAATTTAAATTAAGTAGAAAAACTATCGATTGGCTATATTATACATAGACAGTCAATAAACTAATTACAAACCAAATTCGAGATCTTTAATGAAAAACTCCACTTCACTTCTGCACATATCCAATAAGTTTACCAACTGTGAAAACCATTCTTCATTATAAATTCAGTGTACATAGTTTTTCATTAATGAAAAAAAATCACATACCTTTATCTTGTCCGATTAAATATTAAATATCGACACAACTTTTTGAAGAAGTACAAAAAATGGTCCAAAAGGCCAAAACAACCAAAAAAAGTTACACTTACCACTGATCTGATATTTAAGACGTTCAATACACAATTTATTATCGGACTAGAGTGATATTTCTACAATTGCCTTATATAATAGAAAACAAACTAAATACTAACTGAACTACTAAGTTATAATATACTGTAGATTTATATTAGATGTGTGTGGATGTTGGTCCAAACTTTTTCCTTAAAAATCAGCAGAAGTATCAGCATCAGCATTCAAACATAAAAAATTCTGCTGGCAATAGATCGTGCATGCATCTATATACAAAAGTATGCTTTGGTTAAAGTGTTTATAGATCGGTATGTATTAGTCCTCAAAATAACTACTTCTCCCCGCCATTGTAAATGTGAGAAAAAAATTCCACATTCCAATCCATTGTCATCCTTGGTATAACACAAAATATATAAATTAGCCAGTATGAAGAAAAAGGACCTCGCGCCTTAATTAAATTTTTCACTAAACAAGAAAAGACATCTCAGATACTTTTCCAAGAGGTATTAGCTGTTTACGAGGACTCTGCCCCTGGCAAAACCATGGTGTATAAATAGGATGATCTTTTCAAGCAAGGAAGACGACCTCCGATTCGGGCGGCCGCAATGTTCTCACGAGTTTTTAGATCACTTTGGAGAGTAGGAGGGTGCTATGGCCCGGATAGTCACTGGTGAGGACACTTGGGTTCACGATTATTAACCCAAGCCAAAGCAGGAGCCGTTGCAGGTGCATAAAAAAGCACGCAAAAAATATAAAGTCTAACAATCGGCTGGAAAAATCATGATGATTGGGATACAGCAAGTATCCTATTGATTGATTACGAAGAACATAGCTTCACCATAAAAAAACTACGCTTTTTTACTAAATCAATTGAAGGATGGCAACTAAGGAAACAATTGGGGAAAATTAACAAAAGTAGTGCTCCTCCTTTTGTACGACAATGCGCCTGTCCACACGAGCTATGTTGCGACGGCTGCCATTCATCGATGCCGTTATTAACAACTGCATCATCCACCCTTTAGTCCAGACTTGACCCCCAATGACTACCATGTATTTTCAAAGACGAAGAAAAAAGGAGTGTGGAAAAAATTTAACCACTATAAAGTCTGGCAATTTTGGGACAAATCATCTTTTTTGATGGTATTTATAAGCTTGTCGATAGATTTAAAAAATGTGTTAGGGTTAAGTGGGACTATTTTGAAAAGGAAAAATAGTTTAATGTTTTATTTTCACCTCCGTCCCTACCATTCCGCGAACTTGAAAATGAAAAACTGATAAAGGTATAATAACGAATTTTTGCCTTTTGAAAAAATATTAACGACTCTGTTGTGTTGTTTTTCGCCTTGATGTGGATATCCATTCTCAATTTTTCCATTGTTTCATATTGAAGTTATTATTTTCTATGTGGATTCCATTGTAGTAAATGTTTCTTAAATATACACGATTTTTGAGTGCATCCAATGTTGTTTTCCTTTAAAATGAATATTGGTGTCATAGAAATAATATGTTTATTCCGCTAACAAAACAGTAAAACAGGTTAGGATCAGATTCCAGATGGCAGAGCTGTAGCAACAAGAAGAGCTCGATGCACGCAACGCGAACGCTGCCAAGTTTCCAATCTTCGATTTGCTATTTCAACGCGTCGAAATTGTAAATAAAAAATTACTTCATGCAGTACTGGTTTTGTATCTTCCGAATATATTTTCGGATCCCGATGAGCAGAAATTAAGTGTAGTAGTGATTTGGTGTAGAAAAATGAAATAACGAATGACTTGATTGAAGTATTGATAGGCTTAATGCTTTCGAAAATTCAAGCTGTGATTGCGGCCCTAAAGGAAAGCGACCGAGTACTGAAAACTGAATATACAACAAAGATTTTATTTAAATTAAAATATAACAAATAATCTGTAAATTTCTTGATCTTCATGCAATCGCACGATGTCTAATCAACCATTTTTTGGCGAATATTTTTTACTTCCCCATCGTATGTAATTAGAAAAGCCATTTGGTTGGACTCAATACGCACGCGAATCAATTGTTTCCCTTCCATTTTTAATTTTCTTCTTTATTTATTTTCTCCGAAAAAGAAGAATTGACATGAAACTCAGCCAACTGTATATGAGTATCTATAAAATACTATAGCATAGAATTTCTGATTGCAGGTTGGTACCAAAACATTAAGGACAGCAAAGTTTTTCAAATACATAAACTTGCTCCGATCTTGCACACTCTTCTTAAACACATTCGAATAACAATAAACCAAACTCAATGAAAATGTTTTCTTTGATTTAATATCACCATGCTGTTAACAAAATAAATGTTGTATAAACATTGACGTCAAGTAAAAACTAAACATAAAATTAAATAGCAAAAATAGCGCCTAACACATAGAAAAATATAAAACGTGCGTAGCAATTAATGATTGCACTTTCAAATGTATTTTGTTTTTGGCTTTCTTAATTCCACAGCCACAAACATTCGGAGAGAGTGAGGAAAAAAGCGTACATATAAAAGCCTTTCCTTACAACGTAGCTGACTAGTCTTAAAATAAACATCATTCAATAGTCACAATACTGGAAATAATCGACATAAATTATTGCAACATCCTGTAAATTGCAATAAAAATCAGGAATAAACAACAAACTTAACAATGCATAAAATTTACACATTTACGAAATTTGTTTGATCGCTGCCATGACCAATTAAAACTAAAAACTATAAACATGATTAAATATCACAAAATAAGGAGACTATCGCTGTTCCAGCAACAAAGCATCATCTTAAACAAGTATACATAATTTTTTTGCTAATACTTCACACTAAATTTACTCTTAATATCAATCGTCGTAGACAGATAGTTAAATTCAAAGATAGGATTGGATTAATCATGCATAAAATATATAGTTCTCTAGAATAATACCGAATAGTATGTGTGTTTGTATTTGTTTTTGCAATTTGGATTAGCTTCACTTCACTTGTTCGCTTTGGCTTTCCAACACTTGACGCCTACTGGGGGTATCCTAGTGCAGCTGAAAGCAACGGTTCCCAGGATCTGTTAATGTCCATATAGATATTCGTACACTCTTCAGACACAGGGTCATCTTCATCCAAAATTGTCACCGGAAACAGGTCATTCTGTAAAATTTAAAATAAAACTTTAAACGATGCTATGATGTTTACCAAACATTAAGAAGACATCATACTTAAATCATTTGATGGAAAGTAAACACAAAATAATCGACATTGTATCGAATAATCGACTTACATTTTTAGCTTGCCACAGCTGCTCCAACATCCGCAAGAATCTCTGCATTTCCGAGCTACTCGCAAAGAATATCACCAAATCATCGGAACTCTCGCGTACTTCTTGGCATGCAAACTCCAGAATACACCACCAGCTCTCATTGTGCGAGGGAATTCGAATGGCGACCATGTCCTTGATCGCAGCGCTGGTCAAAACTTCTACACCTGAATTCTTACCATAAATACTACTCATGCTGGTAGAACTCTTCTCGTTTCCGCCGAAATAGTGCTGAAGCAGCGATTGAGATTGGCGCTGTTGCGTAGAATGTGAGTGTGATGTTAAAGTTGTTGCGGTGGTGGATCGCGAAAGTTGGGATGGGAATTTTGTAGGTGTCGAAGTTATCGAGGAATTTGAGCGATGTGTTAATTTGGTTGGTGTACTCATCAGTGAGCTCATCTGCGAAGCATAAAAACACATTGGCTCAACTGCGTTGCGAGCAAAGTCTCATACTGAAAACGCGCGTGAAGTGTACTTACTGCACTGCTTATGTCCAGACCATTGAAATCTCGATTATCCTTGATAGGTGAAGAATTCCCGATTATACTACTATCACCGCACTTGTTAACGCAGCGTAACGGTGCTCGAAAATCTTCTCGCAGTGTTATCAACTGGTTTTCTGTCATGATCAGAGTGCAACCCAAGGTCTTGTGTTTGTCCTGCATCTCAAACAACTGCAACGATGGTCGCTTTAGCATTTATTCACATCTACTTTGCATGCAATACACACTCTTACCCCGCTAGCCGTTTGCACTAGCGCTTGCAACCATTCAGACGAGACATATTCATCAGGCGCAGCGAGCTGTAACACTTCGTGCTTCAGCATTATTTCGAAACAATGTGGTCTGCCCGTTTTTACCGCCCGGCGAGCGCCTTGACATTCGGCCAAAGCCACAGCCCAAGTTGGAAGCTTTTGGCATGATTCGTTGAACATGTATAAAACTCCAGCTCTGAAATATTCACATCATACAATAAACACTTAGGATACGTGTCAAAGCATCTTACTTCAGTAAAAAGTAGCCTGGTTCCCATGACGCTCGCGCCACACCAGCCTCTTGCATTCGCCGATGCATCAAGAAACCTTTAACGTGCGGTCCTAGCGGCTCTTTTTCGGACCCCAAAGCACCGGCTGGCGTATTAACCACCGCATAGTAAACCCAAGCGTCCCTTCGAGAAATGGACGAATTTTCGCACACAAACGATCGAAGCGGGGCCAAGTGTTCCAGCGTCAGTTGACCAACAGCTGGCAAAGTTGAACCACTGCGCCTCGCGCAAAGTTCAAGATTCGCTACCAATCCATCAGCAGGATAAGGTCCACCTGCTAGCAGCACTTGTTGCATGTCCCTTGCGCTGTTGCTTAGCAAAACGGTATTTCCATATGGCCCCATCTGTTTAAATCAACAAAAAATTCGCTAAGCAATTGTTTTGTTCTACGAATTCGCGATTGTTTGTTCAAGAAACCGTGAAAGCAATTACATTATACAAAATATCAAGTTTAAAAGCTTATTTGCAAAATTTCCTTGTTTCGAAAGTTGATCAGCCTTAAAGAAGCGATATGAACCATAATCACTTACCAAAATTACATCTAGCTCCGAATATGGCAGAACAAACTTGTTACACAGTCGATTTCTAACCAAATCGGTAACATAAAGCGTCCGATCCGTGAGGAAAACTAGCACAGGCGTCATGTAGCCTTCTTTACTATACCCTGTGTACAGTTTGAAAACCTAATGGCAAAAGAAAAAAAGTTACACTATCCGTTCTGTTAATTTGTCGCATCTACCTTCATCAGCACTTCGTTCTCATCTCGCAGTATATGCAAGCAATTGCCATTGAATATTTCCACAGATATTTCCCCGATGCCCAGTTCAAATCTGGAAATGTCGCCAGTCATTCCCGCCTCCGCTCCAACTAGTTCCCTACGCGGTGAATTCACTCCCGACATTTCTATTTCCATGGCGATTTCCGCGTTTAAATCCTCAATCAGTTCTAGATTTCGCGGCTTCACACCTTTCAGATACATATTACCAGCAAACAGCTTTTGCTCGTTCTTGATTTTGTCGGCGAAAAAGTTATTTTTACGAATTGATGTTTCGATTATTTTTTTCTGGGTCACATTTCGGAGGAAGCGATTGATCAAACTGGATTTCGGAGGCCTTAACAAATTTTGATTACTGGATTGAATCGAGTCGGGCTTTTCGGTGTGGGTGCTTTCGGGATAGTCTATAATGACTATGTCGCTTTCATTCTTGTCCGCGTCCGTAGTAATGGTTAATATGTCGTCGAATTCTTCGCTTAAAATCGTATTTTTTGAATCACGTCCAGACCCGTATAGATTAAAGAGATCTGGACTCATGCGTTGGCGGTCGAGGCGAGTAGAGAGTGATCCGCCGCTTCCATTTCGTCGCTTCATTGGTGACGCTAGATGTCGGCTAGTTTGTTGCTGTTGCTGCTGCGCCCAAACAGTCGCTTGCTTTGGCGTCATTGGAGACGGTCTTGTCGAACTAATATGCACCTTTTGCCAAGGCGTGTCGGACAAGTCGCAATTGTTAGTCGTCGTATTTGTCGACGTTGTCACATCCGAGCAAATCGATTGCATGTCCATGGAGCATGTCGTATCTTGCGATGGAGATCGCCACTGCTTCGCTTCCAAACGATTCGCCTCAATGCTGTTTCTGGCTTCTTTAGTTTTTGAAAATAAATGTTCCAAACTGTCGTCTTTTTTAACAGCGGCCGTTGATTTCGTTTCTTTCAAACTTTTGAATATGTTGGCGAAAGTCTGCTTGATTGGAGCTGAAATGAAATTATTCGCTACTGATGACGAGGGCACCGCCAACGGTGTGGCTTTTTCGCCAACACCGACCGCCTCAATATCAACGGGATGAGCCTCGTATGTATATGAAACACCAGTATGCTCAAAAACGGTGCTTTCGCAATTAATTATGAATTTATTTCGAAACTGCAACAAATCTGATGTTACTTCTTCACTCACTAAGTCTGCCTTTTCTTCAATGGGCTGATTCTTCTTCTTCTCCGGTTGCTTTTCATCATCGCTATTTTGCCGCGTAGGTGCGTACAGATCCTCTTCATTTTTGCGCCTCAATTGCTCGTCCACATTGTGAACAAACTTCTTTTTCTGATTTTGTTGATCGCACTTTAGCCCGCCATCCAAACTCTTGCTTAGGAAAGGTCGTGCCTTAACAGGGGATGGAGATTTCGGCGGTTCATTTTCTGGTATGCACTCGTAGACTGACTGGACATCCTCTGACCCCTCAGGTACTCCTCGTTCCGGCAGGGGAATTGTGAAGATGCTTTTCAGAGATCCAAATATCATTTTACTGTTGTCTATCAAGTTATTCACATCGTGCACATTGAACTTCTTCACTTTGCCGCTCAAATCATGCTCATGGATGATGTCTGTGTCGCGTCGCGTCTTCTTTAAACAACTCGTCTTTGGTTTCTTTTCTTTGCTCCAAACTGACTTGCGCGCGTGATTCTCATTAACATAATCAATGCTGGGCTCAGAAAAATAGCAATTTTCCCCAATGAAATTATTATTGGTGTTGTTCATGCCTATGCAATCGCAGGAACTTGACTTTGCTTGAGCATATTTGCCTGCATTCGCATTTTTATTTCCATTATCCTCGCCGCCAGAGTCTTCCAAACTCGAATTAGAACTTGAGCATGAACATTTGTACAGAGGCTTTCCCCCATTGGCAATCTTGCGCTGGGCCTTTCCTTGGTGATGATATTCAAACACGCCAGAATTGTCATACTGAAGGTAATTTCCTTCTACATTTTCGTAAATTTCTGCATTTCCATAATCCAACACGTCGGAGCAAGCATTCCTGTAAACCACTTGTCCGGGCTCATTGACTGTCTGTTGATTGTGAAACTCGCCGCCGTCACCTTCGGAGCACCAAGAATACCGCCCCGGAATGACTCCTCCATTCTTTCTTCCATTCTTATACGTGATGAATCCATGCTCAATGTGAATGTTGTCGGTCCTCGTGTTCTTCAATATGTCCTCGTGGAAGGAAACCCGCTTTTTTGGAGCTTGTTTTGCATTAGCATTTGATTTTTTTATCCTCCGTCTGTACACAATATTCTCAGCATCAAAAGTAGAGCAATTGCTGGTCGTCATCACATCTTCGGACGTGGTATTTGTCGTCACGTCCGGTTGCTTGTGCTCAACGACATTCGAGTTTTCGAAGTCGCTTCTCGTCATCGCCACAATTGGCTTCGGTGACTGGTCGCCTGCCGGCAAAACCAAATCGGGCAGTTGATTATTTACTCCGCTGCTCACAGTCAAACTTCCAGCCGCAACCGATCCGGTTGTCGCTGATTTCTCGTCAAACTCGAAACCATTCTGCGACGTTAGCGATTCAATCATCAATTCACTTGACTCCGAGTCGAGCAATTGGACTCCTGAATCGCTGGGTGTAGTGTCGTCCAGAACGCTTCCAATGCTTGATGTCATGACCGTGTTTTTCAAATCGTTTGCGTAGCTATTTGCCGATTTATTGACCGCATGTTGATTGATCAATGCTGCCAAAACGCGTTCAGTGTCGTAGTTTGCGTCCGGACATTTTTCATCCAGAATTGAGTCCATTGTAACGTCGAACTGTGTAGGCCTTTCGGATAGAATTTCTGCAGTAAAAAAGAAACAAGTTTAGTTTTTAATGTTTCGATTTGTGATTGATTTGGTTGTTATTGTTTTTTCAGAAGCGTTTTAAATCATTGAAATCGAGATGGTGAGCTAATAGAGAAGTGCTACGCGTTTGTGTGTTGTCACGTTCGATAAGAAGTTATTCAAATTTTGGCGTAGTCAGTTGTATGTATTAAAATGAAGACACTTTTGATTCAAAAAATCGCAACTAGAGACTCCACTAATTGATCGAATTGGAGCTTTGGTGTTGGATGTTGTAGTCAATCTGATGGCGCGGGGAAACGTAAATGAAACAAGACTGACTCCTTCGAAGACGTGTATTTGAGTGCATTTCTCTTCAAGATGTCTACATGAAAAATCTTAGCACAATTCGGATTAGGATACTCTGTGAAAATTCAAGGAAAGGATTCGGGTACTATGAAAAATGTATAGGCTTTGTGGGTGCAATAAAACTACAGACGGGACCAGTGTGGAATAAACAAAGGATAATAGAGTATCTCCGACCTTTTGGATCGACGATTCTCATAACTAATGAAAGTAGGAATATGGAATATTCACATAATATTTATAACTAGGATTTTGCACAATATTTACATTATTATTCTAAGAAAAAAATTACAGGATGTGTACGTGAGACGTTTGTGACGAAGCCGCAACAAATTGATAAGCTTTAAATTGAAATTGAATATAAATTAGAAACGTACATTGCGTATGGATAATCTGATAGCTTAAGGCGAACTTCTGGAACTATTCTTACGTGCTGTTTGATTATCTTGGAGACATACAAACTATTTTCAAAATAAAGCAATGTATTGGCATCAAATCCGAGCTCTGTTACTAAAATTGAATTACAGTGCTTGAAAATTAAGAGCAGCCGAGTTGAGGATGTAAAATTAAACAGTAAAGTATGCTTCGCACTGACTTCGACCTTATAGATCTATTATGAGCAGTTGAGCTTTTTAATCACTGTCAGACAGCACGTCCACTACCAAGTTAACTATCCGTCTTGGTGGTACGTTGCACACCTTCTTATGTTCTCAGAACATCGAGGATGTGACTTGTAGCCGTTTCTGTGATTGCTAGACATTTAGTAACATAGTATCTATTCAGCCGTCATGTCCCCCAGTATTATCCCAAGAGTTTTCAAGTGATAGTTCGGAGCGTTTCGTGTAGTTCCAAGCACCTATCAGTGTCCCCAGCTTAGGTTTACTAAAGTTGAACCCTTTAACTTATTTAAGTGATAAAGAAACATTTTGATTTTGCTTGCATCTGGGACTCTCTTCTTCTTATTGTCTGAACAACGTGAGCTGTTGACTTTTGGGAGGGAGGGATAAGGGTTCAGAAACTAAGAAGGAAATGAAAAGTCCTTCCTTTGCGAGATAGTCGGCTGTTTTATAACCGTGTACCCATGTTTGATCTGGCGCTCACACGAGCGTCACTATGGTTTTAACTCATTTTTTGATAGCATATCCACAATAGCTTTGAGACAACGCTCTACTAACAGATAGGATGTCTATTTCTGTATAAAGATATCCGCGTTATTCAAAGTGCGCCGCGCATGTTTGTTTCGCGTGTATTTTTACTTGGAACAGTTCCAATGTTTGCCCATATACTTCCGCAACCGTGTTACCGTTTTCCATTTCCGGGTTTCGGAGGAAATATATACAATCAATAGACAATTTTTCGCGGCTGTCAATTGAAATAGAGAATTTTTTACCGACATGGTATTTGAATTATTATTATTTTAAATTATTGATTGTTATTCACTTAACAGCCTTAGCCAATAACAAAGTTACACACCACATATATGTAAAAAAAAAAGAAGATAAAAATGAAGACAAGATTACAAAGAAATCAAATTACACAAATTATAAATGGACACGAAAAGTTATAAGAAAAAACAAGAACGAATTTTAAAGAGATTCATCGCATCAAGTAAATTTGTCTTAAAAACAAGGTACGAATGGGGTAAAGCGCCAACGTTGCAACCGAAGCCTTGGCGAATGAAAGTATAAGTTAGTGCGCGAATACCGAATTCTGAAAAGGTCGTTTGAACGGGAAGGTCTTGAAGGATCGCAAAATTTCAATATAGCGAGCAAGGTATTCGAACTTCCATGAAGGTACACTTTGTATAGAAAACACTGGTCAAGCTAAACTCGACGAGACTGAAGGAACAAAAGATCGAGATGGTAGAGTCTGTCAATATGTCCTATATGAGTGAAACGATATTTTTAGAATAGATGGCGGGTGAACTTTTGTTGTACGGATTCAATGACAGATATTAGGCATTTCAAATACGGTGACCAAACTTGAGACCTATATTCTAGGATTAGACGAACAAGTTATATGTATAAATAAACTAGGTAAGCTATTGAAATGCGTTTATTAGCCGGATCGCCATGAAATGGGTTTCGAGTGGGCAGGATCGCCATGAAATTGGTTAGCCTTTGCATTTTTGTTTAGATCTTAAAGTTTACCTGAGTATCGGCGCAAGCGTCAAAGATAATGGCAAGCAAAAGCTGCCTTTATGCCTAGTACAGCGCAAGCGCCGCAAAGAACAAACAAAAAGGATAAGTATGCCGATGTAGGCAGTCCAAGTTCTCTTGTATGAATGTTCATTTTTTCACTCAATCTTTCTTCTTTCATACAAAAATCTTAGCCTAATTTCTATTCACAAATCATTGACTTACAAATATTTTCCCACAGTACCGATGCATATGCTTGCAATAAATCTATAATTTATTTCATTCTTTAATGCTAACACATGTGGTTGCAATAATATTCCGTACCTCACACGTTGACCCATAACACATCTCAAGGATTTAAACGCCTTGCAAGTACTTATCAAAAGAGCGCCGTGTCCTTTTGACACTTTTCTACCACATTTGGGTTGGCATAGCTCTGTATGTAATTCATACTAATTGACCCTTGTAATTTATGTGCATTTGTTGTTTGTGGATACATTTTGGGCATGCGTGGCTCAATTCAAATGAGTGCAGATGAACGCGCATGCGTTGCATAATACGAATGAGTGCAGATGGACATGTGGTTTCACTACATTATGTTTTCGAAGGATTGGGATATTCAAAGGATGAAGGGGGCTATACGTGACGCTTTGCCAGTAATAACCTGCGTCCCTGGGTATTAAATGGGGAAACAAAGAGCAAGATTTTAACGGCGGGAAATCATAAGATGACAATTAGACACATTTATACGAATAAGGTTAGACTGACACTATCTAATGAAAGCATCTAGATCACTTTGCAACAAGTTGATGTCGATCGGACACTTAAAAACAGTAAAGACGGTAGCAACTTCTAGATGAGCATCCAATGCAGTGGAGACGGATGAATGCCACTAGATTAGTCGCAGTTGCGCGAAATCCACCAATTACGTTGTCAAAGAGAGAATGAAGTGTAGAGTGCTCAGTGCGTTCAACAACAAAGAAAGGAGAGAAATAGGTCTATAATTAACAACCTACGTAAGATCGTCGGATTAAAGGATAGGAAAAACAATAGTTAATTTCCAAAACTCGCGGAAAACTCCTGAAGAAAGACCCAGGTTCAAAATTGAAGCTAGCATAGTGATTACAGACGAAGCAAGATGTTTAACTAAGGAAATTGGGATACCATCAGGTCCAGAACCAACACTAGTGTCTTTCTAGTAAGCAACCTCGTCAGGGATAGTTTTAAACGGTGATATCAAAGAACGTTTGAACGATAGCAGAGAAGGTAACGTCGAAGGTGATTCAGAAGTAAAAGGAGAGAAGAAAAAGGAAGCAGACAAATTACACGTTGAGTCAAGTGAAGAAGTTGTCAAGAACTACGGATTTAGGACGGGAATTATTGGATTTGAGGGAACAGACATAAGACCAAAACGGTTTCGTCTCATAAGAACAAAGATAATGTTCAATATTTAGGAAAAAGGTTTGCCCAGCGGTTCTGATTGTCTTCTTGGCGGCTGAACGGGAAAAAGAGTCATCTAAAATGGTATGTGAAGTTTTTCGAGTCGGCGAAAGGCTTTGTCTTTTTATTTAAACGCATAAAAAGCAGTTCTTGTGAGCCGAAGAGCATCTGACTTGGTTGTCATTAGATCCGCGATCTCATTCGCAGGAGCTTTGCATTTGTTTAAAATGCGCAAGCATTCTGTGTGGCCACCGAAGTTTAGGTTGTGCGATCTTGTAATCCGACATGTCCAAGATGCTGCCCCGCTTTCGATCAACATTAGCAACGAAGGTAGATCAAGGATGAATTGTCGGGCAAGCATGTGGCGCTCTAGTTATAGCGAGGCTTGCAAAAGCGATCTCCCTCACATGTATTCAAGCCTTCAAGCCTTTATCAGTACACTAGCGCTGCTTAGCTGAAGATTGGTCGCACAATGGACTTCTGCACTTGAGTTGTAGAGAAACGCATGGAAACATGCAGTCACACAAGATACAGCAACACAAGTCTTCTAAAAATCCATTTACAAGATCGTGAAGAAACAAATTTTAAACATTTTTCGGGATATAGAAGAATAGGCCGCAGAGGCCAGCAGTAACGTTGAAACAGCAATTGTCTCAGCACGCGCCTTGAAAATGAAAATCACCTTTGGCAACGATCCAAGACCAAAATTCCTTTTTATCTGTACAAATATTGTTTCAATTTACAAGGGATTTTGTTTCTTAGCAATGACTCGAGCAATTTTGATAAAATATTCACCAAAGGCGCAACAAATCTTACAAGGCGTTAATCGTTGTCGTCCCAGACAGAACCAAAAGGACCTCCTGAAAAATCGATTGAACACTTCGCTTCGCAATTCGACGATACGCAACACAAATCTGGAAAAAGTTGAATTTTCTATTCATTTGCCGTTTTCGCTAATCGCCACGAATAGCCTAAACAATCTTTACTCGAAGTTAAGATGCCAAAGAGGGGAGGATCTTTGTTTCTTTCGCTGCCCCCTTTATTGGATGCTACCTACCTTCCACCTGCTGCGGAAAATCCATTTTTCACACGTTCGTTTTCTTGCAAACCGTTTAAACTCGCAGGTTTTCATACGAATCACACTTTAAGCACTTTACGTCAATTTTCGCAGTCATGTTTAATTAGTCAATTAGTCTTGAAGCTGGAAAATGTGGAAATGAAGCTGACAATAATTCCTCAAGACAACAAGACACAAAACTGTGCAAATTGCGAGCAAGCTATCGATTTGACACCAAAGTTATGGTACTTTGACGTCTCTTGACATTTATCCTATAATTTATTTCATGTCAGTTCAGTACGTGCTGAATTGTAGAGTGCATCTATGTCAGGCACTGCCAGAAGTACGCAAATTTGACTGACGCGCCAAATTTAAAAAGTTTAATATTTTGCTCAAAACTGAATCGTTTGAAGTTATAAAATGAATTCAAAGAAAATTACAGAGGTAGCATGGTGCGAGATATCACACGACGCTATCAAGACGCCAACGTAATTTTATTCATGATAAATATAAATACTATAACATGTAAAATTCAATTCAATTTATGTAACATATTAGTACGCCAATAGAGCGTAGATAGTATTAGCTTGAAAGAAGCTAGGTTAGATAAGAATAAAATGTAAGGATAACTTATAATAAGTAACGGAACGCTGTGAGTTTGAGATAAATAAAGTTTAGTATTACAACACAAAATATCGTTTTAAAAGGGGCTGATTTAAATTATTTTGCTTTTGATAGCCGAGCGAACATCTAAAAACTAATAAAAGCAACAACAAAATGTTAATTTATGATAAATGGAAAATTTCTAGTCACATTTGCTTTTTCTACATTCCATGTGGACGAAATGGCGGGCAATTACTAGTAAATAAAGGTAACCAAACGAATTATCAGTGCAACATATAAAAGCTAGAATAAACTGCGTGGAAAATTGTATTAAAAAATCTTTCAATGAGTATATTTTATAATGTCTATGGACACTTACAATAGCCGTTTAAAACAATAGGATGTGTTGTAGCTTTGAGCGAATGTCTTAAAAAATCCTGGTGAACAACTCCCCCATATGCTAGCACCAGATCTATCATATCTAGGAGAACTTCAGAAATCGGTAACGATTAAAACTCAACGGTATCGACATCACGCATCTTGTTCATTATTGCAGTGGTCATTTTAGTATAGATTGCTCCGGCCGACATCAAGCGTTGACACAATTCTTGTTGAATCTACCGTAAAAATTCCTCCAATGAAAACTAAACCATTTTCGTTACGAGTTCTTTCATAGCCAATATTATCACACTTTATTTTGCATATATTAAAAGTTACTTTGATCCGCCCGATCACCCCCAGAACGGCTACACACTAGTCTGTTGCGTGACAATGTCTAATCTATCGAGCACGTACTGGGGCATGCAGAATGTCGGGTTCACTTTAAGCAGCTTTTCGTGACCAAGCAACGACAGTGCGCCGAGACCAAATAGAGTGTGAAATATATCAGGCAGGTTCCCGGTGCGATCACTAAATCCGCCAGATTCGATATCCTGCAAAGTAAAATACAAATCCATTGACTGACACGCCCTTAATATGTCTGGGGACGAATACCTGGCACGAAAGAATGAAGGTTTTCAATTTCTCCGAGCTGATCCAATGCAGTCTACCCATTATGGTAAGAGAAGCCAGCACCCACCACGAGTAGCACACATCTGGCAGCTTTTCAGGTCGTCCGTTCAGGCCGCCGCTGGGCAGTTGTCTCTCACACAGCCACCAGGCTAGCTTTTCACAGTCCAACCGGTGAAGCTGCTTTGTTATTGAGAGGAAGCCAACGCAACAATAAATCAGGCCGGCATGTGATTCTGCGTTCGGCTTCGACCCGAACCCACCGTCTGCGTTGCAGCAAGACATCACGAAATCTATCGCTTTCCCCACTTTGATCGTGTTCAGTTTATCCTAGAAAAAAATGGAGGTGTTACTTCCAGCAGTCATTTAATATCAGCCACAAACAATCAAAGTAAGGACTGCGACCGCGCAAAACGAAAACCGCGTGTCCACCTCGCCCCATTTGTCGCCGAAGAAGCTTCCGTCTGGCTGCTGCAGTCCAGCCACATATCTAGCTACGCCGTCGACGTCAATCTCATCGAGACAATCGTAAATGCAAAGGATCTGAACAGCGCTCAGCGTGTACAGCATGTGCGGATCGTGACCAATGCAGGCAGCGACACCGCCGCTCGCAGGACACTGACATTTCTTGATAAACGCAACTATTGATGCTCGGTCCAGTTTATCCAGGCGCTGCATTAGATCGAGCGCCGTCACTCCCCAATATATGCCCGACATTCGCAAGAACTCCG
Source organism: Oxycera nigricornis (assembly GCA_963942545.1). Taxonomy (NCBI): domain Eukaryota; kingdom Metazoa; phylum Arthropoda; class Insecta; order Diptera; family Stratiomyidae; genus Oxycera; species Oxycera nigricornis. The sequence goes on from OZ012659.1 coordinate 13,628,138, forward strand.
TCATGCAATACTCGAAATCGTTCTGATCGTTTCCGTGGTTCGCTATGTACTCGACATGTTTTTCGAAGAGAAGCTCCTGCGGTTCGGCTGAAGCCAGATCCACGTCATTCACAACGAACGCCTGCATGAAAACACAAATCATCAATCGGGACATTAGCAACAATTCGAAAGCAATTACCATCTTTATCAAAATATGCTCTGCCTCCCCTGACAGAATCACTTCACATCAACAGGTCATATCAATTGACTCGTGTCACAGTGACAGCTTCCAAATGCTGTTGCTGCTGCTCTGACTTTGATCATTTTTAGGGTGAGGTAAGAAAACACGTGCGCACTGCACGACCGACGTTGAAAATAACTTCAATTTTCAATTTTCCTACTTTCAGTAATCTGTTTTATGTTATTTATTTTATATTATCTATTTTTTTGTTTTGAATTACATACCATTTCATCCAAAGTTCACACCTCAGAAATTTCGCCGTGCGTTGCAATTTTAGCAATATTGAAGCAACTCGGTATCTTTTGAAGATTTCTACCTCCCAACAATGTTCAGGGTTTGTAATGCACATGAGGTGCAGCTACAACCTATATAAATTTAATTATCAATAAAAAGAATTTCAAACATGTGCAAAACCGAAAATACTGAAATTCTGAACGGACACCTTCCTTCAAACCGGTAGTCGAATTGACATGAAAAAACAGCTGTCACGTTTGAGTAGCCGACGGATCCTATACGTAGAGGAGAGTTGAATAGGCCACATTTTTCCTCGTAATTGTTTCTGATCGACCGAACAGATTCCGGTGCGGAACATTTCCTGGAATTTAAAAAAAGGTCTTCCCAGCAATCCGTAGCGATGTCCGTCGGCGATCACGTCCATTATCTCCTTGTCGGCAACCCACTAAGTAGCAGCGTCCTCTCCGGTCTTTCGAGCGTTGCCAGAAAAACCGTAAGATATGAATTTCGTTCAATCATAATATGTAGATTTAGTTTGCATTGCTATTATGGGTGGAACCGCCATTTCCTTATGTGTGCTTCGTTGTCATCCACCTTAGTAAGCAGTTAACTAGTAGGAAATCTCGCTAGTCTGGAATTTCAAGAGCCGGACCACGCGATATTTCAGTTCGGAAGAAACCACGCAAAAATACTGATAAATTTAACTATTTCGTCTCGGAATGGTGAATTGATTGAATGGCAATGAGATTCATTACAAAACAAAGAAAATTGTTTCACCAAAGTCTCTTTTTCAATGTTGGGAGTTGGAAATCTTCAAAAGATACCGATCGGATCCAGCCTGTCGGGATCCCAGATAAAGTTTGATGGATACAGCTGCGGACATATAATTAAAAACACTTGTAGCTTACTAAGAAGAACTCAATTTTTCAATGAATCCTTCGATATAACTCATTCCGTTTAGGTTAGTTTTTTTACCTGATTCAATAGCAATTGAGAGAGTTAAAGCGTTAGCCGATGCTACCTCTAAACGGACGACAGGACTATAAGATTTTGGGCAAGTCGAGATTTCAAGCGGACACGTAATTGGAAACATAAAAAGTATGCTAAAATTAATTTATCGCAAGTGCTCGGTTGGATTTAAGTGAGGACTCGTTGATGGTCAGTCTATACCGGCGACGCTGTTGCCCCCCCCCCAAAACTTCCTTGTGGTTCGTGTCGTATGTTAAGGGTCGTTGTCGTGCTGAAACTTCCAGATAATAGGAAGTTTCTCCTCAGCCCATGGCAACATGCTGTTTTCTGAGATGTCGACGTACTTTTCCTTGGTTAATATTCCATTTATACGGTGTACTGGTCCAACACTAAAACACAAGAAACATCCCCAAGCATTGATGGAGCCACCTCCGTGCTTAACAACAGTTGAGGTATAGCGAGGGGAGAATGCCTTACTTTGTCGTTTTACATATGTTCTGCCATTAGGGCCAATGCGGTTTATTGTTTCGTCGCTCCAACCGATGAATTTCCACTCGTTTTTAAGGGTTAAATGTTCCAGTGCGAAGTACGTTCTTTTCTTTTTTTAATATGTTACCAGGGCTCCTTCCTGGCTATTCTGTCATGTAGTCTGGCTTCTATAAGACGACTTCCGACCGTTTTCACCGAAATATCATTAGTTTCCCTGAAAAGTCGACGATGAATTTCGGCAGCTGATATTTTTGGGCTCCGTTTCGATGTGCGGACATTTTGTCTATCCATACTATTAGTTGTCTTTCGGGCTCTTTTAGCCCGGGTAATATCTTGGACAGTCCTGCGGCTTTCCATGTGTTTCAGTGCTCCGTAAAACATTTTTATGGAACAATCAACACAATTTATCGATATGACAAGCCTAACTCGCTCAAATCTACAATCTTTTGTCTGACTAGAGGAGTACAACTCTTAGTCTTTTCCAACGATATTGAAATTAAACTTTTCAATTCTTTGAAAATCTCGCTTAAACTGCAACGACTGGCTGAACTGGCTTTTTCGAACAGATCACAATGAATTTGCATTCCATCCTATTTACAGTAAAATACAGTGTTTCTAGTTACGTGTCCGCTCCAATTCTTGGGTTTTCCAGAACTTTGTTGTCCTGTCTTCCTTATAGAGGTAGCATTGATTAACTCTTTGCCTCCCTCAATTGTCATTGATTCTGGTAAAAAAAAACCTAAAGCGAATGAGTTGTATCGAAAGATTGATTGACAAATTGGGTTTTTCTTAGTAAGCTACAAGTGTTTCTATTATATTTATCCTCAGCCGTACATCCAAGTTATATTAAAGAGCCTAAAATAAACATTTACCGCCTACTTTGTTGGCAGCCACGCCTACTAATTTCGCCACCGCTGCGCAATTAGTCTATTTGATCGACAACATTTAAAAAGTCTTCCTCTCAGCAGGGCCTAATGGCATCATCGAGTGCATCAGCCCAGGCTAGCACAACAAAGCTGGTCTCAAATGCGTTGCCCCTCTGGAAGCTTTCCGGCAACAACCTACATTTCATTCGATTGGCCGGTCTGAGTGGCGCTACAGCGGTCATCCTCGGTGCATATGGAAACCATCACAAGTATCCCGAAGAGAAAGGCGAACTGCGAAATATATTTGAAGTGGCGAATCGATACCATCTCTTGCATTCAATTGCGCTTGTAACAGTGCCGTTGACTCGCCGCCCGGTCTTGGTATGTATAAATTGTTGAGACTCGCTTCACGCATCTTGGGACGCCGAAAGACCGCAACAACTTTTTTAAAAGACTCTACAGTCGCAACGCCTCGATATGTGTGATGTTGTTTTAGATAGTGTGAAGGACTAGCTTAAAAACTACTCTTTTTTTGATAGACGGGCACACTTATGGCCGTTGGGACGCTACTATTTTGCGGGCCGTGCTACTATCGAGCCTTCACTGAAGACCGACGGCTGAACAAGATGGCACCAGTTGGTGGCTTATGCTTGATACTGGCATGGGCCTCCATGATGTTCTAATTTCCACCGTTGTCACATTTTCATTGAATGTAATTTATTTTGTTGCCAGTGTACACTATGAAATCATTTCAGTTGTTTGAAGCGATTAGAAGTGACCGCTTTTGTTTGCTGAAAATAAAGGATAACAGGAATAGTCGAGAGGATAAATCATCAGTTTCATAGAATGTATTTTTGTAAATAAATACAAGAACGCAAGAGTCTAAAGTGTTATTAATTGATTAATTTCTTTGTTTCATTCAGTGGAGCATAACGAAGTAGAAAAATGTTAATTCTAGGTTACTCCTTCCTGGAATGCCTCCCGGAAATATCTAGCATTAATGTTAGTAATATAGTCAGCTTCACAAGGATGTAAAGATAATTCTCAGTATTCTTAGTTCCATTTTGTGGTCTTATAATGGGCCTATTTAGAACTAGCGATCCATCTCTGAATAAGAGAGCTACCACTATAAAGATGTTTCTAAAGAATGTTTCCACACGCTTCATTCCTATCTGGATCATATTTTTCGAACAAAGACTGATAAATATTTTTATTCCATTTAACAATTTATACAGCGTTACTTCAAAAGCGGAAAAATAAAGCCCGCTAGAGCACAGGAAATCGAAAATGTCTCATTGAAGACTGCAGTTTTGTAGTGGGCATCGTACAGTCTGTTATATAAGAGCGTGGTCACTGTTAAAATATAACAATACATTTTTTAAACATTCGCATTTAATTGGTCGTCAATATTCAATGCAAATACCTAAGTAGCAAGTCCAATCTCCTCCAGCATCAATTATGGCCTGACACCGTCAGGGTAGGCTTTCCACGAGGTTTTCGGCATATTCTTTTGGAAAAGACCTCAAAATTTCCGAATCCGTCGAGAAAGTCGATCTAAATTACTTGGCTTGCGTCTGCGAAGTTGCATTTTTATTAGAGCCCACACATTACCCACTAATTACATTCAGCCCGTTCAGTGCTTCGACAACGTTTAGTCTTGGCATGGTCTGGATAATATTTTTGAACAGGCATGAGCAACATTTTTTTACGACGGGCCGAAGGCGGTGAAGGTGATGACTGTTAATGCAAAAGTAGTCTCATCAGTGTAGTGCATGGTATTAATACTTAGTGTGGCTTCGTAGTGTTTGATATTTTTTAAAGTTTTGTAGTGCTTAAAGTTTGTTTCAAAAAAGGGTTCTTCAGGTTATGGTATTTATGATTTTAATTAAATACATAATTAACAAGATTTTCCTTACATGTGCTAAAACTTGCTAGAAGTTTGAATTTCAATTTTAGTAAAATAAATTCGGTATTTTCAAAATACGAATTCGGTAGAAAATTTAATTTCCAACCCGTTTTGCTCGCGTTCTTTTGAAGAAAAACTTGAAATTAAGCGCTTGGGATCTCATCAGCCTTCTAATTTTAAATTAAGCAGCAGCTGCGACAAAAGGTAACTTCGAAACTTTTCTACTGATTGGTTCACTAAGAAAATTTTGAAAAGTGCGATAGGCCTAAAAGTTGTTTGGGGTGATAGTATATTGATGATAGAAAAATTCGTACCAGTAGCCCCACCATACCTAACTCCCACGAGCCGCCTCTGCTGTATAGTTAGATTTGTTAATCTCGTATATCACCAAAATTCATTGGAGGAACTAAATTTTGTTTTAAATTAAAATTTTTGGTTATATTTCATTTTAGATCGACACTATTTATTCTTATTAACATTAAGAAAAATCCACACAACAATTATCAATAGTTAAATTTGTTAAGAACGCAATGAAAACAATTCGAATGCTCGCAAGTTGAAGCAAAACGCGAGTTTCATATACGGAATATTCCTGGCTCGGCGATAGAAAACGTCGTTAAGCGCGAGATATTCTGTTTACGAATGCAAGCCGAGAATTATGGTTTCTAAAATAGGCGGATACAAATTTGCTGCCACGTTATCGGCATTGGCACTTTCTTCAATAATTCAAATGTTTGATCGGGATACTCTATTTTAATTTTCTAAAAACAAGCTTTAATTGCATTGAACATTTTCGTACTGGCTTCGTGGAATTTGTATTTTAGTCCATTGAATTCAATTTTTGTTTTCTTTTAAATGGATACTGAACTTTTAAAGAATCATCAAATTTTGCATTTTCTCTAGGAAAGTTCAATGAGTTTTCAATTCTATATGCAAACAACTTTCTTTAAAGTATAGTCCTCCATTCTTTTTTTAAAAACAAAACATCGTCAAATGAAAATAAAATGATTTTATTTTAGCGTTTATAAAAATATAACAAAATTAAATTTTCACAACCGTACATATACTCGATCAGAATCATAAGGCTTCAGCAATTCATCTTTATTAATTGCATACCACTTTTGTCTTAATGAATGAAAATACAAGCCATCGAATTTCAACAACTTATCATATCCTTTCCAGCCAACGGCCTGGAAGCAGTTTTTAATATAAATTCGCACAGATGTGAAGAGAAACGCTATCCTGACGTCGCGCTCGTTGACTCGTCTCATGTCTTCGAGCTGCAAAGAGTCTCTTTGCCCCTGTGGGCAGTTGCATGCTAACAGCAAACAGTCAGCTTCGTCCACGTTTATTTGATCAAGCTGAAAAATTAGAGAACTAGTATAACTTCGAACGGTTGTTTTCAATTGCAACGGAATAACCTCGACAAGGTACAGTAGCGTTAATGAATGGGCAACGTTGTTAGAAGATAGACTTTCAACAATGCCTGGAGTCAATTTCGATGATATCTGCCAACAAATCAACTCAAGTCTGGTCTGGTCGAGCTGAGGATCCTTTCCTGCTTCATCCAGCAGCAAATTTTCTAGAGGTGGCAAGTCGCCTGAAATGTACCGCCACATGTTAGGCTTTCAAGCCAAGTAGAGAATTAATGAAATACTTACATAGTGGATAGTCTGGCATCAAAATTATTTTCTCATAGTCTTTTTCATGCTCGATTTTAGAGTAGAAAGTTCTGCTTACATCGTTTTTTTCTTCCTTGAGCAAAATCCCCATGATACGTCGAATCAACGGAGATATTATTTCGAAGTATGGCGTGAAATCCTTCTTTGAAAGATCAAAGTGTTGCGGCTGAATTAAATTTTTACAGTTGGCCAATATTTTGAAATTGAATTTGCCTCCACCTTTTGCTACTATTGAAAGCAATCCGGTGTCAACGCTTTTATTCAATTTCAGCTGCAAAAATTAATAAAATTATTTCCTCATTTCAACGCAATTATGTCGCATTACATAGTCATAGGATTTCAAGCTGCTAGCAACCAAACTCATGCCTGTTGTCTGAAACGGTCTCGTAAAAATTTGTTCTGATATGAGCTTTACCTCGTCGTTTGAAATCGAGTGGAGAGTTAGCCGAAGAGACTGTACTTTGGAAGCAGTCGCTCGAAAATGAAAATCATGATAGTTGCGTTTGATGCGCCTATGGAATCCCTATCAAGTAAAATTCACGATACTCAGTGCAGTTACTGCAGTTACTGAAGCTGAAATTTTAACTTGTCCTCATTCATCACATACTAGGGAGGTTTATGTGAAGCATATTTTCTAATTACCTTAACCTCATCGTATGGAACTATGTCATTGCCAGACATTGTGGCCAGAATCGCCATTTGATCGTGTCTCAATCCCAGCGTCAGCCGAAGTGCTTCTCGATTGTACTCGATTGTCTTCAGCTCATATACGTCAAAACATTTTGAGGACCAGTACCTCCAATTCCCAGAAAAAATTAAAAAATCAGTATCGTTCGACAAAACGGCCAAAGCGTTGTGTCTGGTTGCATATTCCGCTAACTCAACGTCGCATTCGTTATCCACTGCGACGTGCACATCACCAAACTGTTTCGCCAATGATTTGAAATTTCCGAAAAAAGGTGTTGGAGAAGCTACTTCTATATTTTCCATCTCTTCATACAAATCCACTTGTGAGTACACTAAATTTAAAGCATTCATCGCTTTTTTGTAGTCATTGTTTCTTCGCATTAAACAGGTGGCCATTTTTTCCTCACGCGATGGACCGTCTGTGAAGAAAACCAACTGGACGCCAAGTGCTTTTATTCGCCCCAGCAAGTCAACTACCCGTTCGTTATAGAGATTGTAACGGGCGCCAAGGATAAGCTCATGGTTACTCGTATAAAAAAGCGGATGCATTGAAAGCAAATCAATCAAAATCAAAGGCTCCTGTCCATTATTTTGCCTGAAATGGGAAACTAAATTTATTCAAAATTATACTAGAAAATTGGAGAGCTGGGCACACCTCTTGTACTTCTCAACTTCTTCCTTTATGTCTACGTCAACCACTCCATTTCGAACACTTTTTTCCATATACGTTTGCAGTAATCGGACACCCATCGTACCTTATTGTAGCTGAATTGTGGACGTTATTGAATGAACGTGTGAACCTACAAACAAATGTTATTATTGAAGATAATTATATTAGCATTCTTATATTAATTTTCTTGCATGTCAGCAGTACCAATCCTGGCGAAGCGGTGCAGACTTCAATGTTCCGGTCATGTAAAGCGCAGTACCTACTAAAATATGTGTTGTCGGACGCGATCGTTCGACAGAGACAAACTTGAGACGGTGTCTTCAAGAGCTCAAAGCTCACTGCACTAATTATACTAAATTCAAAAGGATTTGTTTCTTACATTTTCCCTCATTTGATATTTTCATATTATTAGAAATTGAAGCAAGGAAACAAAATGTTGATATTTGTAATTAAAATTGAGATCGCAGTTTCGTATTTTCAAAACATTTCTTGTGTAATAACGTACATTCTCCATTGTTAATCTATTGGGTACCTTGCCTTGTTCGGATTATAAAATTAAGAAAATAGTGTTGAATTTCCAATGAAAAACGTTGTTTTTATATTGAAAGCACAATATAAATGTAGCATTTCATAATTGATCAATAACCATTCACCTGAAGCATCAATAATGTAAATAATAATAAATCTAATATAGTTGCCACACCTATTATCCACAGGGAAGTTTATCTAATCAAATTCAAATAAGGCCACGATATGCATCACGATGTAACGATTCTAAATTACGTTCCATGGCCATCGGTAATCATGCAAGAATTTTAATTACTTTGGTCTAAAAATATCTGCTTTAATGTTCACTCATACGCATTTTGCTGTTGTAATATTAATTAGTTTCATGCAATAATCTACACATACTGCTTCAACTGTATGTACTTCAATCATTTCAAATTAGTTTTGGTTATGGATATTAGTGCCGATAAAATTGTTAAATCATGATACCGTTTTCTCGAATATTTGAAGTAGAGATGCATCCGATACCGATATATCGGCGATACTTCAGGTTTGCCGATAGATCGGCATCGCAATATTTTTATGGCCGATTCAATGATACTTTACTTAATTAACAGTCTTCGAAAATTATTGGAAAACATAAGAAAACAAAGAAGTCCGTCGACAGAAAGGGAGAATTCATTGCAATCGCAAAAAGTACCGGCTGACTTGATAGTGGCACTTAAAGAAAAATTTGATAGTTTGGAAAATGAAGAAACATATTGCTTAGCCACAATGCTTGGTTCTCGTTACAAAGCAAGAATATTTCAATTACAGTCTACTATTACTACGGCAAAAAAGCGTCTTGTTCAGCTACTTGATCTTATTGTAGCTTTGCATTCCGAAACAATTTCATACACGGTAACACCTACATCTAGTACTGTAACTGTAAATTCTGAGATGCCTACGAGTGGTGGGCTTTGGAGCGTTTGTGAAAATATTAGTAGAGAGTCCGAAGAAGAGATGTTTACTCTGAACTGTAATTCTCTCAAAGAAGTCGAGAGATACCTTCCTAATATTTATTTATTTATTTCGCCAAAGCAAGGCAATCACATGTCAACATATAAAAATATAAAATATAAATTACAACAAATACTTAACCCTAAAATACATGCTATATTCAACATTAATTTATACAGTTGTATGCGCGTCATAATTTAGAGATGGATAATGAAGGGCTTTAGAAATGCTGGATTTAAAATTGAACTTGAAGATGGTAGGGGAGTAATGTTTGCTCAAGGTGTTAAAGATTTTACAGCACCTATTAACTGGTTCATTATCTGCATACCTAGTAAGATGCTGATATTCAGTTAGTAAACGTGTATTACGCGTACTTCTTACCGGCACATTAAGCTTTATTTTATTCGTCAAATATTCCACATTAATGTGGCCCCTAATCACGTCAAAGGCGAAACAAGAGGACAACACTGTTCTTTTGGCTTTATGAGTCGACGAATTCAGAAACTCCAATCTAACTTCATAAGGAGGCAAGATTTGATAGTCACCAGGGCTATAGAGGTCTCTCAGAGCAAACAACAAGAATTTTTTTTGGACTGATTCTATTCTCATTCTATATTCTATCAAGAGATGCAGATCCGTTCGTTTTCTGGCGCAATGACGTCTTATAACCAAACTAGAAAAAATGGCACAGAAGTACTTTAGTTTCCGAATAAGTTCTGTGGCATCTGAGAGATTATTTTCCATCGCAGGTCTTATTCAAACAGACTTGCCAAATCGCCTTTCAGCGCAAAACTTAAGAATACTTTGTTTTTTAAACAAAAATTTTATCAATGTTAATTCTAATTACTAAAACTATCTCAACCTGTCTATATTTCTTGTGTTTTATTTATTTTACCTTCATTTTTGAATTCAATAAGCGTATCGGTATCGCCGATATTTTTATAAGGGTATCGGTATCGTATCGGCAAAAAGGCGTATCGGGACATCCCTAGTTTGAAGCTCTTTTCTAAAAATCCATCAAATCTGTGCAAAGTAATACGTTGCTTATTTTAAAAAACATATTTTTCGTCATCTCTCCGTAATGAATTCATTGTCCCGCAAATTATCAATGAATTTCGCCATTATATTGAGGGACCGTCCAGGGCGGATCTTTTTAAGTTCCCAATCTTGTGTAGCTTCAAAGCAAAATATTCCACTAAAGACATTCTTGCAATATTTTTTCATCTCTAACTACTATTATCGGGCTCAACGGATGCAACATTTTATTTATTGGAAGTTACATGTGTTCGTATCCATTATGTTTGAAATATGCCTTTGGATGCCCAAAATGTTAATATTATTTTTCGTTTTATACGAAAAACTAAGTACTTACTCCGCGTTCAATGAAATCAATTGTTTTCGAAGGTTATAATGGGCCTTACGGACTCGACAATAGCGCCGAAATAACCGATTCTGGATAGTGGTAGTAACAGGTTAATTATAAGTGACATACAATTCAAAAGGGGGTCGTATTAACCAGCAGTATCTTCTATTTTTCCGAAGAATGTGAGGAACATACAGTTCATTCGTAATCAACACTGGATTACTTACCTTCGTCGAAACAACGTCGAAGATTTTACAAGTGTTACGTTCTTCTTTTTAACCACGGAAAATCACTATTTATATGCTCGAATCAGAGCCCGTCGCGAAACAACTCCCTGCCTCGCCTTACGTGCGATCAAGGACTAATCTGCCACCTCTATCTCGGGAAACCGTCCGGAGACTAGCCGCTGCACATACTCACACACACACAACCAGTCAAATCCTACCATTTACTCTCGTGCATTTTGTTATGAGTAATCTATTGTTAATTCCATTGCTACACAGTTGTTAAACATGTGCGTTTTTATGACTAGTCCCGACGGGTTATGCCTTTTATTTATTGCTCTTTACTCATGTCGGCACCGAGGCAAGGAGAAGTCACAGGCTTGATTCTAAGAACAAGGGATAATCCAATCATCAAGCAAGGATTTCGCCTGGGTCATAACACAAGTGAACTCAATGTTGAAAAAACTAAAAAAAAGTCAATTTTATATTTCATTATTCTGATGAAAACATCATTTTTACGGGCGTGGTCGAATCGACGAAGGTTAGTAATAAAGTTTGGAAAAATAAGGTTAATTATCTAGGGTTGGTTACAGCTATCTATGTGCTTGCATTCATTTTCAATCTGTATAGCTTTTATTTGTTGGTTTCTCCATGTCTTGCCAGACAGCAGTAAGCTAAAAATGTATTTCGGAAAATATAAATACCTCGTATTGGACTCACCTGTGCCAGCTAAGACTGTTCGTATTCTACACAGAACTAGGATTTCCAAAGTTATTCAATCCCACCGATAAGTGACAGTCGAACTTCGACACTAGTTTACACTGCGCGTCTAACGCTCTACATGAAACAAAATCATATAAATGCAATCCGACTACTAAGGGGAATCCCCCAATTTATACACAACACAAAGTCTTTAGACGAGCTCATGGCAATTGACACCACAGGGTGTATATGAAACACATAAACAGTGCTATAAAAAAAGTTTTGCATTGGAATTCATAATTGATAGCACAAATTATTATTACAGTGCTGTGCAAAACTTATGCAATTCACTACATGTCGGAATGAAAGGGAAAATTGCGATCAAAATATAAAGATTTTTTTTTTGTTTAAATTTACATGTTAGCATGTTGCTTAAAGCTCTGCAATAAAAAAAAGTACAGTGAACCCTCCTATTAGGCGGTACTCTCAGAACGCGGTTTCCATAAAACGCGGCGCTGAAATTGCGACAGCCCTCCTATAACGCGGTACTCTTCCATACAAGGCGGTAGACGGTTTCCATAGAACGCGCTACGAATTAGCCTGGTTTGTACGGTTAAATCAGAGTTTCTTATAGCACGGTTTCCATATAACGCGGTACGCACTCACCGCGTTATAGGAGAGTTGACTGTACATCAGTATTTTAACTGTTCTTAAAAAGAATACACCAACAAAAAGGCTGCGCAAAATCTAAGCAACTTTCAACTTTACGATCCCCAGTGAGAATAAAAGATAACGGGGATTTGCCTATGTTTTTGTTTTTTCTGATGCTCGTGTCAATCAGATCAGTAATGGTCACCTTCCCTTTGGTTTTAGTTGTGTCTAGAAATAAAATTTAAAATGCAGCGGAATCAACACGATAATAGATTTAAATCAAGCGTAATTTCGCTACATTATTCCGGAAAAACGCAAATAGAGATATAAACAAATCTTTAATTTCAAGATGGATTACGAAATATAAAAACACGGGTAGTGTGAAAAGTGTAAATTTTGATGATGGAGGCCGCGTAAAACTACCATTAGAGATGCCTTACAAATTAAAAAATTGATAAAAATAAAACCGTTCATCTCGTCAAAAGAAGTTGTAAAAGAACTAGGCTTAATGTCAACTCAAGCACGGTTCACAGACGGGCAATTGAATTCAATCTAAAAAGCTATACAGCTTTTAAAAAAACCATTGCTCACAAAAAGATATGCAAGGAAAAGGTAAACTGCTCGAGCAACACTTTTAAACATTATTATTTTACTATTTATATCGTTTTATACATCATTTACGCTTGAATTTGTTAAAAACCATCTTGACTGGTCAGTTGCTAAACGGAAGAGCGTTTTATTTAGCGACGAGTCAAAGTAAAACCTCTTCAATTCTGATAGCTTATCCCGTGTTAGGCGTGAGAAGGGACAACAACTGAATCCACGCTTCTGTAGGAAAACGGTGAAACATGGGGGAGGAAGCGTCATGGTCTGGACATGTTTCTCAGCATTAGGTCTTAGTCCCTTTTGTAGAATAACAGAAATTATGGACAGATTCATGTATAAGGACATCTTAGAATCTAGAATGTTACCTTATGCAGAGTGTAATATGCCACTTCGATGGGTGTTTCAACATGATAATGACCCGAAACAAACAAGTTGGTTGAAGAATGGCTTAGCTCTAGAAGTATTCAAGTTCTTGATTGGCCGGCACAATCGCCCGACTTGAATCCTATAGAAAACTTGTTCGGTATATTGAAACGGCGTATGGGAACAGTACAGTTTGCAAACAAGGACCCATTGTTTACAAACCTGAAAAACTGTATGGGAAAAAATTGACATATCCATTTTAAATAATTTAGTTGAATCAATGCCTCGCAGATGTGCGCTGTTATAAAAAATAACAGCTATTACACGAAATATTAATAAAAGTTGCTTAGATTTTGCACAGCCTTTTTGTTGGTGTATTCGGTTTTTGTTTTTTTAAGAACAGTTAAAATACTGATGTACTTTTTTTGTTGCAGAGCTTTAAGCAACATGCTAATGTGTAAATTAAAAAAAAGGAAAAAAATCTTTATATTTTGATTGCAATTTTCCCTTTCATTTCGACAGATAGTGAGTTGCTTAAGTTTTGCACAGCACTGTATGTGGCCTACGGTTCACACTATTCACTTGATTATTGTTGCGCGCTAGATATATATTAGTTAATTATAATTCTTGAACGTCCCTAACTACCTGTTTATTATTTCTATCAAGACAAAAAGTTATGCAGGACAATAACTGTGTTGATATTCGGGAAAGGCTTTGATCGATTCAAAGCTTGAGCTGGAATAAACAATTTTCGCTTTAAGCTAAAGAACGCTACAATGGTTAATATTCTTGAGCATTATCAAAAATTTCTATTTTGGTGGGACTTTATATTAAGATAATGTTTTCCTATTATGAAGATACATTTCAATTAAATGTATCGTTACATACGACTCCATTCAAATAACACTTTAGTCAAATTTTGATATAGACTAACAGACTTATGATAAGCCATGATTCACAGCAAAATTATTTTCGAACACTTATTTTAATTCCTTTATAAGCGAAATACGCAGGAAAGAGAGATACACCAGGAAAACGTTTATAAAACACAAATGTCGAAAAAGTATATATTTTGTAAAAAACATTGAATGATTCTACAAACATTTGAAAACACTTAAATATTCCTTAATTCACAGTTAGTTTACGATGCATACAATCTCAATGTTTCAATGGGTTTTAACATTGAAGCCTTATCCAAAGTATTCCATTTCTTCCGTAAATGATGAAAGTAGAGACCATCGAACGTTATCAACCGACAAAACGTCTCCCAGCCGACAGCATAGAAACAATTTTTTATGTAAACTTCAACAATTGTAAATAAAAATGCAATTCTAGCATCACGTCCGTTTATAGACTTCATGTCGCTGAGATTTAACGAGTATTTCATATCGTTTGGACAGTTACATGCCAAAAGTAAACAATCAGCTTCCTCTTCGCTGATCTGTTTTAACTGCAAGCAAGATGAAATTCAAATTGATCATCAGTCAATTGTGAAGGATTGCAAACCTCTACTAAATATAACAGCGTGATCGCATCGGCAGCTTTTGCAGACGGTAAGGTTTTGATTTTATCAGGAGTCAAACTCGGCGATATTTGCCAACATATCAACTCGAGTCGTGTCTTGTCTAGTTCGGGATCCGCGCCAATTTTCTCGAAGACCAAAGATTCTAGGGGTGGAATGTCGCCTAATAAATAGAGAGAAATTTTGAAACAATGTTTTTGTATAACATTTTCCCGATTAAGGTGCTGCGAACAAAAGTGATTTGTTTATTTAATTCTGCGACACTGAATATCCTGCCTTTAGTTAGATCAGGCATTTTTTCTTGTGCAGTTTATATCATTTTTGTTTTCATAGATTCAATAGCAAGTAAATATTTTTGTTCATTGATTCATTAACCACATGATATTATTAGGTTCCCTTTATCATTATCTTCTCATCAAATTCATCATACTATAGCATAAATTGCGAACGAGATGAACAAGGCCAGATGATGGTATTTTACATTTCTACTCACACGGCGGACAATCTGATTGCAAAACAATCGGCTCATATTCTCCACACATATTTAGTTTGCAATAAAATGTCCTCGATGCATTCGCCTCGTGGCTGAGAATAATTCCCATTATTCGGCTGAGAAGTGGTGAAATGATTTCAAAAAAAGGTTTCAAATCAGGTTTGGACAAATCGAAATAATGTAATTGCACGATATATTTTATATTCGCCAATAATATGTAGTTCATTCGTCCATCGTACTGAGACATTTTCTTCATAAGTTCTGTTTCGTGTTCTCGCGTCATTTGTGCCTAAAATGAATTGTTTCATCAAATTGTCCGTGAAATTTATCCATTCGAATTGATACATAATCATAAAATTTCAAACTGGATTGAATTAAATCCTTGCCCGATCTTTGAGAGCCTTTATTGAAGATCAGTTTCTCTATCAAGTTAGCTTCTTCTTCCGAAATTGTACTGGACATGATGCCCAAGTTTCGAATCTCTGACGCAACTGCCGGAAAATGGAATCTACCACCGTCTACATTGCGATTGTCGAAACTCTATTGGGAAAACAATGCTTGGAATAACCAAGATGCAGTTAGTAGGTGAATGTTACCGTTCGGGAATACGTCAATGCTTTTAATTTGGTGTGTTTATGGAAATCCTGTTGATTAAACGTGAAATTGTGTATTGGATATGTATATTTCATTTTTGATACCCTCACTGTGTCGTATGGAACATAGTCATTTCCACACATGGTGGCCAAAAGCGGCATCTGATCGCTATTCAATCTTAATGATCTACGCAACACTTCACGGTTATACTCAGTTGTTGTAAGGTAATTTGCATTTAAAACTCTAGACGACCACAACTTCCATTTCCCCTTGAAAATTAAAAAATCCGAATCGTTCGATATTACTGCGAGTGCATTATGCTTCGTTGCATAATCAGCTATTTCCGTGTCGCATTCGTTCAAGACACAGATGAAAACGTGACCGAATGAACTGGCTAGTTTATTCAATGTACTAAACATCGGTACGGGCGGTTGCATGTCAAAATTTTCCAAACAGTTGCTTAAATCCCGGTTGGCATAAATGCAGCCTAGTGCTGACATCGCTTTTTCGTAATTTTCTTTACGACGGGCAAGACAGGTAGGTAGTTTTCCCTCACTAGTTGGACCGTCTGTGAAGAAGACCAACTTAACTCCGAGAGCTTTCAACTTCACGAATAACGTGTTAACACGGTCGTTATATACGTTATAACGCCCACCGAGAATTATTTCTTGGTTATATGTGAAGAATAAACGATTTATTGCCAGCAAATCAATCAAAATCAACGGCTCCTTTCCGTCATTTTCACTTTAAAAAAGTGTTAATTATTTAAGTTACTGTAATGTTAAATTTGAATTCATAATACCTCTTGTACTTTTCCACTTCGCTCTTTATATCAATGTGTTTGGTGCCGTTTTTCACGCTAGTTTCGATGAAAGTCTGGAGTAACCGGACACCCATTTTTATTGTTCAGAGGAAAATTTACGCTTAAAAAATGCTTCAGAACTCGAGGTACTTAGATGCAGGCATGTCAACGTTGTTTAAAACTGATTTATAATTCTGGATTGCAGATTTCCTTTTATATTTAACTCCAGCGGTAGTAAAATGTTTTTGCTCCCATTAAAATTGATAGTCACGACACAACAGACACCTGTTTGATAAAGGAAAGCGTTTGACGACTCTACAATTGATTCTTTCTAGTATGTCTGGAATTTTTGATTGAGCCAATCTCGGGATCGGAGGAAGTATTAGTCATTTGATCTTGGGATTCGCTGACAGAGCGCGTAATTTAATGCGAAAATAACTACTAGTTAAAGTATCTTAATTTTTGGTACAGTGGTATTTCTTTATGCTAGCAAATACGTACAAGCGTATATGAACGCGATAAAATTATACAGCGATTTTTTCTCAATAGTATCATTTACAGGTGCAGCGAATTTTCATTTATCCAACCTCTATTACACTGCAATCTTATCTCTTTTATTCGAAATTCTCGGCAGATTACAGAGACATTCGTTTATCCAAAAAAAATTACCAAACTACTGTCCTCTATGTTTGGATTCATTAGCGACGTATTTAAGCTTTCCAGCTTTCAGGACACAAGATAATCGAAAAATTTAAATATTTTCACCGACACATAAAAATGACGCCCGAATGTGGATTTTCGGATGACTGTCTCGAAAAACCAAAAAATCGACACGATATTTATATGTCGAGTACAAGGCTCTCTGCGCATCCCATAAAGGAAATCAAAAGAAATTCACGACAGTTGACATCAACAAAAATTATACGAAAATTTAAGCATTCACTTCTGTTGCGGACAGTTTACCTGGAAAGCAACAAACATTCAAGAAGACAAATAATGGAAGCATGAAAGGACTTTATAGTCTTGATATGCAAGAATCAAGACGACAATTCTCTATATCTGAGCTATCATTAACTTCAAAACTAAATAGTTTCATGAACAGAAAGTGAAAAGGACTATTTTGCTGCAATTGAAGGTGAGGATCAACCGTTTTAAGCAAGTTAGAACAATTTTTCCCTTAATGAAATTCAAAGGATATGCTACAAATTACTAATTCAAATACCATTAAAATTTCCGCCATAAATTTTATATAGTCTGTATAATTTTTATTGAACGTTTAATAATATGCATTAAACTTTAAATTTATATTTTTATTTCATTCTGGGTGCAAGTCAGTCTACATGAAAATTGAACGATGTTATAAAACTAATGAGCCTATACTTCTGTAACAGACTACGTACACTGGTGAGAGAAAGTTTTGGAACATTGATATTGTGCTTCTAATAACTAAAAATAAACATTTCTTTTTACAGTATTGATTTTAGCTATCAGCTAAAATAATTTGTTTATTAACTTTTTTCAAAATAAACCTAAAAAACTTAAATATTAAATTCAACACTAAAATAAATCCATAAATCTAAACATGATCACCAAAAATGGTGTGAAAAAGTTTTAGAACGCTTTTATGCAGTTGGGAGGGCTTAACTGCTTCTAGGATGTAGTAAATATATTTTTTTGATTCCATCGCTTGGCTTTGTTGATGCACTTGGTTCTGAACGAAGTCCATCGAACGTGTTTGCAAATAAACTTTTTATAAATATGGTTAAAACTGATCGAAATACGGATATTAACACCCGGTCCTTAGTTATTTATCATCGCCAACAAGGCAAGATCTTACGAGAAATCGTCGGTATTTTCAATTTGAATGTGATCACAGTTTGTAATACACAGTGGAACTTGGATAATTCGAATCTAAGGAGTGTATCGAAAAAATTGACCTTTTATATCTCTAAAAGTGGTATTAATTGCTTCATCGAACTATTTTCTTCTTCTTTTTATCAGATTATATTAACTAACCTTTACATAAAAATTCAATGAATTTTTATTTCAAGTAAAAAAATGACAGACCTTTCCGTTAACTCCACGCATTAGGTTCCGTACAACGGTGGCATCAACCACCTTATATGCGTTTTTCCACTTATTTTGAAAATCCTTTGCGGTTGTAGCCATTTTGTTTGTTTTCTTTAATATTTTCTTCATTTCAACCCAATATCTTTTGATTGGTCGAAGTTCTGGACAGTTTGGAGGGAGGGTTAGCTGCTTTTAGTACCACGGAGATGTTGTTGTCCTCATACCACTTCATTGCTGATCGAGCATAATGACTAACGCTAAATCTGACAAAAATGCTACAAACGGATCATGTTTCTCGATAAATGGTTTTAGTAGCTCCTCTAAACACTTTTCGATGTACGCTGCTGAGTGGATGATACCCTTCGCTACAAATTCCTCTGATTTGAGACCCCATCGACATATTGCCTGCCAAATCATTTACCGCTTGGGAAATTTTGTGCTTTTTTTAGTTTTATGTTTTGGGTTTACACCAACCTTTGATGCTGCTGTATAGAAATCCTGACCAGTCAACTGTGCAAAATCGGCCTTCACGTATGTTTCATCGTCCAACACAAAACACAATCGAATTTGGTTAGGTAATCCTTGGATAGCTTTTGAGCCCGATTTTTCGCTTCTTTCTTCTTTTCCTAAGATCGATCAGGCACTATTTGGACTTTATATGATCTAAGATTATAACGCTTCTTAATCCTCTGAATCATTGCGTTCGATGTTTGCACTTTTTGAGCTATATCTCGAATGGATGTGTTATTACTCTGCAAAAATTTTCTCCTTACCGTTCGCCTCAAATTTGTATAGGATAGACCTTTTTTACCTGATCCAGACTTTCTATCAACAGGTAGACCCTTTTTGTACTTTATAATCGTTTGTTTCACTGTTGCAATCGACGAATTGGTCGCCTTTGCTAGTACCGAATATTTATGAAGGGAATTTTTCGGGGACTTACACACAATTAAGCTACGCACTTTTTCTTGATTTGATGACATCTTTTCAAGATTATTCTTACAATACGAATGGATTAGACGTTCTTTTTGTCACAGTTCATAGTTAATGTTGCATTCCCGGAAAAGACTTAAACTTATCCCAAACAGGAGCTATGTAGGAAAAACTAAAGGTCAATTTTTTTCGATACAGTCCTTATAACTCGAAATCGTCTTTAATTCGAAATTCTCTATTTGTGGTGAAAGTGGTGGTGTTGATCAGCATAAAGCAGGACAGTCGAAGAAAGAATTAGAAGAGATGATCCAGGACACGGAGCCAAAAAACATTTTTAATTTTGACGAGATGCATCCCTGATAAAACGCTTGCTTTTAAAGACGAGAAATTTCATGGAGGGAAACTTAGCAAGGAAAGATTAACGCTTTTGGTCGGAGCAAACATGGATGGCTTTGAAAAACTGCCTTTGTTGATGATAGGATAATCTGCTAGTCCCCGTTGTTTCAAAAACGTAAAGTCAAAACCAGTAGAGTATGAATTTAGTGCACGAGCGTGGATGGCAAGTGCTCTTTTTGAGAAGTGGCTCCTGGAAATCGATGAAAAAATTGGAAAAGAAAAACGGAAGATCTTACTCTTTATTGACAATTGCACTGCTCACAAAAGCCTCCCGCTTATGGACAATGTGAAAGTTATTTTTCTCCCGCTAATATGACATAATAAAAAACCTCAAACATTTTTACCGGCGTTTATTGGTTAAGAATATTCTCACCGAAGATTTCACTTCTCTCAAAATTAAACTTGATGTCCTTCTGACCCCATGTATGTGTAAACAAGCTTGGGATCTTGTGTCACAAGAAACAATTAAAAACTGTTTCAAGAAAGCTGTTTTTTTTTTAAAAAAAAAAGAAGCAGAAAGTAAAAGTGCCAACCAATCTGTGATGGAAGCTGTACCTGCAGTAACGGCTGGGAGGATATTATGTCAGATCCTGCTGATCCATGTGGTGCATGGACGTACATGCGGTGCGTGCGGAACACAGCCAGGTACATGCGGTGCACGGGCAGGACATGCGGTGCGTGCACCAAGTACATGTGACGGGGCAAGTAAAAAGTTTCGACAAACAAAAGTATCCAAAAAGCATAATACGAATTGAATGCAGTGCGTGGTCAGATCCTGCTTTCTATGAGGACTTCCTTAACATAGACGAAGATGTTGCGGTGTGTGGCGAGCTTACTGAAGCGGACATCATCACTGAGGTACTCGGCAACGGCAATCAAGATGGCGACATTATATCCGATAATGAAGATGACGATTTAACAGTGGAACAAGAAAGGCCAATTCTAAGTACGGCTGAAGCAGCAAATCAAATTGACGAGCTCAGGCGATTTTTTGAAAGTAGAAATGAAGTAAGTTAGTCGATTTTTCAGTCATTAAATCAGTTAGAATCGGTCATTACGACAGAAAGACTTCATTCTAGGAAACAAATGAAAATCCCGGACTTCTTCATGAAATTGTAAATGAAGTGCCTTAAATTTACGCAATAAAGTTTTATTTGTTAGATCATGCAGTGTTGTTATTTTTAGCGTTTCCTAAAAACTTTTCTAATTCGAATTTTTTGAGTGGTCCCTTGAAGTTCGAATTATCCAAGTTCCACTGTATATAAAAGATATTTTGAAGTAGGTGTTATCGAGGATTGATCAAGTGCGGGACGAACCAAGAAAATTACAAAATTAATGAAAAATTTATAATTCGGGTAAATCAAAAGTAAATTCAACTGAGCTGGCTTTGAAATTCAAAGAATTTAGCGGGAAAGAAGTGAATTCGTCAACAATTAGGATTTTTTTTCATGGAAAACGGTTTTCACTCTCGTGTCGCTCGTAGTAAACCGCTTTTAAGTGAAATTAACAAAACAAAAGGAATGAATTTCACGAAAGAGTACAAACACAAGGACATAGAGTTTTGGAAAAAGGTTATTTTTGTTGACGAAAGTTCAATTTATTAAACAGTGACACGAAGCAGGTAAAAGTATGGAGAAAAGTAAACGAGGAAGGCTATAAACTACAATGGGATTGGTAATTTAAAATTTGTGGACACAAATGTGAATAAAGATTTGGAAATTAAAAAAAAAGAAAACAGCTGAGACCTTAGAAGGGGATGGGGCGGCATGGTGAAAAATGTTACACCGTCGTTGCATAGCGGTGGGAGGGGGTATGAAATTGTGAAATTTCGACGTTACGTATTTTTTGAACGACCCCTCAGTTCGAGCAATATACATACTTTCCGGATAAACGTGCGTTGTATAAAGTTGTGGGAAAATTAATTCACTACTCACAGGCTTGTAGACAATCATCAAAAGGAGATCGAGTTCTATGCGAATGATTTGCTCCAAATCGAATAACAGTTCATACATTGGATGACACTAATTAAGATTTCTTTATAGTCCTACAGCCTAGATTTCAACTTTCAGATGCACAATTTAATGGAAAATTTGTTTAGTTTTAATAAGATCTTTTTTGAGACCAAATTTGGTGGAGGCAAGTGTCAACATTGACAGTTGTAATTAATATTGTGTCACAATGACATCAATGTCAAACATCAAACAGAAAGATTTCCATTGAACAGGGAACTAAGTTCCTTTCTCATTGAAGATTTCAATAAATTGTTGTATCTAAGTTTGCATTTCATTTACTTTGGGTCGTTGGCAATTTGACTTATTAATTTATTTTATGGCGAGTTGCGAAGGATTGCCACGGAACGGGGTTTTTAAAAGGGGAATGTGACTACTCTTATACCGATGTTCGGATCGTCTGGGAAGTATAACTACTGAAACCTAAATATAGACAGAATGCCTTTTGTGTTTTACGTGAGCACCTCTCGCGGTGATTTAAAGTCACGGGCCTCTTTGGCCGCGGGTTTATTTTAACAACCACCACTTGGGAGTACCAGTTTTGTCTACTGAGTGCAGGACTCAGTGACCTTACTGGTGGCAGCGAGGCCTACCTAATATTCTGCCGATCTCTCGGTCTTGGCACCGGGTTACCTCGTAACTCCACCTTGAGCCCCCAGAGATGCTGCCCAATGCTCGGAAGCATGACGACTTCACGGCACGACTATGGGACTCTACCCGCACATAGCTCTTAACCACAGCCACCGCGTTTGCAACCCCCTATAGGAGGTCCTCACCGCGACCCAAGAGAGAGGTTCGACCTCCATGGGCTCCGGCGCCCGTGGTAACAGATCGACCCCTGGTGAGGCTTCATGGACTAGAGCCCCTCTCAAGCCCAATTTGATTGTGTCCCACCGCAGACACTGGATCGATCACCACCCTCAGGTACGCCGGGACGGCCCTCCCCGCAAGCTGTGCTGGGTCATAAATATGGACAATTAATGAAAATTTATGGAGAGTGACTTGAAGAAGACTGAGGTGGTTTTAATCGTTAGAACTCCGGCATGTTGAAAGGCACGAGCTGATCGGTGTCTTTTTGAAGATTACTAACCTACAGAAAGACAGCAGTGCATGTCCCCGAAATTTCCAGAAGCAAAATGAAACCCGCAGGTGAATGCATTTCGTGTTTCAGGACTTATACGGCCGACACACTAGAGCTGATAATGAGCTCGCAGCGTCATCTATAGGAAGCAAAGGCCCAAGACTGATTATCTACCGAGTTGTATAGACTACAGTAGTGCATATACGTTGAGTACCTTTTATAGTAAGTTGCATGAGTGGGCAGCGTCCACTGATCACAAGTGAGCTTGGAATTGCGATATGGATTGATTGATATGCAAAGTCCCAAGCGGAAGTGTATCCACGTGTATGAATTGAGCGATTCCCATCTGCACCTCCAAATCTTCAGCGTTGAGCACACACTAACTAGGCAACTAAATATTCGTTGAGATTTCCTACTCTCGCCGCACCAGATCACCACCGTAAATCTATCACGTATGAAATATTTTCAGCAGAACTTCAATAACAAATCACATTGAGTTTTTTAAAAATTTATTGTTGCCCCTTTGTCAACACACATCTTACTTCACTTCTACTTCTTCCCCAATTGGTTTCTGGACAGGCATCTTGTACTCTGTCTCAGGTGCCTCGTAGATCTTCTCTTCCTTGGGTTCGACCACCGAAACATTATCTGGAAGTGGTTTCTTGGGCCCGATCTTGTTGTTGGGATCCCAAGGCAACATGATTTTCACTTTAATGCCCAACACTCCTTGCCTCAAGAGCACATGCCGAGTAGCCGTCTCCACGTAATCATTGCAAGGATCCCCGGAGTGGATCATCAGGCCATCGACGAATTTCATCGACTTGGCACGCTGCCCCCGCAACTTTCCCGACACAACAACTTCACAGCCCTTCGCGCCGGACTCCATAATGAATCGCAGCACGCCGTAGCATGCACGACGAACAGCCAATCCGCCGGTCAGTTTGTAGCGCAGCGACTCGGCCTGGGCGATGGCGCACAGACCGCGAGTCGCCACCTTTTCGGCGTACAGTTCAACTTTGCCCGGCTCGAAGTTGAAGCGCTTCTGAACTACAGCAGTCAGCTCGCGAATACGGCGGCCCTTCTCGCCCAAAACACTTTGTGTTTTCGTCGCCATGATGATGATTTCTGTGCGGGCGGGCGTCACTCGAACCTCGACTCCAGAGTACCCATCTTCGGCCAGTTCCCGGGTAAGGAACTCGTTCAGTTCTGCCTTGAAAATTCCGTCAGCGACGAACTGGAAATGATGAGAAAACAATGTTCAGATCAATTATTAAATTCCACTGGGCTAAATTAATTCACGATGAAACACTTCGTAGGGAAATGCTTTCAGAGGTTAGAAAGCCACTGACGTATTTAGTCGATGAAACATGATAGTTCCACGCCAAACTTAAGCTAAAAACACGCGCGGTTTTGATGAGAAGGTTTATAAACTACACAAATCGCTTTCACGGCATTTACCTTTCGTTTTTTGGAAATTGTTACGCTCATGTTTATTCACAAATATGCGACCAAGAACGTGGTTGAATGGAAAGGAAGACACTTGGACGTTTCGCATTAGGGCAGTACTTCTTGTGTAGAGTTTAACAGCTGCGCTGCCATATGAAAGAAGTTTGTCCAGGGCCGTATCTCCTTTTGATTGGATTTAGCAAGTTCTGCCCGGTCGGTGTTCAATGTTATAAACCCGAGTTCCATGAACTATGAGACATTGTAAGAATTTGAAGGTGAAGGAATATACAATAAGGATATCGAGACAATTTGTGGCTGAAATTTATCAAAAAATTCAACTTTTAATTGAATCACAAAACACATATCATTCTGAATAAAAATTATGAATGTACGGATATTCTTTCCCCTCCTCTAAAAGAATGCATGCTTTTTCAAGAAGATTGATGAAAAACTAAATAGTACTTGTCTGAAAATTAAATTCTGTTCAAAAATATTGTAGAACTAGCTTCTTGATAGTGTTTCGGTCATGATTTACTCAAGAAGCATAAATATTATATTCACTAAAAATTCTCCTTTAGTGTATTTGAAATTCTTGTGACACTTCAAGGCTTTTCAGTGTATATTTTTAACAGTCAAAATATGAAGCTACTTTCAAAACATTTCGAAAGTAATTCAAAACCTAATTAACAAAGCATATGCATCCTTCAAAAACCTCGTGTGCTCTCATTGCTGCCCACAATAATCAGTCTCTTGCACATACTACATTTAGTTGAGTATTAACCAATTAAACGATTTATTTCAAAACATGATATGAGCATGAACATAAAATTCTATTTAGAAATCGAATACAAAACATGAGAAAAGGAGAATGGCTGATTAAGTAAAAATTTCATTATTTTTCTCTAATAAAAATTGAGATGCTAAATATTTTGTTAATTTGTCGTATGAATCAAAGTTTTTAGTAAAAAAATTGGCTGTTGTTAATTTGTATATTGAAAACTTCAATCGTGAGAAGATCAATATCGATATGGGGATTTTTCAATAAGAACGTACGGAATTGTTGCTTAACAAGCTTCAATACTAAAAATATGTTTAGACGAAGAGGTGAGACTCCAAAATTTCGTAAAAATCATCAACACAGAACGTTCACGTTTGGCATAACTAAAATAATCTATCAAAAGTAATTGTAGTTTGGCAAATATTAGGTAATTCGTCAAAATAGGTATTTCGATGTTATGTACGATTGAAAACATGGTTTGCCAATATTAATAAACTTTAAAATCAATTTTACTATTATCGTGCAAGCAGAGGGTGAATCAATTTTTTCCTTAAATGAAAAGTTTGTGTTACAATAGTATTTTGGATTTTGGTCAAATGAATGGCGGGAAGGAGTGACATGTCTCCACACTCTGTGGCAAAGATTTTGAGTATGGCAGCTCCAAACATACAAATGACCTTCCTATTCGATTTAACTCGAATTCCCAGCACATTGTGAAGAAATTCTTCGCAAGTAGTGTGTACGGTTGGTTGCGGCGTTAATTACTTTCACCGGCGAGAACGAATTAAAATTTTAATAGATATGACTTCGGCGAGCGGGCGAAAGTTGGCCGATTTACGGGTGTGTGATTTGAAAGATGAACTTGAGAAGCGTTCGCTGGAAACTACGGGCATCAAAACCGTGCTTGTTGAACGTTTGCAAAAGGTAGAAGTGTTCGGGTGGAATGGCGCCATCTTGTGCTTGCTAAACGTGGTATCGAATTATTTTTAGGCTTTGAGGGATGAAGGCGAGGATCCCGACGCCCATGTTTTTGTATCGCCTGCAAAGCGTGTAACGCCGGGCAAGAAATTATTGGTGAAGATCAAAATGGAGGAACCGGAGCCTGAAGAGAGACCCGCTGAAGATTACGGGGATGATGGCGATGTGGTGGTGGTCGATGAAATCGGCACTGTTGATGAGGTAAGTGAGAAAAGGACACGCGCACGGTTTAGTTCGGTTTGTCGATGGTCATTTACTCGTGCGCTCATACCAGGGCCAAGACAGGACGGTTCCTAGCCATATTTTACATTTAAGCTAAGCGCGAATGACCATGTCCAAACACGTCAACGATCCACCTTAGCCGACAGCGTTTCACACTAAATCTGGGCTGGGATGATTGTTCCTGGCAAAGCTAATCCAAAATGTAAAGCTCGAATTCAGATAAATTTATTGAGACTTCCCGTCATAGCATAAAGAATGTTATCTAAGCTTTGCTTTTGCCGTAAATTTAGTAATTGACATATGATACAGTTAAATAGTTTGACATCGACACGATTGTCAAACGACATATTTGAAAATAATATTTAAATACGTAGTCAAGCGGTGAGTATATGAGATTCAATGCAAGCACCAAGCCAGGATGTAGAGGTAGTGACTCTGTTAGCTGTGGACAGAGCTTCAACGAGCAATGAGGAAAACCTTGCGGGTTAACGGCTCATGTGGTTTTCAGTCAACCCTCAAGGGGAATCGGGCACCAAGCTGGCGACCTATGTTGGAGCTGCAACGACGACGAAAAGACATGGTCAGTGGAACACCTTCTGTACAAATGTCAGGCTCTAGCTGCTAGGAGAAATAAGCACTTAGGAGCATTGTTTTTCGCGGAGCTGAGTGTGTTAGGTACTATTTGATCTCCCGGATTTCCTTAAGAAACCAGGATGATTCACAGAATGAATTAGCAGGTTTTCTCGTTGTAGTATACTAAGGGTACACTTCGATCTGAGACACATGCACTAGACATACTAAATCATTCATAATTTAAATGGCGATCAGTCATAAGGATAAATTTAGATCGAGCATGCACAACTCTACATGCTGCATTGCTCAGCGTAATGCGCTCTAGATAATTCATATCATGTCATCGACGGGACAGGTGTGAAAGGATCATTTATGACCTCATAAACTTGAATCATAAAAACCACGACTATCCGTGGGAATGATGATCATCGATTTGTTGAAGAAATTAATTAATTTTGGTCGATTCGATCCTTAAAATATTAGAGCATAACACCACAGTATAGGTAGACCCAGTATGCAATCGAAGCCCAAAAGCTCGTATTTTCCTTCCAAGAAATGGCGCCATGTGCTGGCCATGTGCTTGCAAAAATTGACGAATGCCTAGCACTGCCAGATTTGCAGAGGATAAATCATTTTCGCGGACTTCATCTTTCACTTCAACACAAGAGACATATTCTCAGTCATTTTGGCTTTTTCTCTCAATCAATTTGTCAAAAGCAATTGAAATTTGTGTCAGCAAAGACATTTCACCATTGTAGTTCAATGAACCGAAGTTTTTAACGGCGTTTTTCACGCGTAGCATGAAACGTGCATGGCAGTGCCCCGACCAGTAGATAGCTGCCATTTTTTCGTAAATGGCAGCAAACGTATGCTAAATGGCAGCCAACATATGATGAATGTAAACAAACATATGCTAAATGTAAACAAACATTTGACGTTGTCCCGTAGAACCGCGGGCCTTACTTGATAGTGCGCCTATATATGAAACATTACCTACTGGGTGTACCTATACTGTGCATAACACCCCCCCCCTGTTTTTTTGAGAAAAACGCCTCTAAAGTTTTTAGCGTCGCTTATGGATTAGTAAGTTTTTGCACCTGACAGAAGCGGTGCAGTGTAACTAGCAGTGCTACTAGCTCGCGATCAAGGGGTCGTGTGTTCGATCCCCGGTTGGGGTATTGTTTTTCTTTTTGAATGATTGTCGTCGTCGTGGTGTGTGATCACCAGTGAGTATTGTATTTTTTTGGAATAATTGTGGATATAATTAGTTAAAAGTAAAGCAACAATGTTCAATTACAAATACATTTATTTTAAGAAATCAGCAAATTGTTCGATCATTTAGATACTTAAATTATACTTAAAACTCATTTTTCAACGGTTGGATTGATTAAAAACGGTTGTATTCGAAGCAATATTTTAGTTGCCGGTATGATCATCCCTTGTTCCTAGAATCAATCCTGCGCCCTCTTCGTGTCTCACAGTCAACTCAGCAAAAAGCAATGGTATGTGCTATGATTGTACGATATGCTTCGCTACTGAGAGGGCTTATTTGAAATTATTTTCAGCGAGTACTAAAAAAGTGTAAATTACAAAGCACATTATTCCTTTTTCAGGTGATCTCCATTTTAAGTAAATCATAACCAATTTTTGAAGTGAATTTTATTAAAATTATTGTCGTTGAGTGTTCCGGAAATTTAGCGGGAGCATTTTTAAGCGAACGTTTGTAATAAACAAGCGAAATTCTGGCTTGGAAACGGGTCAGACTATCCGGACTCTGATGAATATTTAATCTCTCTCATAAAATTTGCTCCATACGCCGCTTAACACGAAGTCACGTACATTGAGCGATGTACTAAATGAATCAAAGATAACATAGAAACATAATGATTTTCTTGGTTAATGACTTATTCTGCAGCGTTAAGGGAAGCGTTTCTTTTCACCGAATAAAAGTCACTTAAAAGAGCCTAATTGCTTGTGACAAATTGGTTCACTTTGTTGTCGTTTTTTTAAAGATATTATCGTGGCTCAAGGGATACCCCTCTGATGCTGAGCATAGCCTTGGCGAAAGGAAAGGACAAGGGGGAGTAAGCAGGTATTATTATCCACTCATTCACACATGTTGTATTTATTTACACGTGCCAGGGCTTATAAATAATTCACAACCCCGTGTTTAGTAACCAAACACCTTATCATCTGGACTACGCCTCTGATTATGACTGATTCACGACTTAAAATGCTTTCAGAAAATTCAACACCGTCAACTGTGCCCCACATCTCGCCGGTTGACTTAGCCCCTTAACATTTTAGAAGAAAGTGTTTCGTATTAAGGTTGTTGTCCTTTAAGTACTTTTGCTTTTATAACCCACAAAAAAATTAACTTCAAAAATCAAAGTTAGGTGAAAGATCGGTGTTCCAGGATCCTCATTTACGTTATTTATATTTTCAAAAAATAAATTCATTAGCAACGCACACGCGTACCAAGTTTCATGACTTAATAAAACATTAACCGTTTCGAAATGGCGGCGTTCATCGTGTATAGTCGTTCTGGACTAGGAAATGCTTCAATTTTACCATAGAATTCGTGCTCAATCGTCAAAAGGATGTTTCTCAGATCTAATCACAATTTGACTTGACACGATGCTCATCTGTTCGCGCCAGGCTGGGCCGTCTTTCATTCTTACTTCAATTTCTTTTGTTAATGACAAATAGTTCATGCGATTTGGACGAACATTTCTTTGCATGAAATGCATTATTGCTAGCGTGATTCAAGTTTATGGTGAGAACGAACAAATATTTTTTAATAACAAATCCATCGAGACACAATCTAGAATTTACCTTTGGACTGATCTAAATGAGAAGGCGCAGCAGGACTCAAAGGGGCAAGTTCATTAATTGAAATAAAGACTATTAAGAGGTTTCAATAAGCTGAACAATTTAATCATTGAGTTCAAAGATGCATATGATTTTCGTTCCAAAATATATTCAATGAAAGTTTTCTCAACATTTGCTCAGTATTAGAATAAATGCCGAAAACCAATCAATAAAGTGCAAAAAATTTCTAGGATGACATTCAAAACAACGATTCTGAAATGAATGACAACGAGGAATCCATCAATTTGACGATTGGCGAAGATGAGCAACAATTACTGCATGCACAGGTAACATTCGATGAGTTTGTCAACCGGAAATGCCTATTAATAATTGATTTAAGCAGGCACAAGACGGCAAGGACGAAAAGGGCGGATCTAAAAGTGAGTAGAATACTTTTCACAATGCCTACTGTTCTTTATCCTAAGCTTAAAGTTGTTTTATTGGCTATTTATGTCGTGTTTAAAATTTGGCTTGGCTGAGAGTAGAAGTTAAGAGAAATTGTATATGAATTAAAAGTGTATTTAGAAGAGTTTCAAAGAATCGAATGTAGGCGAACAACACAAATTAACTTAGGTCGTGAAAACGCTACGAAAAACTTTCTAACTAAAGTTTAGCCGTTACGTCGCTAGACATATGAGCGGCGATATCAAATATAAGAGCAGACGCCGTCTACGAGATTTACTTTTAATAGGCCGCTGCATAATCAAACAGCTATCATACACTTCCTGATCTAACCACAATGATAAATGTTAATTGACAGCGGGAGGCATCAGCGCGGCAAGCAGCAATTTCATCAACAATTGTGCCATTAGGATTAAACAGGAGAAACTGGACGAGGAAGCAGTGGAGGCGGCAGAGAAAGTTGCCGCGAACGCGGAGGATGAAACAGCAGAAAAGGAAGCGGACGGGGATGAAACAGAAGCGGGTGGAGATATAGAGGCAGAACAAAAGAACGATGATAGGTTGGTTTTATTTGTCTAGAAAAGAAGTACAGCTGAACTGAAATTAATATCCCAATTTCAAATGAATTGTTATTCAACGAACAAATAATGCATTGTTATTGGATTGTTCCGGTGAAATAGCGGTGAAAAGACAACGGCCAAACCAACTGTGTCGTATAAAAACGAAAAAGGTAAATAATATTCATTTCTGTACAGCATTTGAGCGAACCATAGCGCAAAGTTCTTGCTATCGCGTGGAATCCGGCATCTATGCTAACAACTGATTGTGGAATTTGAAAATTGTTTCAACCTGAGGCGCACATAACAAACATTCGGCGGTGATTTCGTGGAAAGCTAGTGAAATGCTCATGCTGAAAACATTGCTGTATGTAGTTTGGATGTAGTGGAGGCGATGCGGTTCTATTTGGAATACCACCAGCGAGCACAGTGAATGGATTCGAATTATTATAGACTATAGTGAAGTGTAACACCAGGTTTCCATAATGAGTTTATTTCGCGTTCTTTGTGATATGCAGGAGGACTATAGATTTGTCAAGGATCTCATCAAAATATCCAGCACCGGATGCAGTTTCTTTTCTTATCGTGGCATATAGTAACTCTTCTCAAATATTTCAAGCTTGACAATTCAAGGCAGCTGGTTGCATCACTCATACCGCTAGGAAGCTGTTCATGAAATCAAGCTGCCATTGGACTTTAAATGCGAACGATTAGCATCGAACAGGATAATATTGCTTGAGCATCATATTGATGAGTGTATCGTCAAAATTTGCAGTTTCTCCAGGAGTTATCAAGGCCCCACCCTCAACACGATAGGCATGGATTTGATAACTAGTAATCCGGCTTGAGCGCTTATCGGGGACGTAGAGCTGGCTGTCGATTTTCAATTATGAAGAATGCAGATGATATTTACGCGTCGATTTTCACCTGACTCCGTAGCGTTGAACAATTTTCAAATTCCACATTCTGGTTCAAATTAAATCGATGGTTTTCCTTTAAGCGGGTGGCTAAATGCCTGCTTATAAATGGATAGTGTGAGCGTTCAATGAAAATAAGTCAAGATCGCTCCAAAAATGGTAAAAATAAAGTCGAAACCTGAAAAGAACACTATAAAATGTGTTGTGCATCTTAAAATATGAATTCTTTTTTTACAAAAAAAATCAATCTTTGTTTGGACGTATCGAAAATTGCAGACAAGGCAGCTGTTGGTGGTGTACCCGCTAAGAAAACTTCAGCATCATCGAGTCGCAATCTGTGGGTGTCCGGACTATCCTCGCTAACGCGTGCCAGCGACTTGAAGACAATTTTCTCGAGATACGGCAAAGTAATCGGCGCCAAGGTCGTCACCAACACACGCACGCCCGGGACCCGTTGCTATGGCTATGTGACCATGGCCTCATCGGCTGATGCAACCCGCTGCATCGAGCATCTGCATCGCACCGAGCTGCATGGGCGCATTATTTCTGTGGAGCGGACAAAAAGTGAAATAGGATCGTCATCTGTGGCGCCGGCAGCGAAAAAGGAGGAGAAGCCAAAGCAGGCGGTCCAGGAAAATGGTGAAGGCAAGGAAGAAGTCGCAAAAGAGGGAGCTAAGGACCTGAAAAAATCCAACCCCAGCGAAAAGGCCACTAGCATCGATTGCAAGAGATCTGAAGCGGACAGAAGTCGGAAGGGTTCGCGTCCTCGCAGCGATCGAAGACCGCCGATGCGATCGAACTCACGCGGGAGGAATCGCAGTCCCGTGCTCCGGCCGCCGCGCAGATCTATGGATCGAGATCGAAAGCGCGATGTATTATCATTCCAGAAAATTCGCGAAGAACGAGAACGTCAAAGAATGCGTGAACGTGAACGGGAGATGCGTGAAGAAGAGCGAAGACGTCGCGATATTCGGCGCCGTCAACGCGAAGAAGAGGAGCGCCTGGCACGCGAAAGGGACAAGCTGCGGGCGGAGCGAGAACGATTGGAACGGGAGAAAGCAGAGTTGCTGCGACTGGAACGCGAAAGGCACAAATTGGAGCGCGAGAGAATTGAAATGGAACGTATTGAACTAAAGCGCCAACAAATGAAGTATGCCCTATTATCAAAACCATTTAAGATTGTTCTTTTCTTAATTTTTATTTCATTCACGTGAAAGTCTGCATAACGGCCACTTTATAATTTACGTAATACCCGCCATGGCTATCTCACGTACAGTTCCTTAACATTTGCGCGTATCAGTTGACCTGTGGTTGCATGATTGCCGAGTGCTGTCCTCTTATAGACTTCAAAACCACTTTAGAATCGTGCCAATGACTTCACCGAACAGAGGAAAAGTTGCCATACGCATCAAATTATACTACTTAGCAGTATTTTCGATACATTTCTATACAAAACTGCTTCGGGGTTTTAGTTACAACGACTCCAAAGAAGAAAGCAAACTTTCTCGCGATGACACAAACTTTTGCAATTCCCTTGTAATGGTGACGGTCGCATAGGACCATGAGGGCTTCCATAATCTTGTTTCATTAGAAATTCACTCTCTCAAGCCCACGGTAAAAGATTCAATTTTTTTCGCAACAGAATTTTACAGAGAAATGAAGATGCCAAGCGATCTCTTAAGAGGCCTGCCGCTGATGATCGATACCCTAGCACTACCCACACGACGGAAAGCAAACGATCAACTTCCGCTAGGCGCTTTGAGGCACCACCTCCGCCGAGATTTGATTCGTCTTTAGCCAGGTAGGGTTTACATTAGGTGCTTATGCGCCTCAGCTGGCTAACTTTCACCTTTTTTCAGATCGACCGACAAGAAACGGGACGATTACAGTAGTTCGAAGCGCGACGACTACAAGCGCGATATAGACACGGCACCGTCGCGCCACACCTCCTCGAGCTACCACAGCAGTCGTGACAGCCACAAAGAGAGTCGATATTCCATTCCGGATCCTCCCCGTTCCAGTTTCAGGCGGGACGATCGCGATAGGTAAGCACATTATGATTTAGCATGGTTGAATGCATTAACGCTGAAATTCCAATGGCAGCCGTACTTCGGGCAGCAAGCGCTTCGAAAGTTCGTCGTACACGGAGAGGTCGAGCGGGGGAAGCAACACGAACTCCAGCTGGCACAATGCAGGTCCGCCGACCATCAAATCGTTTGCCGCTAGTCAAATGACGAACAATGTGCCGAATTGGCAAAGCAAGACGACGGAGAGTAGCAGCAGCCATTGGCCGTCGCAGGATCGTTACGATCGCACATACAACGAAAGGTCGGGACCATACATGGATTCGACGCCTCGTCAAAGCGGATTGTTTGTTGGGAGCAGTAGTGGGCGACCGCAGGAACGTTACGGCGGACAAATTTCCAGATATGAGAATGGAAAATACTGAAAACCGTTTTTAGTTTAAATTAAGATGTATCCTGCCGGGTATGATTCAAATCATTATTTTCTCCAGTTTATGTGACATTGTATTATTATTGGCTATCGAAAATATTTAGCAGACGCTAATCTCCCATTACATCAGAAATAATGACGGTACTTGAATTTCACGGAATAAGTTTAATCGATTATTTGTTTCATGCACATATAGTTTCAATAAAAATGCTAAAATAATTGAAACCGATAGACTACTATTATTTTTGTGAAAGCTGAACCCAGCATTTTGTCTTTAGGAGATGTAGCCTCAAATAAGGCTTGAACACTTAAATTCTGTCCAATGTTTTTTTACTTGCAAGGTGTTTTGATATTGCGAAACAGTGTAAAACATTGCAATTCACAGTACAAAAAATCGATACAAGGAAATGCGTTGAATTATGCACGAAATAAAAATGCAAAAATAGTGCAGACAAATTGAGAAAATCCATTGAGGGCGAAAGTTTTTTTTTACAAAACCGAAGAACAGTTTCAAAATTCGACCGATACGCTTCCGGGCCCTTAATTTTACATCTTGCTGCCAGAAGAAGACTTTCCATAAGAACAAAGGTAAGGCAATTGTTTTGCAGGCCATTTGCGAATGCAGTAGAAAGAGCAACCCCATTCTTCACAACAGGTACGATCAGCTCGGAAATCTACATCATGGAGTTTCTTCAGAAACGTTTGCTTCCTTTTGTTAAAAAGCGTAACGTGCCTACAATATTTTGGACAGATTTAGTTTCTGCCCACTACGCGAAATAAAGCTACAATAGTTGCAAAAAATTTTGTGGAAAAAGAGAAATCCACCAAGTGTTGCAGAACTTCGGTCGATCGAACGATATTGGGTAATCATTAAAGGCAATTTACAGAAGACCCAAAAGCTGTTACTAATCTCAAGGAGCTCCGTAAAGAATGGAATCAAACAACCAAAAACATGGGCGAAGACCAAATCAAAAGTCTGATGGAAGGACTCCGAGAAAAGATTAGAAACTGAGGATCACGAAAAGTGTAAAAAACAAACGTAGAATCGAACTTACAAATAATAAAAAATAAAACAGTTGCATATATTATTAAAATTGAAAAGAGAATTTGATTTTTCGTGTTGAAGCCTTAAGTAAATACTGAAACATTCAAAGAAGCGAACCCATGGAAATTGTAGAGCGAAATGATAAATGATCCTCATACAATAGACTCCCGATTATCCGGCTGAGCTTTCGCGGATAATTGAAATCGTGGATAATCCAAAAATGGCCTACAATATCCTGGTAAATGTTAAATTATAATAAATATTCATTGTGAATGGAAGTAGTCCTTTATTAATTTTTTTTGCATTCGATTCCTTTACAATGGTTGAACGAGTTTTTCTTAACACTATCAGATCACACAGCGTTGTATCCTGTTCACCTTCCAAGAAGTCTAATAATCCCTCTACGTAGTGGCGGGCAGTTCCATCCGTTATTTTTGACTCGGCAACTGTTTCTTCGTCCTTCTCACTCTCTATTCCCTGCGCACCCCACAATATTTGCTCGTCACTCAAGATCTCAAATGCTGGCAATGACAAATCAGCTGAGGTGTTTATGTCAAAGTCATGATTATCCTCTTCTTCTACTTGGATGTTGGGAAATATATTTTTCCAGGACTTTGTGAGCGTGGGTGGTTTTACTTTTTTAAATCGTTTCCTTCATCAATAAGTTTTTTCAAGACACTGGAACGGTAGTGACGCTTCAGATTTGCAATCACACCCTGATCCATGGACTGTATTAAAGCCGTTACATTTGCTGGCAGGTACACAACAGTAATTTTTCCATCGTCTGACCGCAAAAGACTATCATCAGGGTGGGAAGGCGCATTATCGAGGATAAGAATAGCTGTTGGTGGGAGGCTCTTTGATTTTAAAAAATCACAAACTTCAGGACAAAATATCTTATCGAACCAGTCTTGAAAAAATTGTTTGTTCATCCATGCCTTTTTCTGCCCATCGTTGTGGACCGGCAAAATTACCGCCCGTGTTCCTTTAAAAGATCGAGGTTTGTTAGCTTTTCCTATTACCAGAGACTTAAGCTTATGTGTACCTTTCCTTGATTGCTTTGTGACCAGGCGCACTTCGTTCTTGTTCTGCAGCTAGTGTTTTGGATGGGAGACATTTCCAGTATAATCCTGACTCATCAGCATTATAAATTTGTTCTGGTAACAAATTGTCATCGGTTACATATTTGTTGAAATTCATACAAAATTTTTTGTGCTGCCTCTTCGTTAGAACTTGATTTTTTCATTGTTTTGCGTTTTTTCATAGAAGACGAGGAATCTGATGAAGCCGCAAATTTTAACAAATGTTCCTTTTGCTTGATTATACCGCGCACTGTTGCTTCGTGTACATTAAACTCAACGGTAATTGATTTGATCGTATGTCCTTCTGAAACTTTCCGATATTTTTTAAGCTTTTTCTCAATAGGCAAAACAACTCTTTTCCGTTTATCCATCTTGAACTTAAACTCGTCACTCGAAAACAAAACTACAGCAATAAATAAAGTACATAATTAAGCACTTAAACGTTACTCACACGGCAGTCAATGCGTCACTGAGACAATTACTAGTGGTGGGCAAGTAAATGAGAATTCATTTGAAAAAGCGCTCTTTCAAATGAATTATTATTAAGAATTATGTACGACTCTTCTTCCCTTCCCCCACTATCACAACTCTCGTCTTTCCCGACTCCCAACTCTTCTATTCATTCGATCCTTCAAGTCTCAACTCATTTTATTCAATAATCAAGCGACTTTTCGATTCATTTCTAGTGCTTTGATTTTTTAATTGTTTTTTTTTGAATCGTGGTTAAGCTGCAACGTGGTTAATCCGCTCGTTGATAATCGGGAGTCTACTGTATGTTGTTTGAACTATTAGTAAACTACAATGAGTAGTCAGCAACAAATTTCTGTTATACGCACAAGAGCAAGACACATTTATTTCCTGAATGCCAATAATAAATGTCGTACTTACCACTAAATACCATATTCAATAATCAATTACATTTTCGATGAAATTTTTCATATGAAAATCAATTTTTACTCAACCCGTATTTCAAGCCAAGATTGCAATACCACAATTCATGTTACTTAAAACGACACTCATTTTATATTCCTCGTTTAACCGGTTTCGGTGCAAATAAAATTTTCGCAGGCTTGCACAGCTCTAACTCCGTTCCAGGACGAACTGATAAACATAGAGTGATCTCGACGTGTGAAGCTTCCGTCCACACTGTATGGGATAGCAAAACAGTGGTGCGTAACCGCCAATTTGTTTCTACAAACATTTAGAATCACAGTCATTGTATCCTTAGTCAGAAACCCGGCTTACCTTCTTCCCCATTCTCGGTCATTATTCGCTTCAAGTCTCTTATACGCGGCACAACTGTATGCACGTTTTGGTCAGGGTATTTGATTTTAAGGCGTAGATCTTGCCGCTGCGATTCCTGTAAACTTTCGATCTCGGCAAAGAACGGCAGTGCTGCTATGAGTCCTGCCGTTACTTTCAGCACGTTGTCCATTGATACAGTGGGGCTAGGATCTAATATTCGAGCCGTGCACATCTTAATCTACAAACGCCAAGAAATAAGTCAAAGAAATGTTGGTAGCGTCTATTCGTTTGCATGCTTACATCAACATTTATGTGGGGAGTCATAATGGGGGACGCATTCTGAACGATTGGCAGAATTTCACGAAATACGCGCCCAGGCTTGGGATCGACTAGATTCACTAATTGTGTCAATAATAATGTTGTGAATGAATCTGGCTTCATGTCTGTGAAAAGTAAACATTTGATGGAAAAACGATTGCGAAAGAAAACTCAATATCCTACTTGCGTTCACGTGAAGAAAGTTGTTGATGTCCGATGCAATATGTAGAAGTAGTTGGCATGGTCCTAAGGCGCTCTGCGAACGATCCTTCACGACAAAAACTAAGTGCAAGGCGCTGGCGCGTAAACTGATTTGCTTGACCAGCAGCAAATCATCCAATGTCAACCCGGAAAATATATTTTGCAATCTGAAAATCAATTTCTCTTGAAAGCATTCTTTGGTGGAAGTGCTAACTACCGCAACTTACTTCAGACATTTTTTCATCAACTGATTCAACGACTCCTTTGACGGCGAGCGACTATGCTGTTGGGAGATGCCCGCTTGCAGCTGTTCAATTAGAAGCTGTGCGCCTAGATATGTTACTGTGAAATTCGCTGTTCCGGACATGACCGGATCGATTTCCGCCAAGCGGTCCAAGTTGTCTTGAGCCGCCTTCAGAAGAGCGTATCTAGCTTTTGGCGCCGTGTACGCAGCCTGTATATTGTTTAAAATGGTCTCCAAGAACTGTCTGGATCCCGTCGATCCTGTTAGCGTCAGTGGTCGCGGGCAACCGCCAAGTTGCAGATGCGGAACCAAATTGGGCATAGTGTCGCGGATGTAAGCATAGTGTTTTCTGGTTGTTTCAGGAAATAAACTCAGCATTGACGTCATGTGCTCAGCAGCGTTAAATAGCATTATTAATATACAAATGTCTATGGGCCGGTCAAGGATTTTGTTACAATCATGATCGCTAAATTGAAAAATATATAAACTCAAAATTAACGCACAAGTTGCATCCCATTTTGGTTTTTAAAAAAAACAGAATAACTCTTAGATAGTTTGTTGCAAAAGGATACATGATGGCTCCTCGACATCTTTTTCCGCACTATCAAAAAAGGGGTGGTCCTGCAAAAGTTGCGGCGTCAGAGACATGCACAGTTCGGGGTGTTTTTGTCCCACCCGTTGCATACATCCGTAGGCTGACAGTTTATCCTGCGGGTACTTCGACAGCACGTCTAATACTTTCTGCACGACGAGCGTGAGGCAGTTTTGCGTCGAAACTTTGCAAGCGCCGAGCATCAAATGTAGTCCCTCCCGCACTTCGACTGAATAGTCCTCCAGCGAGCTCAACATGATTTCGAGTTGATCTTCTCGTAGGACAATATGTCTTGAAATGGCAGTTAAACTGTAAATGGCTTTCAGTCGGACACCTTCGATTTCATCGTTGAACATATCTACGAGGAAATCGAGTGAGGTCACAGCAAAAGCAGAGTTGATCAGGGCCAGGCGACACATCGAGTCAACTGAAGCGGTGCGCACTTCCAGGAACTCATCCTCCAGACCGTGCACTAGCGCACCACATGCGCCCGAGGCAATCAACGAGACGGAGTCCGATTTGAGTTGTTCCTTTGGTGCGTCGTCCGCCCATTTTTTGCCTGTCGACCATTCACCGCTTGCAAAGTGCTCTGACGAACGTTCGTGGAGGCTTTTTTTGCGCTATCACAAATCAGTTGGTTTACACCGTAATAATGACAGACTAATCGAGATTACTCACCCTTAGATTACTCATCAACTTTTTGTCTAGCGTTTGGTGCAGAAACTCGTCGCCGACCTGCGACATCCCTCCAAGGAGCTCGGCAGCTTGGGTTCGAACTTGCATCGACAGATCGCACAGCGCTGAGCAAACTTTCCCAAAAGCTGCATCGATCAGTCGAATCTCGGTGTCTGCATCAGGGACCGTTGTTATGCTGAAAGTAATGAACGATGAATCGCATACGTATTTGTACTAATCGCGTACTATTCAGGGTGCTTGATTCCCAACTCGCACACTAGCTGTAGCGCTTCCTTTCGGACACATTCGTAATCGTCGTTGAGGGCAGCCGACGCTCTGAAGAATAGAGCAGGAAGTAGAGGCACTCCGCGACTGCCTAGCGTGAGAATCGAACGAAATGCCTGCGCCCTTACTCGCGAGTCCTGCGAGTCTGTGTACTTGCCAACTAAATTGATGGTTTCCTTTTCCGCTTCCGTTAAGCTGGCGAAAGCGCCGAGCAGCAATAGCGCGTGCCGTTGCACGTTGTGGCTGTGCGACGTGAGTTTGTTTTGAGCAAAGAACACCATCTTTGCGATGTGCGTGGTCGGCAGCTGTTGCAGCAGCCCCACTTTGTACATGCTGTACAGACCCTGCGAGATAACTTTGACGGACTGCTCATTTTTGAGTAGCAACAAGGCTTCGTCAATCAGAACGGTTCCCTCCACCCTCGCATCGACAGCGAATTCACTGAAAAGCGAGAGGATTTTCACACGCACCGCAGACTCTGGTTCTTTTCGGAAGTGATCTATCATTTTCTTCAGGACGTCGGAGTGATCATGGTCGTCGTACTTTAGTGAATCGGAGATACGGATTAGGATTTGCAGGGCATCATTGCTGTTTCCGGCATTTTCAAGGAGCGTCGAAAACGGTTCAAGTGTCGACGATGTCGGCTTTTTTGTTGTTATTCGAAGCTTCTTGAACGGACGAACAGCGGACAACTGCAAAATTGAAAAATAAAAGTTATTTTGGAAAGTGCAAGTCAACAAACAAAAGTAAACTTTACTTGCAACGTTTGAGTTACATCCGGCGCCGCTCGTTTGAGAGCTAATGCCATTTTAATGTAATATGAAAAAGGAAGAACTGGAGGGATGATCGATCAGCAGACTACCCAGTTTCACAACTAACAACAAACAGCCGATCGAAGCTAGAATCAAATCCGGACAATAATTAATTACTAGCCGTTCATAAATATTGCAGGCAACTAATCATGATATTGGACATTTGACAGTTTTCATATCTGTCACATCGATTTTGAGATACTTACAGCGGTTTTTCCCACATTATTATTACGAGTACAGTTACCGTCAAAAGGGTGAATTTAAATTCAATGTAACTCTTCAAAGTAAAAGTGTACTTATTAATGATAGGGTAGCAATAAATAGGAAGGTGGTAGTAACAACGAAAAATGATAAAAAATATTATTATTAGTGTTTAATCGCCTCAACGGAGACTCAATGTTGAAAAGGGCGAGCTAAATGAGGTGTTTAATAAGCAGAACTGTGTGCTTTAACACAAAAGTGGTTTAATATGAAACAGCCTTGACGGGGAACGATGAGCTCCAGGCATTTATTCAGAATTTAATGACGCAAATATTTTTGTTCTCTAATGAAGCTGGCATGCTGGAATCCAATGTGAAAAAGAAAAGCAGTATTCAAACGGATGGTACGGTACGCGCAAACGAAAAAAAACTGAAATCCTCACTTGGTGCATACGTGAAGTTTTTCGTCTAATAGATCAAAAAGTTAAGAAAAAATAGAATTTTTTGCAACCTAAGGGAATGACAAAGAGTCAATTTATGGTCAATGGTTCAGGAATCATAAATATCTCCGTTTTTAGCAGATTAACTACAGAAATATTTCTAGATCACATTGCCATAAACGATCAAAAAATTAAAAATAGCACCAACTATGAGTTTGAGGATCCGCAGCATCGACTGCTACTGGTGAAAATAGGAACGCAACTTATTAAAATAATTAAACTGATTAAAAACTTCACGAATTCCATAATAACTCATAGATTTATTGACATATGGAAAAACCAATGGCAAAGAAAACACTAGAATGTTTTTAAAAATTGCTCCAGATCCAAGAGTATGATAAAGTAAAAGCTTCACACACAGCAACTAAACCAAAAAGAAGTAAAAACATTACGTAAATAAAAGGCAAAATAATTTTAGCTTCCGGGAAAAAACTAAAAACTTTACAAGAACTCACGAATACATAAAAACAATGAAATTTTCATTTTATCAAAAACGAATGCGACAACATAATAAACACAATAACCTGAATTATTATGCTTAAAAACTTGAGCAAAATACGAGGAATTCGCGTCAATTTTCCTGAGAAAGCGAACAACAAACACTATTCAAAAATAAATATGAATGTAAGATGGTGCTTCGAGATGAAAAGAATCATGAATCATGAAATAAAATCCAAATTATGTATGTACACATTCTTTCCAAAATTTCTTATGGCATCTTAAATTAGAGAAAAACTTCAAAAAATAATCGCAAGTCCTCTGTAAACTTATAATCAAAGCTTATAAAACTATTTACAATTTTGATATGCTAGTCCCGACAGCCAAAGTTTCCAAAATTACCGTGAATAACATTTTTACTCCTAAAATATTCCTACAATAACATTTTTGGTGTCACTGAAGTCTACTTTAGCAGAACAGATTTTAGCGTTTAGGTTTTTGTTGTTTTTGTGGGTATTTCCTTGTAAATGCGGTTCTAACAAATCTGCAACTTTAGCAATAGAATTTGCATGCTTCTAAGAACCCATAGCTTCAGACGCTTGTGCATTTTGATATGGATATTAGGTATCTTTACCGGATAAGCGCTACTTGAGATTCGGGCCTACCATGCCACGTTCACTTCTAATTGCTATAACTTCGCAAATATTGTTAAAGATATGAGCAATTGATTTCACTAAAAAATTGAGATTCGCTGTAATCCTTCAAGTGGTGTAACACCTTAGCATACCCAACTCAATATGATACACTCTAAATTTTTTAAACTAAAAAATACATGTTCAATATTGCATTTGCAATTTGATAGTCAAATTGCACGGTGTCTAGTGTGGTACTGAATATATACACTTGCCATAAAACGGTCACGTCCCCTCTGGATAACATATGAAATGATCTATGATTTTTTTTTAAAGTTTTGGTTACATTTAATTATTTTTCAATATTTTTTCCGTTGATTTGCCAGATATTTGTCGAATATTCGTATGCGAAAATACAGTGCAGTCACCGTTACATTTTATCAGAAAATTATACTTTTGCTCCGCAAGGTACAAAAGTCGGGGACTCCCAGAGAGAATTCCGCTAACGTCATTTCATTTTTGTGAACAGTGATAGAAAGTGGCCGTGCCGTATTACGGATTAGTTTAACGTTCAATTCCAAAACGTTTTGATCAATTTTGTTAAAATGGAGGGCAAAATGAAGTAAATTCAAATTATTAAAAAAATTAAAAAATTGCGGAAATTTTGAAAAAGTAGTTCAAAGTATTGCCAAAATGAAAAATAAAAAAAATGTTCATCAATTCATTGAATGGAAAATGATTTTAAAACGATAGGAGTAATAATATCCTAGCCTCGTTCTGGTTATTCATAAAAGTTAAATTTGAAGGATGGGCGACGTGGGAAAACACACATGAAGAAAAATCAATGCACAAATAGCAACTGAAGTCAACAACAAGTTTAAGAAGTATTATTGGTTACTTTACATAATACCAATATACCTGGATATAACTTCACAATCACCTGATAAAAACTTTATCGAACTTTGGTGGGATTCATTAGAGAGAAGATTCCGGGAACAAATAATAATAAGCCAGAAAATGCTCGAGGATATCATCAGGACGAATTGTCGAAGAAACTACTAAGCTGATTAATTTCATGCCAAAAATATTACGAAAGGGTTTAAAGAGGCGGGGTATCCAACAAGCTCTTAATGAAGTTTGGTTTCGCGTTAAAAACTGAAATAATATCAATAATTAGAAGGATACACCCACTTTTCTGACTGAATTTTGTGTCCTGTTTTGAAACCTTGATTATCTTTGATAATTTCGAATTAAAATTAATTATTATTTCACTACTTTCACAACTTGTTCGATAGATAAATATGAAGGCAAATTGAGAATTTTGGTTTTTGGTTGAATTTTCTAAAATCGTAAAGTATTTTTTTAGTTGAACACAAACTTTTTAATGCAAGTCTATATATGGCTA
This sequence comes from Oxycera nigricornis, assembly GCA_963942545.1. Lineage (NCBI taxonomy): Eukaryota > Metazoa > Arthropoda > Insecta > Diptera > Stratiomyidae > Oxycera > Oxycera nigricornis. Next base: position 13,672,048 of record OZ012659.1, read on the forward strand.
TGAGAATTCCGGAGTCCAGCGAACACTGCACCTGCTAATGTTTTTAGAATCCTATTCTAAGTGGTGTTTTTGATATTTTGATAGATACGCCACAAAAACTTGCAAAAATAAAGCCTAGAAGTATATATTTTTGATTTTTTTTTGATTTGAACATAATATCTACTTCCTTATATTGATTGATTTTTGATTATTGCAAAAGCCCGCGTTTCACGAAATCCGGCAGGCAAAGTTTCATTTTATTATAAAAACATTCCGAATCAAAGATTTTGAATCTTTTGTCGTCTGATCCTTCGTCGTCAACAGCAAGCACGATCGGATCAGCCAAGTCTGGCCTATCCGTTGTCAATATTGGATACAAACAGCATGCCGTCACAATACCTGATCGAATAAATCCATTGAAGACAGATTCCAAAAAGATATTCAGCGGATTTACCATGATCGCCTTTTGTTTGAATCGCTTGGTGAATAGCTTCCAGGCTGGGATTTGAGGATGAGCCAAGTTGTTTGAGTGTTGTCGTCAATACTTTATGGTAGAACTCGATTAGTTCGTCTCGATGATATTTGTAGACATCATCCGTCCATGAAGAGTAAATGAAGAAATTGAAATCAATGCCTGGTGAGCCAAAATATCCTTCCTGGTAGTCAACCTGGAATGGTGTTATTTTCAAATGTGCCAATTTTATCTAGATAAAGGACACGAATTCGTTGCTAAGGCAATGGAATACTATTAAGAGGTTTAAGGGCAATTTTGATGCCGACTATGAAATTTTACCTGGGAAGTATCAGGCGAATCGTTTCATACTTTTCAAAAGCAAACACAGGGAATTTTTAGGCATTTCGTATTTATGAAAAGGGTTTAAGAGAAGATTAATTCTCAAGGGTACATCATGAACTTACGAAGAGCACATCAATGATGTCTCCAGCGGAATTTCTTTTGAACATAAAATTGTTGACCCACATATCGCCATGGTTTAGCACATTAAATTCGTTCTCGTCCCTTGTGAAGACACCGATGAGTTTCGAAATAATATTCTTTCCGAATTTTTCAAGCTTTCCCTCGTACTGCGATAAGTCTTCTTTGGTAGTTACATACTTGATGCAAGTATCTATAGTGTTTTCATATATGTCATGTAGTGGCGTCCGAGCCTCGGTTAGGTTCCCTTCTATATGATATCTGAACAGTTCGGGATGCTGAAAATAAAGTTTATCAAAAAAATATAGTTGACCAGAATACGACCAACGATCAAATTACCTTATCATACAGGATTTTGGTGGTGGCATGAAGCTTTGCTGCTTTCTCCAAAACCTGCTTACAAAGGTCCTGGTTCAATCCTTTTCGAACATCCATCATTGCATATCCGCGTTCTTTTAAGTCCTCAAGGACAATTACACGCTCGTCCACATAAATCGCTCTGCAATAAATTCAGGCTAGAAATTTCACGTGCAACTCGTCTAGAAACTGATAGGGATTGAAATACCCAGGCCCGAATTGGGTATCGTCTCCAATAGTCCGTAGAAGGTCCTCACACGATTTCAAGATGTATTTGTACATTTGCGCTTCCCTATCATAAATACTGAACTGGCTTTCAATATCCGCAAGTATTTCGCCACCCAATCTCGATTTTACGATAAGTGACAATGATTTCAATTGGTCGTTTGAATCCAGACAGTATTGCACTCGAATCCTGTTCAAGGAACTAGCGAAATTTTCTCCTTTCTTGGTAGCAGCTTCCTTAACATATTTTATGATTTCTATTTCTTGTGCTTCATGGGCAAAGATAATTTTTTGTATGTAGGCATCGTCCAGCCATTCCAAAATTGGTTCATCTTCGTTTATAATTTCGGTCATGGCAACGACGAAACTGTGAATTAAATAGTAAATTTATATTTATAAAATTCTCAAAAGCTTGATTATTTATATTGTAAAATTTTTAAAATAAAGGCTAATCGTTTGACAATATTTCTGAAATATTTGCGAAAGGAATCACATCAGTTGTGGCAATATTTTCTTAGTGCATACAAAAGGTTTGTAACAACATAACAAACCATGTGATTGAAGAAGAATTAAATATTATTAGAGCCTAGTGTTTAGGGGAGAGCGGAGTTATCGCGAAAAAGTTGGTTACTGAATGTTTGGCGGTCTTAATTTTTGGGCAAAATATTCTTCTTCTTATTCTTCGAAATATCATTTCTACACAAAATAAATAAAAATTTTCTTTGTGTTAAGTCTGAGCCAATACCTTTTTAAATTAGATATGAACATTGAATAAGGAGAATAAGGAAGCGAAGTCACCTATGCCGGCCTGTAAGCGGCGGTGAAGCAATTTTACTACATTCAAAGCACCTACTCTCATGAGAGTGCAAAGCAGCACACATTTCCCCTTACTCGCCCCGTGGCCCACACATTTCACCTACACTGCTGCCTAGTCACACAGCAAGGTGTACAATACATACAAATTCCCTCACGGATAGTATACCGTGGTCAAACTTGAGTGTCAAACTTAGTCCCATATGTTTCTTGTTTCGGCCATTTTTTTTTGCGAAATTTCTTTGGCGGGATCGAGCGTGACGCGTAAAAGTTATAAAAAATCGCCGAAAACGAACTATTTAGTGGAAAAATGGTGTTGTAATCGCGAAACGACAGAATAATATATCATGTTTCAGTGATTCATTGGTGAAAAAGTGAAAGATTGCTGTATAGTAAGAAGACAATGCGTTGCTGCTACCCGGGATGCAAATCTTTGCAGGGAAACAAAGCCGTCCGACTTTCTTTCTTTCAGTGAGTAAATAACATTTCACTTTGTACAAAAAGTTTTGGTTAAGTAGATATTTGTGATGTTTTCATTTAAAATTTGAAGTTCAAAGTTAAGTAATTGCATTTCCAGCCATGCTAGACTTAGTTGTCAAATTCGAGACATATGATCATCGGCAGTTCAGTGTCGGCACAATGATATCATGAAGTGGGGTTATGAACTTTTTTCCGAAGTCACCAAGTCGAGCCGTAAAATGGCTACATATGTAACACCTTCTCCGAAAAGCTTTCAATTAGAAATAAGCATAGCAAATTAATTCATTTTAAGGGATGTGAATTTTAAACGTAATTATGTATGTTGGTCTTTTATTTAAGCCATTTTTCCAATTATAAATGTATAAATTAGTTAAATAAATTTTTGGTGCACTTCCTGTTGTTAATTGAAGACTTTAATTTCCCAATAATTTCTTTAGGCAATATAGATTTTTGAATGAAACCCATTTGAATCAACGATTTTCACCTACGGCACTGGCGCATTTTGTGTGATGTTCTGTCTCGTTCTACGAAAGTCGAAAATTGCTTCAATTCTCTTTGCTGATTTCTTTTCCTTATTCTCTCTATTCAAAGGATATGAACAATTTTTTTATTTTTTCAAAGATGACTAATACAGCAAATACTCCAACATTAGCAAAGGAGCAAAATTGTTCAACGCTAAAATCTAAAAGTAGGTCTAAATTTATCGGACAATTATATATGATTGTTGAGTAAAATTATTGACGTCAGTTCGAAAGTTTTTGAAGGAATTTGGTGAACATAAACTTGTTGAAGGCAAAATTTCCATTATTTGGTCAAAAGTCTCCAATCGAGAATGTTTTCACGGAAAAAAATATTCACAACTAACGAGGAACCTGCTGATCGATTGTTTTTGTGCTCATTACAATCTAAGACAAATTTAAATTTAAAATAAAACATCAAAAACAGCACAAAATAGGAGAAAACCTTACGAACCAACATGCAAGGGATGAAAAAGCTGAAGAAGGAAAGAAGGAAGAAAAACAAGATATAACTTTTTCATTGAAACATTTATTGATTTCTTATAATTCAATTATAAATCAAGTTTATATTTACAGATTACGGTTATTTTCCTGTAATAAAACATAAACTCTCTTTGATAATGCGGTAGCAAGATTTTGGTGGGGATTGGAGTTAGTTCTGTTTTCATTTCCTTTTGCCTCATCCTTGACGCCGTGAGCTAGTTGGGATATAAGAATTTCAACGTGGGATTGCCATCATTTCGTCGAAGTTTTATTATTCTTTACGGCATGTATCATCTCGGTAACTTTCGGCCGGATGGCGCTCAAATCAGTGAGGCCTTCAGCTGGTAGTCATCAGGCTAGAGCATAACCGTGGAGAATGCGTCAGCTTTTACAATGATAGTTTTTCAATTTTCTGTAAGTTGTCAGTGTCTTTTAAAAAGGTTTTATCTTACAAACTTAGATAGATTGAATTTTTAGTGTGAATAAATGTTTGGTAGTGTTCTCTTTTGATTATTTTTTTTGAAATATTTGGTCAATGTGTCTGATGCTTTCTACTTGAAAATGTGCATTCGGTAATTTATAGAACTTTTTTTCTTTGTGCTAGCCAAATGATAAAATGCACCTTATTTAATTTTTTCACAATATTGTAGAAATGATATTTCCAAAAGTAGATTCATTCATAATCTTGAATCGGCAAAAACACAGTAAACTACTTATTCCTTGTGGCAAAAGAAATATATTTACATCCCAGACAGGAGCTATTTTATTTGATTTTCCGCTAACGTGTTCTGAATTACCGAATTACCTACGTACTCAATCTTTTAGGCTTATATATGGATTTCAAAAATTTAGAAGCTGGCCTTAGTTTTGAAAAGTTTTCCAAAAAATTTAGCAAAGAAATGTTTAAAACCAATAAAATCAGTGAAGCAATTCAATTTTTTTTATTATATTAAATTGGTTTCGAGCGTTTCCATGTCAAGTGGGACAACTTCGGAACTTGACCCCTTTCAATTTGGCTGAAAATTTATTCACTTGTTTTGTATGTAAAGCCATGAAGATTCCCCAAGTTTCAGCTGAAAATATGTAAAACTGCGGCCAGAGTGATTTTTTAAGTTTTGACTACTCCTATTTTGATTTTCAAAGTATCTTTTGCATTTTTTTATGAAAAGTCTAATTTGCTCAAAAAAATATTTCAAATATGCTTTCCAACGTAAAATGACTTGTTAAACTCGAAAAATTCCAAAAAATCGTGAAAAGCCGGAAAAGACGTTATATAGGTAAAATTTTAATAAATTCATAGTAAAAATTACATCGGAGCAAAAACAGTTTAACATACGCCAAAAGTTGAAAATTGCACTTGACTTTAAGATAATGAAATTTGTTGTTGGTTATTTTAACATCCGCGTCCTCTACAGCTTAATAAGTACGAAAAGTCATTAAAAAAATCGATTTTTCGGAAAAATCATTAGTTTTTTGACTCTATATCCACTGAAAACTTAATTCTAAGCACGGGTTCGGATTCCTTGCACAATTTTACGTAAGAAATGACATTTTGATCGTTTTTCTCACCTGTTCCAACATAATGCGTGAGCTAAAAAACTCTGTTAAATGAAAATTTTGTAAAATTAAGCGAAATCGCATTTTTAAAAAAGCAACAAAATTCACGATTCCGATTGAAATGATTCAACGAATTTTTGAAATTTTCATGCATTTTCGCAATGAACATTGTTTCTAAATGATGGAACCAACAATGTTTACATCCAAGAATTGAAGTTTCACAATTGTCATAGCGAAAGAAGATTGCGTTAACCTGGTTTTGATAAAACAGCAATATTGCATTTATTATCAGTAAATGATAGCTTATCAATTTTTTTTCATACCACAATCGAAATGATTGCGTACCGATAAGTTAATTCTGTAGTAAACTCATTAATAAAATGTGTGCTATATTTTAAGAATTTCTAAAGGGTCTGTTTGGAAAACTTGTTGGTTCAGATGTTTTAATCAAAGAATTTATTTATATATATTAATTTGAAATAGCCTTTATTAATTGAAAAACAGATATTTAATTTGTGTTTCTTACTAAAAAAATTGTAAACCATAAATCTGTAAAAAATATAGTCTTAAATAAATATTAAATGTTATACAGTAAGGAAACCTTCATTAATAATATAAGATTTTGTTTTTGGGAAGGGGATGGTAGGTATCCAATCGAATCCTTACGTGGACCAAGTGAATGGAGACCCAATGCTTTCTTTACCGAAGTGTCCTATATCATATCCTATATCATATTTATATATGGAATAGTCGATTTTGACGGTTGAAATTTTTTTCCCCAGATAACATCAGTTTAAATGTTTTGAAGATAATTTCAAACACTTAAAACTCTTCTCCAATAGAAAGAAAAACCCTGAATCATTTCCCAGTCTGCAGTCGACCTTAAGAAATATAGGATATAAAATAAAACTAATCGATGTTTTATTATATTATTAGGGCCCATCCATAAATTACGTAACGCAATTTTTAGAGTATTTGAACACCCTCCCTCCCCCAAGTAAACTTAGTAACATTTTAAAAGACACCCCCCCCTCTGTTACGTAACAAATTCATCGTGCTTCCTTAGACTTTTTAATATTTTAATTACAAAATATTAACAATGCATCTAAATTTTGTTTATCGCGCCTAGCGTCTGCTGACACCTCATCAAGAAATTTAAAATTTGATTTTATGATTTAGTGCTATAAAAAAATTATTTTAACTAATTTTAAATTTTGTACATAACGTTTTGCTAGACCCCCTCCCTGTATGTAACACTTAGTAACATTTTCAAATATTTCCCCTCCCGCTTGGAGTGTTACGTAATATATGGATGGCCCCTTATTAAATATTATAAAATCTTAGGAATTTTTACAAGGAGGAGAGGGGACTCAAACTTTTTGAAAAATATCCTTACGAAATTAATGGACGCTCCCTTACGAAACATAAAAAATCAATTGATTCCGTTGAATTTATTGTTTTGAAAATTATTCAGGGATTAATGTAAATGCGTGTTTTTAGTTCTTTTAACCATTTCTCTCTGATTCTCTCCCCCCTCTTTCGCGCTTTCTTTGGATTTGGAAAATATTTCGAGCACGGAGTGTTTAATACAAGTTGAATTAATAGCGAATAAGCGGTTTCCGTGTGAGGGTCGGTATCCTCTTCAGAACCCTTCACCTAGAAGTACAACCTCTACGATCTGCAGCATTGCATGAAGATCCTTAGATTACTTTTTATTTTAGCAAGTAGAGCGGCAATTTAGGAAGGTTAACTAGCTATGTCGATTGGTAACAACGATCGCGAAATAGCTTCTGTCAGGTTTTTGTCCAAAACATCATCCTGACAAGTTTTTGAATACAAAACCACGTGTTTATGAGCTTGAGAATGATTGAAATCATAAATATTCTCAAAAAATTTGGTTTTTGTATGGAAAATAAGTCAAGATTTCAACGATTCAGAATAATTTAGACTAACGTATAAGAGCAACGAATATTTTCGAGTGGAATCATTTTTTTCATATATTTTTGGGATAAATCAGAATGTTATTTGTTTTTAAAATTCTTAAAAGGATATATATTCACACGGTAAGTAAAAAACACCATGCATATCTGCAAAATCACTATATAACCCGTAGTTTTACTCTGCCAATATCTTTTATCACATTGAACACTTAATAAAATATCTGGTTAATTTCTTGATAACCTTTGGTAATAGTTTTTATTATTCGCAACAGGGACATGACTCACAATGGGGAATATCTTGATCAAATCTGAATATCGAAAGATTGCCAAGGCTGGCAATTAAATTGCACATACAGAAACATAGATTGTGTGTCTGGATAGAATTTATGGTAATTTGAGACGTTCGTGTGCATAAACTGTTGATCGAATGAATGAAGACACCTCCGTTTGCTTGACCACACTTTTGAAATGGACGACAAGTGAACAAATGACTTACATAACAGGCTAACGAGTGAACTGCGTGTAAGCTAGCTGCAATCCCGCTCGGCTATTGGGCACTTGTCGCTCGATGAGGCGCGCGCGAATAGCAAACTGACCTTGCTATCAATATGCTAATAAATCATTTGATTAACACTTAATTGCACTTAAAGTTCTTGTTGAATAATGAATAACACGTATGTATATGAAACAAGGGTGGTCTCATGCACTTCCGCCCCAGCGTACGCGGAACAATTAAGACGCTTCCACCGTTGAGCTATCTAAGAAGTGCACTAGCTCCTAGTAACAGATCTTTGCGACGATCAGTGTTCGAAGCTATCCAGCTGAATTGAGAACTAAGTAGTAGGTCAAACCCGTTTGATCCGAAGCAATCAACAAGCACAGAACCACTGAAATTGAATCTAAACTGAACCCAAGTCAAACTATCTGAAGCAAATAAAGGCACGAACCTATTGAATCCAACATAACCGAAGATAAAAGTAGCGGTGGATGTAAACTCAGCCGGCGAGCATTCTTGTTTTTCTGGCCATCGAAAAGAGAACTCAGGAAAGCTAGTGCAGCTTTTAACGATCCACTGTAGTTTTCCAATTAACGATGCCATGTTCGATTACTATCCGTTACTATGCATCTTTAATGGCTAGAAGCTTTTTAATGTTGTTGCTTAAATGTAACATCGGTTCGACATCTACATGCCCACATATGACCTCTTGACCCAGTTGACATGCTTTTATGTTCGGTAAACCAAGTTTCAATAAATTCATAGACACCTTAATTCCTTCAAACTTGTGAGCTTTTTTTGCAATGCGCCATGGTAAAGTGAGTTCGATGAGACCTGGATCTATTACAATTATTTCGATGGAAAAAAATTCGAAATGTTACACATGCTGACGTCTGAGCAAAAGTTGAAAAGGAAAACTGTTTCAAGTGAGAATTTGGCACTCTATAAACGAAATCCTGAATTTTTGTGTCGATTTATAACTATGGATGAGACATGGATCCACCACTACACTCCTGAAAATAAAAAAAAACAGTCAAAACAGTGGACAGCAACCGGTGAACCAGCCCCAAAGAAGGCAAACGCAATTTTGTCAGCTAACAAGGATTTGGCGAGCATTTTTTGAGATGCAAGGGGAATTATTTTTATTGATTACCTTGAAAGGGGTAAACCCATCAATGGCGAGTACTATGCACATTTATTGGATCGTTTGAGCAAAGAAATAAAGAAAAAAACATTTGGAGAAAAAAAAATCTTGTTTCACCATGACAATGCACCAGCACATTCGTCAATCGCTGCATCAGCTAAAATTCACGAATTAAAGTTCGAATTGCTTCCTCATCCTCCTTATTTGCCCGACTTAGCACCCAGCGACTACGCTCTGTTCCCTAACCTCAAAAATCGGCTTGGTGGACAAAGATTTGAGAGCAACGAGAAAGTTATTACTGCTGTGAATGGATATTTTGAGGAGCTCGACGTTTCGGTTTATGAGGACTATATAACTAAATTAGAGCACCTATATGAAAAAAGTACTAGTCTTTCTGGGGACTATGTTGAAAAATAAAGCAACAAAAAAATTAAAAAACTTTGTTTTCATTGTCATGCCCGGAACTTATCAGCCCACCCTCGTAAGTTTCAAAAAACTGATCGTTTTTCTAACACGATTAAATTCAAAGCTAAAAAGAAAACGTGACTCCTATCATGAAACAAGTATGTTCCAATTTATTACCAACTTAAATATGTGTAGATTTTCGTTGTAATTACTCCCTGAGTTCATTCACCTAAGGCTAATGCCTACAAGTATTTATCAAATAGAAACTACTTTGACCTTAACCCAAAACTAGAACTTTTATTATCAACTATAGGTTAGCTGCACGCAATAATGGCTTTTGGTGATCCATCCTCCCACTCAACAGCCGTTGCATATCTCTAGCCGTTGCATTTCTCTAGTCGTTGAATAACGATCCCAGACATATAAGTACAATGCAACAAAGCAATTATTTTGCAACGTTCATTCAAAATAGTCAAATCATCGAATCTTCCATTGTAATTTAATTGAAACTTGTCCAATTACATATTTTCGAAAATGTACTTATTCTAACGACGACGTCTTCAGCCAATTATATAATACACTTCTGAGAACACAGTAATTGCTTTTTACATTTGTTATGTATAAACAATAAATCAACATTAGTATCACTTTCATCTTGAAAAATACCTAGTATTTTAATTTAAAATTTTGTTGATTGGTAACAACTCAAAAGGCAGAGATACATTTATATATGTACGTTTATTTAAGCCGGTGACTAAAACCTATCACAATCATCTACAACGTACATATGTACATCATATGGATGTATCTGCGAACAACCAAAAACTGGTCAAGCAAAGCTTATAGTCCAACAATCGACTAGTGTAGACATCCAAATACTAAGTACTAGAAAAGATACTCTCCTATAAAAGATAAAATATTTTCGTACATTCAAGGTTTTTGGCAAAGTTGAAATTACGTTCGTGTTCGTATGCGTTCGTGTTTTCCAACAAACGCGCGAGTTTATGTCATTCTATTCCCATGCACATTGTTTCAAGAACAAATTCGTAGGGAGTGCCAAAGCCAAACAAAGCGTCGCGTCGCGGGAACAGAAACAATCTGGTTGCCCATAAAGTATTGCATAATCATCATAAAACTGTCCAAAATGAAAACAAATTATCACAGAATAAACAATCACCAAAACGTTCTAAGAAACTCTGATAGAATTATTGGTGGGCAACGGTTGGAGTGGTTTTAGTTTTCAAGATAGCCTGGTATTTGAATTAGGTCATATGTATATCCAGCAACGATGCAAAGGCGCTGAGTCGCTGGGATATCGCGTTTCATCTCGCTTTTGGTTCTTGAGCTGCCTACGATAATAAAAGAAGCATAAATATGTTGAATTCTCTAGACGATAATACACAATAGGAAATAGGAATATGATGACTGATTTTCCACTTACAGTTTAGCCAGAACGTTTTGTTTTCATTTTGGAGAGTGTTATGTTGATGGGCACACAAGTCACCCGCTTGCATTCAGATTGTTTCTGTTCCCGCGACGCGACGCACGAGAGTCCGGATAAGGCAAGTCGGATTGTAGAGCTGATTGTAGTTAGTTAGTCCTGCCGGAGGTATTTTTTAGTATTGGTGTAAAGAAATTTGTGTTCGTTATGGTTTTTCATTTTGTTCGGTAGTGAGGTGAAAAAGTTAGTTCTGGCAAATGTGATAGCTACATACAGATGTATATCGGAAAGTAGAGGTACTTTTGTTTTACCATTGCTATTGCATATTTGCTCAGGTTAATTTCCTGGCAGATTGGAATGGCACAGCGCAGGAGGGAGACATGGATGGAATGGATGTTTGAACAACAACATCAGCAGTGGTTTCAGCATCGATTGCGATGGCAACAATAAAAGATAAGTTGAATCTAAGATAGGTTAACATACGTTTAGCAACTTTCATAGTTCACTCAGCCAAGACGGGTGCTCTGCCGTCGGGTCTGAGAGGCAAGCCGCGCCGTCCCGACCGCCAAGGTGATTGCATATGTGCCCACATTGTCTTTGGTTTGGCGTCGGGACATCAGCGCGACACAACATCCCTCGTGGAGACCCTTCGCGGCTCAGCGGCACCCGCCTTCGCACCAAGACTGCGGCTGCTAGCTCGCCCAAAAGGCCAGGGATGCGGCCGCAGTGGCACGCTGTAGTGCCAATAATCCGGCGCCCCTGCTATCAAGTCAAGGACCTTCTGTCGCGCCTTGATTGCAGGTGGTCGATCTGTTTTAGCACCAAGTCGAATATTGCTATCATAGTTATTATAATTTTTTTTATTCTGTTGATTTTTTTCCTTGGTTTAGATTTTCAAAAATGAGTGTATGTTATTTTGGAACGCAAAAATTTGCGGTTTCAGTAATTTTGAAGAATGGATTAAAAATCTATAGCACGAATTTATTGGCAATCCAGCATCTTCTTCATTTCTGATTTGTAACTCACCGCTGTGTCCTTCATTTTCAGAGGGTGTCTATTAGATTTTCCTTTTAAAAATGCGTCTTTATGTTTTTTTAAGATCTACCAAACACTTTTCAATTTTTATAACGAATTTCATTCAAAACTATTTGCTTCGTCTATTGCCAATTAAATGAATCAGTTATCGTTATTTCATTTATTTCAAATAATTAAACTAAAGGACGGATTGAAAATTCGAAATAGCTCGCAATAGTCAAATAAATGATATATTGTACATATGAATGGTGTTAAAGTAAATATATATACAACAATATACACCAAGTTTTAGCTGACGAAGCTACATTTTGTTTTCATCAGCTTCAAGCGTTTTCGTGAACTTGAGACGTCTTCTTTCCTAGTGGTAGTTAAAAACACGCGGCGTAAATATTTTCAAAGAATTCAGGACTTGTTCATCAGCCGAATTACTTTTCGAACCGTCTGATACAATACGTTCCATACTCTTTTTGAAAACGATTTCTATGCAATGGCTTTCAGGTCCAGCCCCATTTCCTTGAAACTGTTTGCTTCCAATCTTACCTAATTCTAACTGCCTGCTCCTAGACGCAGCCTCAGCTCATTGTGACTACTGGGCTGAGGTCTGCAGACTCAGTCCTAGCTCCGTCAGATTCCTTGCTTCCCAACCCAACCCTTAAATCTCTGCCAACCGCATAGGTGTCCTCATATGCTTCCAAATATAACACAAAAGGCTCCGCTTCGAAGTTCACCATTCCCAATCTTTCATCAGCTCTCTGACCATTTTCATCTGACACCATGCATCGCTTTCTCTTCTTACAACATGTTACCGATCCTCCGCAGTCCACATTCCGCTTTGGCCTGTCCTTCCAAGAACTACGCGGGCTTTCCGTCCTCTTCAATCCTCCCCTCCCCTTCTAAAAATATTCACTGCCTTATGGACTGCCTCCCAGTCCTGGATTCCGATGGTCCCGAATACAATATCACTTATTTAGCTATTTAGGTGGGGATCCACCAAAACTACAGCAAACCAAAGCTTTCCGGAGGAAAATTTTCATGTGAGTGCTGAGATTTGAATTTTGACTGTCAAAAATTGAAGGCGGACGCTCTATATTTTTTAACATGATGCTAATGCTGATTTCATCATCCTAGAATCATTTTTAATTTTTAATATGTATATTACTTTGAATATCTATTTCATTTCAGTGTTGCCTGATCGAAAGTGTTGCATTTAGATAAAGCCACTATTTCAACGATCGCACATGGGAGACAAACCTAAATCACGATGTTCAATTCTGTTTAGAACAATAGGAGCATTGCATAACAGTTCGCCCACGTTTTCTGTAGATTAAACAAATGCAACTAATGGACGTTTCAATTCGCGAATGCAAATGTTGGTTGTGGCGTCCAGTCCACGTGTTTGCAGTCAGATTTTTACACTTTCCATTTAATAGTCATAAATCAGATGTCAGTGGCTGCAAAGAACTTATTCATCTTATTTACGAATACGAAGTATAAAAGATCTCATAGATATGGGCTCCTAGATAGTCTAAAGTCTGGACTGCTCAGACAGTATCTTTGGTTGACGGCAGTAGGATGCCCGAGTGCAAAATGTCTAAGCCGGGAATTGAGAATTTCCAACCCGTTCCTGAGTGGATTTCCGCGGACTATGTGGAAAAAGTGCTCCGCAAGCATCACGGCAATAGTCAAATTAAAATCGTGGATATTTCAATAACTCCTGCCACGGCCAAGGGTGAAAATTATGCGAGTGTAATGTCGCGAGTGAAAGTGAGATACTCTGAACCAGATAAGAAGCAGTTGCAGAGTGGAAGCTATTTGATCAAAAGTACCTTTGAAGGGGACGAGTTTGCAACTGAGATGCTTTCCCACTACGATGTGTTCGAAAGGGAAATGGAAATTTATTCGGAGATATTCCCTAAACTGAAGGAAATCCTGCTGATGGAGGGATTCACAGAGGACATTGTCCCGGGTACATTTAAAATAGACAAGGAGCACAGTTCGATAGTGTTTGAAGATTTGACGACTAGGGCGTTCGCAACTCCCGATCGACTCAAGGGGTTCGATATGGTCCAGGCGAAGATGGTCCTTCGAAAGCTGGCGAAACTCCAGGCTGCATCCGCTGTTCTTGGCGACATTGCCCCGGAAACCTTTCGACTGTACGATCGTGGAATGTTCAATCGACACACGGATGTATACTCGCCTCTTTACGTTAACAGTCTGCTAGCTTGTGCTGAAGTGGCAAGCAAGTTGCCAGGATGCGAGCAGTACGCGCAAAAGATGTTTCGTCTGAAGGACATGCTCATGGAATATGGCAAACGTGCTTTCGACTACAAAGAGAATCACATCAATGTTTTGGTGCATGGTGATCTCTGGGTTACCAACGCTATGTTCAAGTACAACGGCAACCAGGAGCCGGAGGATAATTTGATAATTGATTTTCAATACAGTTGTTGGAGCTCACCAACTGTTGATCTGCACTATTTTTTCAATACATCTCTAAACGAGGAGTTGATTATTAGCGCTCAGGAGGAGCTCGTGCAATACTACTACGAAATTTTATCGCAAACCCTGCATAGCTTGAAATTTAAGGGATACATTCCGACGCTTAAAGAATTCTGGATAGAGTTCACGGAAACAAGCTTCTACGGTAATTTACTAACTATTTTTGATTGAGTTTTTCCAGATATGTAGATCCTAAAATTCCTTTTATTCAGTATAATATGAGTAAGAGCAACGAAATTATTTTGAAAATTTTAAATATTGCCTTATTCGTTTCGATCAAATGTGAATGAAGTTTCATTTTTACGTTGCTTCCTAGATTTTCCAATTGGCAATTTTATGGTCATTATGTTCTATATTACCAATGAGTGTCTTCGTCACTGCCTTTGTTGACAACGATTTTGTTTTGTTTTGAATATTTCAATTCTAACTCTCCAAACCACAAATTTTTTTTTAAAAGATGGCGTCCAAATCCGCTTTTGCTAGTAACGTTAGGCTATCAAATTAGTGAGATCAGTTTTAATACCTATGTCACACTCGCCGAATTCAAATGATGGTCTTTACTGAGGGAGTGCTAGTAGTGACTTCCGGAAAAGATTAAACAGTAGAGCCAAAATGTCGTATAACTTATTGTCCGCTGTATTTAAAACCACCATAATTCATGGGGTTAAGCATTTAAAATCTAGAAGCATTTTTTTTACCAACGGTAATCGTTAAAAAAGTTCGAATTTTTCATCAAATCTTTGACTTTTTATCTTTAGTAAAAAATATATTTTAACATTTTTTTTAAATTTTCATGGTTTTCATAGTTTATCTCATATTGATTTAATTGTGTGTTCGAAATGTCTGTCAAACATATCAATACTTTTTTGAGATTTTCTTTGCGCCAATTCTCAAGAAGTTTCGAGAAAAACGCGGTTAAACTGTCGGCACATAAAACTTCTATAATTTTAACGACTTACTGCTTAGTCTGCTACTGCAGGCTAGCAAAGTAACCCTACATTTTTTTCACAAAACTAGTGAACCTATACAAGTGCCTCGTGGCGTTTTTTTAGTCCCAATAATTGAAATGAGGCGCTTTCCTCCGAACGCGTTTATTTTGCAATGTTTACAAGTATTTTCAGCCAATAATTTCTATACTTAGTGCAATTTCGGGATACTATTTTTACGATATATTTTCAGCAGGTTTTACTAGCTTTGTATAAACATAAAAGATTTCTGAACATTATATCTACGATTACTCCCTTCAAAACTGCTTGCTTTGTCATCACTTATGTTCAATTTAAGTTCACTCATTTGTATGATTGCCAGCGATTCAAACTCAATTAAATGCTGATTATACCAGGTTTCCAGAAATACCGAAACAAATTAAAAGGAGTCATATTGACAACTTGAAGATATATGTTGGTATTAAGTTACTCTAATTCATCGTACCTCAATATTTTTTGTTTCGCAGCTCCCTAAAAAGCCATCAAAAACACTGAAATCCTTGCGACTCCCTAATATATGTTATTTAGTATTATTTCAAGTAGTATCTGCAATACGTCATTAATGCATTGTAAGGTCAATCTGAGTGCAAACATTACTCTTCTCAGCCCGTACTATATCCCGACCCGAGAATCACTACAACAACAAAATAACGCTCGTTCAAACTAACCCTTCAACTGTTGCTAGATGACTGACGTCAGCTGAATTGGCCAAGCATTTTGGTTATTGCGTGGGCTATCTTGGCCTACCGTATGCGTGACCGCATAATATGCACGATTAGGCGCTTTATACGTATCCAGTAAAGAGTGCCTCCTATGTTGTACAAAGGGAAAAGCGAGCTATAGAAACTCAACGAGTTTCATTTTTACTCTGTTTTTATTTAAAATTACTTCATTGTCATAAAAATAGCATCTAAATGAAAAAATTGAAAGTAGCAAATAACTAAGCATAAAAAGCAAGTAATCACTCACAGCTAACAAATAGATTTTAGTTACAGCTCAGCCAGTGATTGGGAAGCATAATCTACATCGCTGAAAACCTGTAAAAGCTGGCTAAAACAATGCGAAAAATCAAAACAATTATCTCACCAATTTGTATACTCATTCGAATTCAGAGAGTATACATAAATATTAAAATACTACAAACTAATTGGAATACTAGTTTCTATTTTTACGAATACGATCCATGCATGCAAAAGACCAACACATGTTTTGGTAAATTACGAAGGACTTGTTCTTTAAATTCAGGACTAAAGTTCTCCATCACAAAATAAACGGTTTTTCTCAGAATGGAACACCATTTCAACACATTCCACAATCTTACTGGACTGTTTCTTTCTATTAGTCATTTGAAATTTCCTGTGAGGGTTATGGTACCACATTTGCGGTTCCACTGGATTTTTACTCTGATGATGGCTTTCACATAATCGTTATCGTTAAGCAATTATTATGTTTATTTTCATGTGGATTTTATCCTGAAGAATCCATCACTTCCTTGAACTTTTTAACTGCATTGCTATTTTTTTTTTGATATCGAATATTTAAATCGCGAATCCTTAAATAATGCATTGAGAAAACCGAAACCATTAAAGGATTGCAATAAGAAACCCTGTAAGGGAGCTCTTCGATAACTAGCTGTTAGACAAATCTGCTCCTTATCGGTCGAAAGTTTTTTTGTTTATCGTAAATAATCTTTTGAATCAAATCATCAATGGTGTATCAGTCTAAACAGAGCAGTTGCCTACTGAAGACATCATCTCCAGCTATCTCAGTATAACAACCACGTCTTCCGGTCGTCGAATCATACAATCGATTTGCTATTTGCGTCCGCAGAGTCCTTCCAGTGTTTGCATGATTTCCCTAGTGCATCTGGGTGTTCCGCCATCACTCATGCGGTTAACTCAACAATATCAGCCCATTGATGTCTCCACGTTCGATTTCATCCTTTTCATTAGTATCTTTGGTTTGGGTGAACACTCCACCAAAGATACTAGTGTAAAGGACGAGATCGAACGTATGCAGTAAATGAATCAACATTTTCAAAGTAATAGTTGTTCATCCTACTGAGCGACTCGTTTTTTCTTGTGTGAGTCATGTCCTTAAAGAAGAATGATAAATCAAGTCTTCAACATTTTTTTAAAGCTAAGAACAAAAGCTTAGAATACGTTACAATAAATCCAATATCTGCCTGAAATTTAAATTTTGAATAAAATAAACTAGAAAATAATTTTATTGAATTTAACCGCTCCAAAGAACAGAGTTCAACATACTTATTCAATGCTATCAAAGTCTCATCGATTATTAATGTTTTTTTTTTTAAATTCTTTTCAGCCTTTATATCAGGATGTTTGATAAGACCTTATCAAATAAATGAAAACACCGCTGATGCCGATATTGCTGCTCTAATGAAAAATGACGCAAGAGCGGAAAATTTTAAAAGAATCGTTTTCGGAAGTGAAAGAGTTCATCGGCTGCTGGAAAAACTGCTTCCAATATTTGATCGTAAAGGATTGTTAGAATTACATCAATAGTATCCAATATTATTTTAAATCTTGAATGCTTTTAAAAAAGTATTTTTTTTTGAATTTATTCTTTTATGTAAGTTGGATACTATTTAGGTTGAAAATTTATGAAAAAGTTGAACATTGAAATCAGTGTAAGACGATTTTTTGCGTGCTCGTGAACGGTTATTTCTACCATTAGTTAGTATCATTTCCTTTATTCTTATTTAGTTTTTGAAATTCACTATTCAAATATAAAATTGATGATTGAAAGTTTTTGATTTCTATTTGTGCCATTTAATATACAACTATACATATATATATATAATTGCGTGTCTTGGCCAATTCGTCAGGGGAAATAATTAAGCATTCAATATCGAAATATCTCTCGCTAGGTACATTACAAACCATTCAATGAAAATGCGGGTGTTTTCTAATTATTGTTGGAAGTAGCGCTTATCTTACTTCCACGTCTCATTATCAAAGAGTTCCAGCTCAGAAAAGAATATGCATTTTTATTTTCCAGAGTTATGTTAATAAAGTTAAGTAAAAAACGGCTCGTAATCTCGAGAAAATAAGAAACACTTTGTGAAATAAATTTTGGCATTGAAGATGGAAGTAATATATGCTTTACTTCTTGGATAAAACCAGCACTACTATGCATGCAAAATTCTCATTAGAACAGTGTTTTAGTTCAAGAATAATCAACTCTCGCTTCATACTAGAAAAAAACTATTTTTTGTAAAAAAATAAAACTTTTTTCTTCATGGATAAAAGCATCTTTATATTTCAAACAATGTCGAGTACACCTCTTTTATCGAAAATTGGCAGGAGAGTCTTTAAATTTTTATGTACTTTCTTATTGCTGTAAAGTCGTTTTCTAAAGTTCACAGATCGATCGTCGTAGCCCATCAAACATTCGAAACACGCATCAGTGGCATCATCCAATATCATCAAGGGTTGAACTATGCATGCCGTTTGAAAAGCTGGAATCACAAAGACGACCCTTATACAAAAATTTATCAGACAGTTTTCGTAACTTACCATAAAACTCATTTTCCACGAACTCGACGCGGAAGTCATGCAGACTCGGTATACGTTTCGGAAAATTAAGTTTTCTTAGAAATTCCGAGAAGAAGTCGTAGTAGTGCTTAACCAGCTCGTCCTGATGATGAAGCCGGATATCCTCCTGTAATGATGTATTGAAAAAATAGTGCAGGTCAACGGTTGGCGAGGTCCAGCAGCAATATTGATAATCGATAAGGGTCACGTCTGTCGGATGATTTTGCTGATCATATCTGAACATGGTGTTATTAATCCAGATATCGCCATGAATGAGGACATTGATATTTTTGTCCTTGGCGTCGAACAACTTGCGTCCATAGTCGAGAAGCCTTGGAATAATGTCCAAAAGCTTTTTCCCGTAGTTCTCATATCCTTTCCACTGGAGAACCATATTCGCGCAGGTTTCGAGATTGTTTTTGAAGTAGCGCCCAAACCCATCGGTATGTCGATTATACATTCCATGGTTGTATCGTTCGACGATTCCCGGAATGATTTCATTCAGCATCGCTGAAGAAGCATGCATTGCAGCTAGCCTTTCCAATACCATTCTTGCGTGCGTCATGTCGAGCCCGTTATCCTTGCTAGGCATTATGAACCCCTTCGGAGCAAGATCTTCAAAAATAATTAAATCTTTGGCGTAGTCAATCTTAATAGCGTCTGGCCCGATGCGGGAATGATACCCGATCTGTTCCATGAGCGCTTTCAGTTTCGGCAGGATTTCAGCATAAAAGTTCATCTCACACTTGTAAATCCCGATTTCCTCCAACCGTTCACAAACGAATGTTTCTCCTTCGAAGGCAGTTTTCACTATAAAACGCTCACATTCGGATTCCTGGCACTTTCCACTCCTGAAACGGATCTGAACCCTGGCCATGGTGCTTGCAAAATTTTCCCCTTTGCCGGTGACTGGCGAAAATCCGATTTGCTCAATTTTGATGGTATCATCCCTTTTATGTGACCGCAATGTCTTCTCTAGATAGTCAACCGTAAGCCATGTCGGAGGCTTGTATTCGTACGTCTCGAAAGACTCTTGGACCGAAAAGTTTACTTCTGGCATTTTTCCCGCGCGAACTGAATTCAAATCAAAATATGATACTTATGAAAAATGCACTATGCTTGATCCTTTTATATATATGCTCTCACGGACAAAGCCAAGTGCTACAGTTATTGGATACAATACAACTAGCCAAATATTTACTTTGTTCCAGGCTGATTTATGCTTCTATGCACGCCCTCCAGCCCTTGTTTACTGAGATTTACAAATCTTTAGCGTTAAATACATGAAAATTTAATCTAGATCCATTGTTGTGGCATGAATCTCGATAGGTATCATTTTACGATCTACATTGCTAGTACGCTGCATCCATTTGAACTCTGCAGGATTGTAAATATTCTTGCGAAACGCTTAGTAATCTTGATTTTTGGTGGAATATTTTCGAGTGGAATCATATTTTTCATATATTTTTGGGATAAATCAGAATGTTATTTGTTTTTAAAATTCTTAAAAGGATATATATTCACACGGTAAGTAAAAAACACCATGCATATCTGCAAAATCACTATATAACCCGTAGTTTTACTCTGCCAATATCTTTTATCACATTGAACACTTAATAAAATATCTGGTTAATTTCTTGATAACCTTTGGTAATAGTTTTTATTATTCGCAACAGGGACATGACTCACAATGGGGAATATCTTGATCAAATCTGAATATCGAAAGATTGCCAAGGCTGGCAATTAAATTGCACATACAGAAACATAGATTGTGTGTCTGGATAGAATTTATGGTAATTTGAGACGTTCGTGTGCATAAACTGTTGATCGAATGAATGAAGACACCTCCGTTTGCTTGACCACACTTTTGAAATGGACGACAAGTGAACAAATGACTTACATAACAGGCTAACGAGTGAACTGCGTGTAAGCTAGCTGCAATCCCGCTCGGCTATTGGGCACTTGTCGCTCGATGTAAACGCTCTTACGCCGTTTTCAGTGCCCGAATTATAATCAACGAGTTTCATATTAGAAACACGAAGAGATTAACAGTCCCAAAGTCAAAGCAAAGTCATTAATTTTTTTCTAGGCAGCATTAGTTTTGAGGCTGTTTTATATTGAGCGTGAAACAAATTAAATTTGGAAAATTCATTGTTAATGTTATATTCGACCAAAATGAATATGGTGTTTATTTTAGCGGTCAAGTGGTTTTTGGCAAAGTTGAAATTACGTTCGTGTTCGTATGCGTTCGTGTTTTCCAACAAACGCGCGAGTTTATGTCATTCTATTCCCATGCACATTGTTTCAAGAACAAATTCGTAGGGAGTGCCAAAGCCAAACAAAGCGTCGCGTCGCGGGAACAGAAACAATCTGGTTGCCCATAAAGTATTGCATAATCATCATAAAACTGTCCAAAATGAAAACAAATTATCACAGAATAAACAATCACCAAAACGTTCTAAGAAACTCTGATAGAATTATTGGTGGGCAACGGTTGGAGTGGTTTTAGTTTTCAAGATAGCCTGGTATTTGAATTAGGTCATATGTATATCCAGCAACGATGCAAAGGCGCTGAGTCGCCGGGATATCGCGTTTCATCTCGCTTTTGGTTCTTGAGCTGCCTACGATAATAAAAGAAGCATAAATATGTTGAATTCTCTAGACGATAATACACAATAGGAAATAGGAATATGATGACTGATTTTCCACTTACAGTTTAGCCAGAACGTTTTGTTTTCATTTTGGAGAGTGTTATGTTGATGGGCACACAAGTCACCCGCTTGCATTCAGATTGTTTCTGTTCCCGCGACGCGACGCACGAGAGTCCGGATAAGGCAAGTCGGATTGTAGAGCTGATTGTAGTTAGTTAGTCCTGCCGGAGGTATTTTTTAGTATTGGTGTAAAGAAATTTGTGTTCGTTGTGGTTTTTCATTTTGTTCGGTAGTGAGGTGAAAAAGTTAGTTCTGGATAGCAGATTGAATTCAAGTTGGTACAGTGAAATTTCGTACTACTTTTTATTGCCATCGATTGAAATGGACTCGAAAATTGAAATTGAATTTGATCAGCCAAATGCAGTGTATTTTAGTGGTCAAATAGTGTCTGGAACAGTTCAAATATCATTAACGGAGCCTAAAACAGTTGAAGGTTTGAAAGTATTTTATTAGTGATCTTTAATCTTATCATTATATTCAATTACTTGTTTGTTTGATTCAAAATGTTGTCGTTAGTATATTAATACAGAGAAACTTCTTCTGCTGACCGCAAAATGTTTACCCATTTTTGTTTTTCTTTGCAAAAGGATTTTCTTTTCAAAACTACTGTCGTAGACAATTTTAAATAAAATAAATGAAACGTTTTTTAAAACTTATTTTAGGTGTTTTATTGAATATCCATGGTTTCGGCAAAACCGAATGTCACAAAGGGAATCAGTCGAAGCCACCAGATTATGTAGGTTTCGAGGAGTATCTCTTAATGAATACATATTTATTGGATTGCTTGAACGGTAAGGTGAAAATAACATTTTCATAAAATAGACTTAAACGAAATATGTACGTTTCGTGGATTGAAAGAAAGTTCTATCGAGTTACCAGTTGGTGTGCAGAGTTTTCCATTCCAATATCAGCTACCAAATAATCTGCCATCATCATACGAGGGGATGTATGGTCATGTAAGATACCAAGCAAAAGTTGTGATCGAATATGGGAAATACAATCAAAGCTACGAAGTCGGTTTCACAGTTTATAAAACAATTGATTTGGATCGGGATTGTCCTCAATCAAGGGTATGGATAATGTCAACCTTTTTACGTTTTCTCTTGAAAACATTATATGTAGTAGAGGTACTTTTGTTTTACCATTGCTATTGCATATTTGCTCAGGTTAATTTCCTGGCAGATTGTAATGGCACAGCGCAGGAGGGAGACCATGGATGGAATGGATGTTTGAACAACAACCTCAACAGTGGTTTCAGCATCGATTGCGATGGCAACAATAAAAGATAAGTAACATACGTTTAGCAACTTTCATAGTTCACTCAGCCAGGACGGGTGCTCTGCCGTCGGGTCTGAGAGGCAAGCCGCGCCGTCCCGACCGCCAAGGTGATTGCATATGTGCCCACATTGTCTTTGGTTTGGCGTCGGGACATCAGCGCGGCACAACGTCCCTCGTGGAGACCCTTCGCGGCTCAGCGGCACCCGCCTTCGCACCAAGACTGCGGCTGCTAGCTCGCCCAAAAGGCCAGGGATGCGGCCGCAGTGGCACGCTGTAGTGCCAGTAATCCGGCGCCCCTGCTATCAAGTCAAGGACCTTCTGTCGCGCCTTGATTGCAGGTGGTCGATCTGTTAGATTAAAGAATACTGTGAATTTTCTGTTAACTGTCTGTCGTCTGTGGAAGATAATACTTTGTTTATTTATTTGCCATAATCTACGATTGCGATATGCATTTGTAAATGTTTTGGCTTTGCAGTTACATATTTTTTATCAAAAACAATTATTAGCTTTGTCTGGGAAGATTGAAGATTGATTAGAATTTTTCAAGAAGAATGCAGTGTGAATTGTTAAAGCATCTTTAAAAAAATTATTTTGGAAGTAATGTTACAAAACAACTTTCAGATACGTTTCAGGTCAAAAGTTTGTGTATTTATCTTACTAAAGAAAAGAAGAAATAACTGAAAACTTTGCAAGTGTTATCCGTGCCACTTGTGAAGTTTTTAGTTATTACTTCGTTCTCTTTAGTAAAATAAATAAATGGGCTGCATGGGGTACACGGCTAGCAACAAGTCAATAAATTTATTCCATTTTCTCACCTTAGTACAAAATATCTATATCTTAATCCTCCAAAAATTCCTCTATAGCGCCCATCATCTGGCTATCGACTACAAAATTTCTACCCCAGAGTTCTTTGTAAAGCTGAGGAAACAGGCCAAAGTCACTGAAGGCTAGATCTAGAGAATAGGGGACGTGTTCGTTCGATTCAAAACCTGTGTTATGTGTGTTGTCCCTTTATAGTAATCCTTCATTGGTTCAAAACTAATTTATTTTACATATGCAAAACAAATTAATAGGTATTTGTATTTACTCTTTACACGGATTTGTTATCAAGTAATAGCGTTTTTGCAGCGATGGTATGCCGACTTGATCTAGTAAACAACAGTGAACACGTGACTAGGTTTCCCGGTTGGCTAGTCCCGAAAAGTATATATGTGTTCAAGTTCTAGAATTTCAAGAAATATATGGATGTCCTTTTTTTGTTTATGATGATTTTGAGTGTTTGTTTCAGGATATAGAGGATGTCTTTCAAATCCATCTTTCTCATCAACGACAATAGTTCATAAGTGTATTTCCTTTGATTGTTTGGTAAATATGTTTAGATTTTTTATGAGACCTGATTCGAAAGAAAAATTTCTGAATTCATTGATCTGAAATATGAAATGGTTGTTTTCCTATTATATTATGCGCTCCGCCAAATGGAGTCACTATCCTCTGAACAAAAAAAAACGATTTCTCGAGAACAAATCGACCGATTTTGCTGAAACATTGCACAGTTCCTTTTTAAAGTATTGACTCGTGTTTTAACGAAGGGATTTTCATTCGATCAACTCGTTTTTATTTTATACGAAAAAAACATTTTAAAAACGATGAGAATCGGAAAAATGCTAAAAAATATGCGACGAAAATTCATTCAAATCCATTGCAAAACTTTAAATTTTTTTTCAATTCCTTCGTTCAAGCATGAGTCAAGTGCATAAACTATAAGAATTTTTTTTGAATTTTTGAATTGAGATGAACCTGCACCGAAGTATTCTACCTACCGCAAAAAAAGGTTGGACGAGAAAAACTGCAGGAAAATTGACAATTTTCAATGATTTTAGTTGAAATGTTTTTTAGAACTTTTTGAAATGCTAAACCTTTATGTGTGTAAACTTTAAATAAAACAGATTTTTGGTATTTAGAATACAAGTTTTTGAAAAAGTTGTTTTTTTTTCGTTCAAAACCTATGTAACAACTTAATACAAAATGCAATAAGACGTTTGATGCAATTGAATAGGACACTATGAAAAGATCCTTTGTAATAGTTGAAACATTTCACAGGAGAAGAAAAAACGAGCAGATGCCGAATTATTCGAATTCTGGTTGAATTATATAGCATCTATTTACATACGCAATGATTCTTCCTTTAGAACTTGATCTGCCAGCCAATCAAAGGAAATACTAGTAATAAATTTTTGTTCATAAATGCTCTTTTAAAAGAGAAAACAAATTCTTAATATAAAAGTACCCTTTTTAAAATGAACAAAAAATATTTCAAGCTTCTTTCATTTCCAGAAATATAAACAATACTCATAATTTGTTTAAAACCATTTCAAAACGGTAAAAGCAAGCAAAAAATTTGTTGAAAAGCTGAAATCTATTAAAATTAACATAATTAATGAAAGCTTCTTCGGATTATTGAATATTGCGTCAGCAAAAAATATTTTATTATTTATTTATTTAGATTAAAATAAAATTTGAATTCGAATGAGTCCACCATTTGATTATTTACATTTGGATATATAATTTTCCACCAATATATTTTAAAATAGAAATAACTAGTATGCAAGTTAAAAGCATCTATAATTAATCGATCTTTCTGATATTGATTTACCTAACATGAGTAATATGATTAATAAATGAGAGAAACTGCTTTCCTTTGAAATGTTTTTTTGACTTCAAAAATATGAAATCCATTAAAAATAGCATTTGGATAAAATGTCGTTAAATACCCTTGTCAAAACGATAAATTCAAATATTTTGCTTACAATTTTTTTACGATCTCAATCAAATTTTTTCTCCTTTGTTCGGAATGAAAAATTTCGATGTTATTTTATCTAAATCAAACCAACTGAACACAAATAAAATAGCTGATTCCTAAAGCGGAATTTAGCCAACACGTAAGTCTGTTCCAGGTAGTTAAGTTACAGCCTATTTATACTACCACGAAACTACACAGTTTTGGCTCCATTCGTGATTTTGATCGTTGTTGGGTTCAAAACTACGTATTTCATTACATTTAGAAACTACTACCAGAACGTAATTTGGACACAATTGCGGATCAAAACATGACCTTAGTGGATGCAATAGATGTCGCTACTTAATGTTTTCTTATTCACCATCCTGTTTAACAAAATGTCAAGGAAATGCAGTGCTGCTTATAAGAGTGTGTACACAACAGAAAATATAAATCAAATTAAAACAGGTACGAATGCAAGGAACTGCTTCAAATATATTTTCATCGACCTTTCGCTTAGTCTTCAAGAGGAACACGGACATTCCTGGGAGTATCTTCATTCATAAGAGCTTTTATAAATATTTAAGCTTCCATTTTTTTGAAACCGCATCTGTTGAACATTTGTGACTGACAAGACGGTCCAATGCATTTCGAAATGCGTTAATCATAAACACGTATTTTGTAGGCAGTGTAACTGGGCTATTACTATTGTTCAAAATATTTTTTGCTATTTTTAAATCGTTTTCCAGCAAATTTCTAGGTGCATCTAAAAATATTTTAACTAATTTATTCAAACAAGTTTTCGATACAGTCTCAACTCTTCGTGCCCATGTATTAATTTTTCTAGTGAAATATGGAAATATAGAAATTCCAGGCCAAACAACGTTGATAAAGCACAAGCGCAATATTTTACATCGAAGCGGTACTTGTTAAGCACTAATCTTTTTTGTAATATTTTATTAAACTTCAAAAAGTAAACATATTACTCGGTAGTTGTTCTATTTTTTCAAAATGACATTTATTTGCATAGTCGCATCAGAACTCCTCCAAACGAAATGTTATGGTACGCCAGATAAGACAATGAGCATTATATTTGAACTGTTTATCATGAAGACTTCCAGTTCTTTTAAATTTATTATTACATGCACTGTTTTGTTGATATGCTTATGCGTAAGTGAACGCTTTTAGCCTTGACCCAAACATGATGGAATGGTGGTAACAATTATGATTGCATCATCTGAACGTCAGATCTAATTAGGACGATGTAAGTGCGATAATAATTTTCTAATGGAATATAAAAAGCAATAAATTCAAGAAGGAAAGGTAGTATCTAACAAAAATTATGCATCAAAGATACAGCGAACAAATTGAATGAATAAGGGTGAAAAAAGAATGGATTTATCCTAACACCAGAATATAGGGATTGAACGAAAACTACCTCACAAAAAATCTATGACCTAAAAAGGAAACCAGCTTTGGTGAAAAAGATTCCACCAACCACAATGACCTGTGGCATATGATGAAAAGTGGATATTTACTCTATACAATTTGCGGAAGACTTGGACAGATTACGTGTGCACTTGAATCCTGATAGTAAAGTCTCGTTGAACTCAATAAATGGGCGATTTGTGAGGCAGTCGTATTTATTAATTCCAATTATATTGAAACAAATGCACCTGACAACTACTGTTGTGAAATTGAAGCAACAATCGATAAACTTTCTCATTCAACCCAATCAAATTATAATTATCTGCTTCCAATTAAGCACTTCATCAATCCATTATATGAAATATTTTATGAAGATTTTATTTAAATTTGTCTAAAATAATGGTATTTTTGTTTGAAATTAATATAACCGTGAATTAACTGTTTATCGAAAAATCTCCAAAAAAGTATCTTTCTTAAGGGGGAACACCACTGTAAGGTAGAAAAACAAGGCATTTTTTGGGATTTTTTTCTCAAAAACCAAACAACATATCGAAATTTGGTAAAAAGATCTATATTGTACAAGTATTTGAAATCCTCTTTGATTTTTTTCAGAACTTTAAAAAACAAAATGGCGGCTCCCTAGTATTTCTCCAGTAACGCCTTATTTTTTCATAGCTTCGCGGCCGGACCGTTTTCTCCTGAATTGTTAAGGTTATGGTTATCAAACAAATAATTGTCGATAAAGCGTAATAACAGCCAGTAAAGTACGTAGGGTTTTTTTAAATTGATTTTTGACAAAATGGCGTCATTTTGAAAAAAAATGTCAAAAAACGAAAAAAAGCTTGAAAATTATTAATAACAATTGAAATATGCGACATAAAACAAAAATCCTACACACTTCCATGCAGACATTAGTTTTGAACATATTGTAAAAATTTCAAGTAAATCGAACAAAAATTGTTTGAGAAAGGAGTCCGGCCAGTTTTAAAAACGTTGTTCCGAGATAAACGCGTTTAAAGTTTAAGTTATTGAAAAATCATAAATAAATGTGATATATATTTAGTCTGCAAAATACGAACTTCAGCGTTCTCTGCTAGCGTTCAACAGTTTTGAAAGATTTATATATAAAGTTGCTCTAAATTTCAATACTAACAGCGCGCGGGGATATGCGCGGATTGCGCTCCGAAAGAGCAGTGAAAATCGCCGCGCTAATTTAATTTTTCCACTATATGAAACTGTGATACATGATTTCTATGATGATAAGGTATACTTTATAGCAACAAAAAAAATTGATTTTTTGAAAATCCTACAGTGGTTTTCCCCCTTAAGGGAGGAGTAATGTGTAAAAACGGCGGAAATATATCTTTTTTTAATGTAAATAAAAAACATGCTATTGAAGATATCAGACTTGAAATTTGAAATGTATATACATAAATTGAGATTAAAAGTTCAGATTCACATTATTAAAAAAAATGGCGGCCACTTCGACTAAGCGCTTGAGCAGTGCCAAACAAAAAAGTGGACTGCGCCTCGTAAAACCCTGAGAAAAATATTCATATGTGACTAATTCTAAAAAGCATTCTGTTAGTCTTGATTATAAACTACTGCACGGGCCTAAATTTAGGGCAATAAGTAAGTTTTTCGCAATTCGGTGCACGTTTGAATATATGTGTCACGATTTTTGACTTTTTTTCGATTAAAAAAGGATCTCAGAATCGTCAAATTTCTTTTCGCTCTACCCTTAGGCGCGTGTTTTAGTTAAATAGTAGTTGAGATGTGTGGAAAATTTGAAATAAATCGGATGAGTAGTTTTTTCACAAATCTACGACGCGCACACAAAAAGGTATGTTTCGAGAAAAACGCCCCCTTAAATTGTAAGCGGTACAATTTTTACTGAACCGCTAATTAAGTGTTATATTCCTTGCTATTACGATCGAAAGTTTTTATGGTAACGCAACAAGCTTTTTGCGATAGTCATAGACTACACACTTATGAATGTGTGTGGTATCTTCGCTCTTATCATGGCGTAAAACTCGCCACTTTTCTCGATTAGACGTTATGCTTTTCAACCACGTGAATCTAATGATGTCACATGAACTTCATTTGGAGATTTCAATGTTCCTGCACGGTATCGTTTTGTCGCGGAGACGTGCTCTTTGCTGGGTCTATTTTAGTTGGATAGTTCTTAAGGGTTGATAGCAATGGGTACTGGTCCAACATTGCCTGTTTGGTTAACCCGGGAATACGTGGAAAATGTGCTGCAGAATCATTACAAGACGGAGGAGCTAGCGATTAAAGAATTTTCTGTTCAGCTAGCGACAAAAAAGGGTGACAATTATGCTAGTGTTATGCCGCTCGGCTATTGGGCACTTGTCGCTCGATGTAAACGCTCTTACGCCGTTTTCAGTGCCCGAATTATAATCAACGAGTTTCATATTAGAAACACGAAGAGATTAACAGTCCCAAAGTCAAAGCAAAGTCATTAATTTTTTTCTAGGCAGCATTAGTTTTGAGGCTGTTTTATATTGAGCGTGAAACAAATTAAATTTGGAAAATTCATTGTTAATGTTATATTCGACCAAAATGAATATGGTGTTTATTTTAGCGGTCAAGTGGTTTTTGGCAAAGTTGAAATTACGTTCGTGTTCGTATGCGTTCGTGTTTTCCAACAAACGCGCGAGTTTATGTCATTCTATTCCCATGCACATTGTTTCAAGAACAAATTCGTAGGGAGTGCCAAAGCCAAACAAAGCGTCGCGTCGCGGGAACAGAAACAATCTGGTTGCCCATAAAGTATTGCATAATCATCATAAAACTGTCCAAAATGAAAACAAATTATCACAGAATAAACAATCACCAAAACGTTCTAAGAAACTCTGATAGAATTATTGGTGGGCAACGGTTGGAGTGGTTTTAGTTTTCAAGATAGCCTGGTATTTGAATTAGGTCATATGTATATCCAGCAACGATGCAAAGGCGCTGAGTCGCTGGGATATCGCGTTTCATCTCGCTTTTGGTTCTTGAGCTGCCTACGATAATAAAAGAAGCATAAATATGTTGAATTCTCTAGACGATAATACACAATAGGAAATAGGAATATGATGACTGATTTTCCACTTACAGTTTAGCCAGAACGTTTTGTTTTCATTTTGGAGAGTGTTATGTTGATGGGCACACAAGTCACCCGCTTGCATTCAGATTGTTTCTGTTCCCGCGACGCGACGCACGAGAGTCCGGATAAGGCAAGTCGGATTGTAGAGCTGATTGTAGTTAGTTAGTCCTGCCGGAGGTATTTTTTAGTATTGGTGTAAAGAAATTTGTGTTCGTTATGGTTTTTCATTTTGTTCGGTAGTGAGGTGAAAAAGTTAGTTCTGGCAAATGTGATAGCTACATACAGATGTATATCGGAAAGTAGAGGTACTTTTGTTTTACCATTGCTATTGCATATTTGCTCAGGTTAATTTCCTGGCAGATTGGAATGGCACAGCGCAGGAGGGAGACATGGATGGAATGGATGTTTGAACAACAACATCAGCAGTGGTTTCAGCATCGATTGCGATGGCAACAATAAAAGATAAGTTGAATCTAAGATAGGTTAACATACGTTTAGCAACTTTCATAGTTCACTCAGCCAAGACGGGTGCTCTGCCGTCGGGTCTGAGAGGCAAGCCGCGCCGTCCCGACCGCCAAGGTGATTGCATATGTGCCCACATTGTCTTTGGTTTGGCGTCGGGACATCAGCGCGACACAACATCCCTCGTGGAGACCCTTCGCGGCTCAGCGGCACCCGCCTTCGCACCAAGACTGCGGCTGCTAGCTCGCCCAAAAGGCCAGGGATGCGGCCGCAGTGGCACGCTGTAGTGCCAATAATCCGGCGCCCCTGCTATCAAGTCAAGGACCTTCTGTCGCGCCTTGATTGCAGGTGGTCGATCAGGTGTTATGCATCGAGTGTTGGTTGAGTTTGTGAAGAATGGCAAAAGTGACTCAGTTAGTTTTATTGTTAAGGTAAGTCCAAAAAAAATGTTGTGAGGTTCTTTTCTCCAAACTGAAATAAGTCCACATGTTGAAAAGAAAAATGTCTTCATCAGGTGATTCCCGATGGTTTAGCTGGTGAGATATTGACAAAGAACAAACTATTTCCACGTGAAATACAAGTATACAATGAGATCCTGCCAAGAGTTTATGGTCTCCTCGAAGATGTGAACGATTTTTCGAAAATTTCACCGGAATGCTATCAAACCAGCACCACCCCAAACATGATGCTGATGCTTGAAGATCTGAAAGGAAGCAGTTATGAATTGTTCGATCATGGACGTTTGTTGAACCTTGATCACGCCCTTCCGATTCTTATGAAGCTGGCCAAATTCCATGCAGCTTCGGCTGTTATCTATGAAAAGCATCCGGAATTCATGGATATATTCCGGGAAGGACAAATTTCAATGAATGCAGACCGTCAAGACTTTCTAGGATTCTTTCCAGCCAACATACAATCTTTAGCTGAAGAAGTTTCCGATTGGCCTGGATACGGGGTGATAGCGGGCAAATTATTTGGTTTGGTCGAAACTGTTATTCCGAAAGGAATAGAACTTTTCGTTGATGACGAGGATACGTTTCGAGTGTTGAATCATGGAGATTTGTGGATAAAAAATTGTATGTTTAAATATAATAATTTCGAGCCTGCTGATGTTCTGCTGGTATGTATGTGTGCAGGAATGTTGAGTTCTCTAATCAAAAGGGAGTAATTGAAATGATTTCATTTGTCTCCTTCCAGCTGGATTATCAATTAGCATATTTTGGATCGCCGGCTCTGGACTTGAACTACTTTCTTTACGGTTCTGTGAATGAAAATGTACGTAAAGTTCACTTCAAGTTCATGGTTCGTCAATATCACTCGGTGCTGAAGGAAACCCTTGAAAGACTCAAGTACAAAGGGTGCATTCCTACTTTAAAAGATATTCATATAGAATTGATAAAGAAAAGTTTGCACGGTAGGTTGCTTGAAATTCATATGTCTTGAGAGTTATCCAGCATTTATTAATAATTATTTTAGCTGTGATTGCTGCTGCTTGCTTGGTGCCTATTGTTTTTATGGATTTGGATCGGTGTCCCGAGCTGGATGGACTAATAAACCAGCCAGAAAGTGGAAAGATTTTCCGGAAAGAAAATATTCAAAATCCTAAATATAAGGTTTACATTCAAAAACTTCTGAAGGAATTTGAATTATCTGGATTTCTAGATTGAGATACGAGGGAGTTATGGGAATTTACTCTAGAGCATTTTAGATAGCAATGATAGGATAATCACTGCCTATCGTGTTAATAATTTATGTAACAGAAAATCAGTGAAGTATTATAATGCTATGTAACGACTAGCATTAAATTGGAATCATAATAAATCCTGGATCCACTCTCACCAGTCATTTTTGAAGATGTTTTGTTTGTGCATTAAAGATTGGATTATCAATGAAGACTCCTAGTAAACGTTAAAATACTTAAATTCTACGTTGAAACTAAGTTCAGATAGAAGTCCGAATTTAGCGATCCTACCAACAAATCGATCTTTGTGCAGCAGTAAGAAACATGCCTAACATTGTTCGTGATGAGCTTTAGACGCATGAGTGGCACCATTACATCAAAAATTTAACTCAGCAATTAAGGAGTTACATAGGTCCTGTATTTTCAAAAATCGATCGAAACTTTTTTATTTCATATGAAAGTATAATACTTCTAGAGTATTCACACCAAATTTGAAGTAAATTCAAGCAATTTTATCGGAGTTATAGAGATTTGAATACCGCGTGGTCGGTACGTGCACTCTGCCTTACTAGCGTATTATACGCATGCAGCGCGGTTTTACCGCGTAAAATAAGCTACTTTCTTTTTCTAAAAACATTACAAAATCAAAAGGATGCTCTAAACATCACGAATGAGGCGAACGAATTACTGTATGGACCTGGAATCGACGACTCGATGTAAGTCGCTAAAAAATAGCTTTAATTCATTAAATCGCGCTAAAAAAAACTTTAACCGCGTTTTTCTCGAAATTTTGTTTTTCCGTGCGTTAGGCACGATTTCTTCAGAACGAATCGACCGATTTTGCTGAAACTTTGCACAGTTCCTCTTTATAGTATTGACTCGTGCTTGAAACAAGGGATTTTAATCCGGTCGACTCGTTTTTGCTTTATACGAAAAAAAACGATGAGAATCGGAAAAATGCTAAAAAATGTAAGACGAAAATTCATTCAAACCTATTTCAAAACTTTAAATTTCATTTTTTTCAATTCCTTCGTTCAATCATGAGCCAAGGGCATAAACTATAAGAAAATTTTTAATTTTTTGATTTGAGATGAACCTGCACCGAAATATTCTGCCTACCGCAGAAAAAGGGTTGGTCGAGTAAAACTGCAGGAAAATTGACAATTTTCAATGTTTTTAGCTGAAATTTTTTTACAACTCCTTAAAATTCTAAACTTCTATGTGTGTAAATTTTAAATAAATTATAAATACAATTTTTTTAAATAGTTTTTTTTGCTTCAAGACCTATGCAACCCCTTAACAGAGGGTTAATAAAAAACTCAAAGACTTCATTTCACAACAACGAACGATTTAATCAATTTAATATTTATACATCAAGAATTCCACGATTATCTAAGAATGGTAGAATTTTTTGTATTACATTGATAAATCGTGGATTGCAGTACATTTTCTTTCGGAATGTTTGCCCAGCTTCATCAGGTCGGAGGAAATTATCAATATTTGATTCTTCAGATGGATCGAGCAGGACAACAGTTAAAACTGTTAGTGATGTTTGGAAAGCTGAAAAAAAATTAATTTTAGATAAATTTGTTGAAATTGATGCTTCCTATATTATTAGACCAGGGCGGATCTGTTTTCAGTTGACCGTTAAGAGGTACCACACTGATTTTTGCAGGAAAAGTTATGGAATAACTCGTAAAACAATAATTGACTTTTCCTTCCTCTCAAAAAAGTCGGGAACATAAAAAAATTCCAAATATTTAAAAAAAAAATTTAAAAATCGTTTTTTCCTACTTTTCTTGCTTCCAATTTTAAAACGGTTCATTTTAGAGCAAAGTTGTGGGAAAATTAAAGTTGCATAGTAAAATTTTCTAC
This sequence comes from Oxycera nigricornis, assembly GCA_963942545.1. Classification (NCBI taxonomy): domain Eukaryota; kingdom Metazoa; phylum Arthropoda; class Insecta; order Diptera; family Stratiomyidae; genus Oxycera; species Oxycera nigricornis. The sequence continues at coordinate 13,706,223 of OZ012659.1, forward strand.
AAGATTGGTTAAAAATTTTAAAACATTTAACCCGTGCCGTAAAATAGCAATAAATATAAAAATAAGGGGAAAAAGCCTTTATTTACTTAATTTTTTCACCACTTAGAAATGCATAGTGTAATTAAACAGCACACCAATTTACATCGAAATCGATTTAGTAGATTGATATGAATTGTGCAATCTAAATTTGTTTAAAAAAATTAAATTTTTTTGAAAGCCTGCAAGTCAGAAACTTAAGCTTATAGAAGTTTTAAATTTCACCTATAAAATGCATTTTACAAAATTACAATCGGATTATTAGAGCAGCCTCAGGAATTTTTGCTAAACTTGGTAATCAACTTTAAAACAGTGCTGGGCGGCTGCGGTTTCAGATGATGGAAGCATGGTTTTAATTTTTTTTTAAATCAATCTTATCTTATAGAACATTTTATTACGCAACTTTTATTATCACGGAACTTTGCTCTAAAATGAACCGTTTTAAAGTTAGAAGTGAGAAACGTAGAAAAAATATTTTCCTAATGTTCCCGACTTTTTTGAAAGGGAGGATAAGTGAAATATTGTTATACAAGTCATTCCTAAACTTTTCCTGCAAAAATCAGTGTGCCCCTTAACGGCCAAATGTAGTCGTTTTTTTTACAGATCCAGCCTGGTCTATATTGTATAGTAGATAATGTAGCCTCGTAGCATAGATAATATAATTAAATGCAAGATTCTTCAAAAACTAGCTTCTAAAATGCTTCTGAACCAAAGCTATTGGATATTCAAGTGAAAGAAGTTCTCAACCTTGGACATTTAATTTAATACTAAGATGCGATGTAATGCAATGTAAAGATAAAATAAGGAAGAGGTAATGAGGTACAATTGAATCAACTCACCGAAAAATCCTTTCTTCAGCAGCTCTATATGTAAATCAATCAGTGTTGGTATCGAAGCTGAGTATTTAACCAATTTCAGATTTTCCACCAAATGTTTGTGGTAGTGTTTGATCATGTAATCAAATTTGCTGGTCTTAATATCAGGACGACATGATGAAAAGATGAAATATTGTAGATCTTGAGCAGGTGATCCCCATTTGCACAATTGCAAATCAACAAATTTCACATCAGCCACGCTGCCATCTTCATTATGTTTAAACATCATATTATTACACCATGCATCGCCGTGATTGAGGACATTAAACTCTAAAGGGTTAATTTTGTCACATTCTCGCATTTTCTCTACAAAGTTTTTTTGAAATTGTACCTGCAAGCAAGAGATGTTTCAACTAAGAATTTAATCATGTACTTGGAAAAATTAAATTAAAACTTGAGGTCAGAAAATGTAAACTTACAATTTTCTCGGTGTACTTTGAGGCCTCTCCCCATTGTGAAATGCTTTCAATCATATTAGGCCACATAAGGGCAGTCATCATTTTGAAGAATTCTTCCATGGCTGGAGTCAGGATTCCTTGGGATAATTGCTCGGAATATTCCCCGCGCAACTGATGGATTCGAGCGGTGGCTGCATGCCATTTTGCTAGCTTCTCTAGCGCTGCTTCCGCGTGTTCCAAGTCAACTCCTTCAAGACGATTGATGTTGGCGTAATCTTGCGCTCGAAGATCCTCCATCACTATGACTGGAGGCTTTTTTTGGACTTTAACACACTTAGCGCCCATGGCAACATCAACTCCAAACTGTTTGTAAAGTATCTCCATTTGAGGTACAATTTTCTCATACATTTCCATTTCTTTCGGAAAGACGGAAAGGTTACTAGTGAACTCTTGTGATGCTTCCGAGCTCAACATTGACTTGGTTATATAGTTGACTGTGTCTTTTCTGCCATCTGCAAGTAATTTGAATGCTTGAAATTTGGCTCCATAATCAAAATTCGATTAAAGCTCGATAAATTGTTGTGGCATTTTCTGCTAAACAAATTTCACTCACCTGGAAGTTGAACTTCAATCATAACTTTATGCATGGCCGATGAATAATTTTCGCCTTTTCCTAAAGTCATTTCCACTTTAAATTTTACCACCTCATGTCGACCGAATTGCTTCTTCAAGACATCCGCAAAGAAAGCCTCGTTCAACCATTTTGGTAGTGAGGCATTTTCATTCAATATATTTTCTTTATTATTTGCAATTGGATTAGCAGTTGTTTTTGAAGGTGCCATCTTTCAAGAGTAACGAAAACAATATTTTCAATGTTATTTAATTCAACTAAAAATACTTTCACTTACACCAAGCAGTTAATACTTACTGGAAAAATTTAAGTTTTGCCTTGGGACAATTTTTTACTATGTATATTTCTGTTTCAGTGGCGAAGAGGTACTAATTATATTCGAAATATGAATAATAAACGCGAAACACTGCCAAAGTTGAGATTGTTGATAAGATTATACATAATCGATAAAAGAATGCAACCAATATAGATTATTCAACGTGGCGTAATTTTTTATTGATATTGAATGTGTTGATATATTTCATTTAAATACTACGGGAACCGAAATAAAGATTTTATTATTTATTTATTACATAAATTGTAACAAAATTAAAAATACAATAAACGCAAGAATGCAAAATCAATAATCATTCATAAATTTTTAATACAGTGAGTATTCAAGTAGTGCAGACACACGAACGTCTTTCACTAGTTTTTATCTCAAACAGTAAAATATATGACTCTACAATAAATATAATCGTTTAGATTTTAGGTATAATTTGCAAGATCATTGTAGCATTGAATTAAATTTCAGATAAAGCCAATATGTGCGTTACACGTTTATGACGATACTCACATCATGTGCGTACAGTTGAAATTCGGTGACATGGAATAACAATTTTTGTTATATTAATTTCGGTCAATCTCTTTAATTCCATGGGACAATATAATCAGGCTCTTAAATAAATAATTAGGGTTGTTCAAAATTTATTTAACTATCCACATTTACAGGAGACCAACAATATTCAGAGACGTTAAATTTGAACGCATCAGAATAGCGAACTTATTCGACTGAACTTCTGTAAATTTTATTTTATTTTAAAGCCGTTGATCCCACTAACAAGCTTCGATAAACAAATGAGAAATATAATTTTACCGATTCTAAATAAAAATCGAATCATATTTTCACCTATGAATGGTAAATGATGCTAATACCACGTTTCCATCTACCCCAAATCTTGAGATTTCGGGAAATTTTCAAAATCCTCTTGGAAATCTTGAGATTTCCCATATGAAAATCAAAATCTAGTCGCGCCGAAATCTTGTAGATTTCATCGAAATCATCTTAAAATTTCATGGTTTGACAATGACCAATGACCATGACATGGCAATGCCATAGGCAATGCTGCAAAGAATTGTATTTCAGCGCATTCAGCAAGTGTCAAATCGTGTTTTGATTAGAATGACAAATGGTGTTGATGTCACTTTGCGCTTGATTCGTTCATGATGAATTATTGCATCCATTGCTAAAATTCTATTATCTTCCATTACCATTTCACACTCTAACAATTGTTTAAAACTCCGCAATTTTACCGAAAGAAGCACACCGTGATTTCAAAAACGAAAATTCTGGACTTCGAAATTTTTATGTCATCTCATGCAGACGTCAGTGACAGCCAAAATCCGATTTGTAGATGGAAACAGTTCTAAATCACCTCGACCTAATCTCGAAATTTGGGGTAGATGGAAACGTGATATAAAGAAGAGTTCAGAAGCTAATTTAAACTTGCGAGCTTCGTATAGCTCTTCTATTTTTCAATTTAAGAAAAGAGTATAAGCTCCTATTTGATTCTGGAAATGCAGGTTCATATTTTTATTAACATGTTCCCGGAGATTCTTAAGTAGGATCACGAAATTCCAGTGTAGCGAGGAAGTTATTCAAACTTCCATTAAAGCACAGTTTATATGGAAAACACTGGTCAAGGTAAACTCGTTGGTGGTTTAGATTTGCTTAACTATCTGATAAGCTTCGCTTATGAGGCCTTGTCTATATCAAATGTGATATGTGTCGTAGCAGTTAAATTCTGAGTAATGTAGAATCCTGTTTTACGTCTTGATAAATTTTGCACTATAAACAATATTTTTGGCTTTAATGGTCGAAGATACATTTCCACGAAATCCTCACGATAGTAACTCGACTATTATAAACCATTTGTTGTATGTGTATTGAGACTGTAGCTTGGCCGCTTTCGACATGTAATTGCGCAAAATATTTTCTAACCGTCATTTATAAGAGAATCAAGATTTTCGGAAACATTTTGCATTTGCCCACCATAACTACAGTGACTTCCTATTGTTTTTCATTGTCATCTTTTATATACAAGTATTATCGAATATCCTTGACGTCTTCTATTTATATGCCAAATTTCATCCGAATCTGAGATTCCATAAGCGGAACCTCTCCTTGTAAGAGACAAATTTCAGATCATTAGCATCTGCTACTTCTAGGCACCCATTTTCGATATATTTATTATTGATACTTTTCCATTTGAAATTTAGGAATAAGATAGAATGGTACAAGCAAAAACTTGCTTAAAATATATACTCAACACGCCGCGAGGTGCAACTCTTGAGGTCCACACGGAAAACATCTCAGTAATAGAGTGCGTGCTTCCATTGATAACTTACGGCCTTTGAGAGAGTGTGTGCTTCCATTGATAACTTACGGCCTTTGAGAGAGAGAGAGAGAGTGGCTCTGATTCAACGGAAGAAAAACATATCGACATTTGAAAGGCGTAATCGTAATTTTTGGTGCAATTGAAATTTAGGGGCATTGAATGCAATATTTGTTTCTACACCCACTGAACTAGATTTTGTGTTTATTGCATCAATATGAACATTTTTCGGAAGTATATAAATAACTTTGATTTATTATTTAATGAAAACTCAGAGAGCATTTAACTTTGCGCAGCGTTGATCGAGATAAGTGCAATTTGGATAAACAAATTCGTTTTAGAGAAAATAATTCAATTTTTCTCAGTTTTTTGAATAAATTAAAATATCCGAGTTTGATTTATTGAAAATTATATGAAATCGTACAAATGATAATAATAGTGATCAATACAAATGATAATACAATTTGATCACTACCACATCGTCATTATAGTATAGTATATTAATAGTACACTCCGATCTGAGACCACCATAGTGTATACAATATACAGTGGGAAAATTCTAGGTGGGGAAATGAAATACACTGAGCTTTAAAACTTAATTTAACAGAGCATTAAGAGAAATTTAACAGAGACCACAACGAAACAACTATAGGAAATACAGGTGTAAAGTAGAGCAGAGCATATGCTTGTGCTTAAATCTTAAAGCTCGTGGTAGTTCCTCGGAGCTACCCGGCGTTGAAAATTGACAGTCCACTGTTTACTCTAAGTTTAACGACTAGTATATCCATAGACTATGCTTATGTCGTGTCATTGACTTTATCGCTGGGGAAGTAAAGTAGGATCGCATGCGGATATTTATGACTCCATAAATTTGAACCATTGGAACAATGATTATTCATGGGAACTAATTATTCATTTGGGTCACAATGTAAATCTTAAACTTATGCATAAGTAAACATATTTTTGTACCTTTCCTTAGTTTTAAAATCACATAGAGTAAAAATTGTATACATAGATTTTAGAATAAAAGAACTGTTAGAGGAAAGAGTAAAATTGAAGAATTTTTTCCTAAAATAAAAAAACGCTTACTGTAAAGTTATTGTAAATTTGCTTAAATCGTACCAATTTTAAAACGCCGTGACAACCACGCCTTTAGAATCAGAAGAAATTAGGCAATATTATTCGTATCAACTCCTTACTATTAATGTTTTTTTTGCAATCATCAAAAAACTTCAACAATTTTCGAAGCATACACTGGGAAGTTAAAAATTCTTTTCTTCGTGTATCAAAAACAGTTCAACAATTAATTTTAACTCAAGTTTTAAATTCACAGTGCAACTTTCCATTTTTTTAGTTAAATTAATTTTTTTTAGGTTCAAAAGTCCAATTAATTTTGATATTTTGAATTGCATGATAAAAATAATTTAGCAGAATGCACTTCTTGAACACAAAAATATGTAATGTATATTTTTTTATATTTGTTTATATATTTCGTCACATAAAACATACAAAAATTTTGATTCATTTTTGGTTGGATGTTGAGTAGATAGTTTTTTGTTAAAGTGGAAAAGTTGCTTGATGCCATTCTGGCAAAGGATTAGTCTGATAATATTAGAGAGTGTAATTTAAAAAACGGAAGCAAATTGTATATTGTGTAATTATTTTTGTTATTATTATTATTATTACATTTCAGTTTCGAATTAAATTATATTCTTATCTGAAAATTTATATTCTCGAATCTAATTGCTGCTGTGGTTGTTGGAAGCCAGCCTCAGATAAATTAAACTACACAATTATTAAATTTTTTGACCATTCTTTCTAAACGAGATGAAATTTTTGGGTGAATAACTACCGATTTTTGAGTTGCATCCAAGATGTAACGTTGGTGAATTGACGTTATACGTTATACGCATTAGTTACATCAGCACAACCCGAAATACAGAACACTATTCACACACACAATCGCATATGCATTTTGTTACTGGAGAGCAGATTTTTTCATTATTTTTTTATTTTTTTGAATCCATGAATGAAATGATTTCATAAGATCCAATAATAATATATCAAATATTTGTGTATTTTCGAGCTCCTGTTATGAATTTGCAAAATAAATAAATTTTTAGACATATCCACACTGCTGTGCCCACTAGTGTAAATATGAATGCGAACAATTTAAAAATAAACGGTTTTCCTCACTTATTCAGATAATTATTTATAAAAAATGTGTATTTCGATTTGATAATTCATGAAAAAGCTTTAATTTGTAATTAAATCAGTAGAAACTTGAACATAAAAGCACGAAGAATGATGTGGTCATTCTTAGTTCAGTGTGTAAGCTTCAAATGAACATTTTGGTTATATAATCAAGTTTCGTGTTTGTAAACAATTTTTTTTCGTATCTAGAAAGAAAATGTTGCGCATCCCGAAAGGAAAAGTGATTTTCAGCGATATTTGTTCGGAATGTTGGAGCTCTTTCGGTCACTTTCGGAGAGCCTCGGTAGATTCAAAGGTATGTCGATTTCAGTCATTTATTAAAGCTTTCTAGAGAAATTATCGGAAATTAAGCTTTTGGATAAATACAGCATCAGATATTCACTGAGCTTTAGAAAATCTTAAATTAATGATTTAAAAGCGTCAAAAATAATCTCGTGGCTATGCATTGGATCGATTCTTGCAAGTTCAAATAATGGGGATAACTTTTCACTAGAATAATTATTATAGTAACGATTAGATTCAACTTTCTCTTATTCCAATATTAATTTTCTGAAAGCTTAGAAAAATATCGCGGTTTAGTGCAAGTATGTATTCATGGGAATGAATATCAAGTACTCTTGTAATTTTGGCAACAGTTAAACTATAAATACTTAGTACGAAACTTATGAAAATAGCGAAAAATAATTGAAATTAATCCATATTTATATTTTAATGATATTTATAGCTTAAATTAGTTGATATAACAGGGCAAACTAAAGATGCCAAAAGCAAAAAACATCACCAAGGATCCTTAGATCAAAGCACCGTGTCATAAACACACAAAAAGCATGGTTAATTTAAAATATAAGCAAACATAAAAGCATTCCGCCCATACAAGCAGTCGGAACTCCAAGCGAGTCAATCATTATCACTTTAATCATTGGCATTAAAGCATGCTTATTAGAAACTCAGAAATAGGAACGAAAATCGGCCGGTCGGGCTAATTTTGCTGATTCTCATACTGTTCGAACATGACTAATTTTTGTAAAACTTGATGAATTTTGTCTATAGCAAAACTATCACCAATGAATTGTTTAATTGTCTCTTATGAGAAGTTTTAAACTAACTGTTCACCACTGAATATTTAAAAAATAGATGTATTTAGTAGGAAGTGTGGTTTCGGCGTGTCGGATGGCATCCTCTTCAGGTGCTGTCCTTTGCCATCCGTCACGAGACAGCACGACCACGGCTGGCTTGTTGATGGATTAAGCTCGTTATATTTCAACTATTTTATAATTTACATCTGCGAATTATAACGACCGTCAATGGGTTCGTATATATGCCTACGTTTGCTATTTTATAACATGTGTTAGAACCTCCTACTCTAGTCAACAACATTGTCTTCTAGTGTGCAATTTTGGTTCGCAACTCTGCTAACACTATTCAATGCACCATTGACGGTCGTCATAATTCGCAGATGTAAATTATAAAATAGTTGAAATATAACGAGCTTAATCCATCAACAAGCCAGCCGTGGTCGTGCTGTCTCGTGACGGATGGCAAATGACAGCACCTGAAGAGGATGCCATCCGACACGCCGAAACCACACTTCCTATTAAAATTAATTAGGAACCAGCCTTTAATCTGGAAAAATAAAGAACCTCCATTAATGTGCATTGAATAGTGTTAGCAGAGTTGCGAATCAAAATTGCACACTAGAAGATAATGTTGTTGACTAGAGTAGGAGGTTCTAACACATGTTATATAGATGTATTTAACTGCTGCTCTTCGTTTTACTCGCATTAATCTTTCGGCGAGTACTGTATAGAAGTCAATTATTTTTTCCAATATCATTTTCATTTGGTGAATTTTATACTCGTTAATTTTTGTAGATAAAACAAATACTGCACAAAATCAAATCAATGAAACTCAATCAAATAAATTATCATGAACCATTTTTCACTTTGAAAACGTTACATGAAAGTCCTGTGATAAAATTTTGAAGAAATAAAATTTATGAAAAATCTTTTTAGAATCGTTCTCAACATGCTTCGATAAAATATGTTTGTTAAAAACAACATATTCATGAAATAAATATTTCGCCTAAATATTATTTTGATATTTCGTGAAGATGTAGTTTTTCCAAGCACCCTAGAAAACTTGTGGAAGATTGGCACTGTGAATCCAAAAATGGTAATGTTACCCTAAAAAACTTAACTGAAAAATATGATTTTTTGGAAACATTTTTGATTTTTTGATAACATCCTTAATATAGGTTGGTTTTTTTAAATAGATACATTACAGTCATGTTTGAATATTTTTTACTTAATTGAACTACATTTTATAGAGCTATGCAGACATTATTATAAATTATCGGGGGTTAGTTAGGTTAGTTAACAAGCGGGTTTATGGGGTAACGTCTCGTTTCGTAAAGAAACATTAAAAACCATGTAGTAACAAAATGCATATAGGTACTTTTGCAGTCTACTCATATTTTCGAAGTAAAATTTAGGCGCGGTGTCACCGTGCACTCTGAAATTAATCAATTCTCCCTGCAAAATAAAGAAATTTAATAGCAGGATCCCAAATACGAAATCTTTCGATACAGAGAAATCCGCAAGAACGATTTCAATTTGCGGAGTGGAGAATTCTGACAAAATATCTTGGGTGGGACATCGCGTTTGGTATAGGAAAAATGGCGACAAATTCGCTCCTTAATTTCAATGGTTATGGTTCGGTGATAGTTTCCGGCTGCATAACGGCTACAGGAGCTTGTAAATTGTCATTTTAATCGGTCTCATGAGCTTTTGGGTGTTCAAGAAGATCAATCAAGCGGCTTCAGCTATTTGCAAGTGGCTTCAGCTATTTAACATGTCATCGGCTGAAATTTGCTATGTATAACATAGTTCGTTTTGCTGTATTGATCTTAGTTTCTAACGACTTTCCAAGTTATTGATTTTGACGCCTTTGCGAACCAAAATGATAAACTTATTTCGCGCTTACTTGGAACTACCTTTTTCATCGTGCCTTGCTGCCTGAAAACCTATGTAGCTGCCTCTTTCCCACTCACACGATGCATCTTGACTCCCGGCTGATTGTAGGAGACGGTCATCTATTACCGCGAGCGTTTGATTCGATAGTGCGCGAAATTGATAGAAAGTGGATTGAGATTGAGATATTGAACGTAAAAGGGAAGAAAAACTTACTAGTGTTAGCCGAGATTGGTGGATATAACATAAGAAACCGATCTGTTCTTAACGGAAAATTGGTTCACGAATGAAGCAAAATAGTCAACGAAAATATAAGACGATTAGTACATCCCAAAGGGCTGCTAAGCGAAATGGGGGCCCAATAAAATTATTAAAAGCTCGTTTTTATATATTGTTTTTTGGCCTTCTTAATTCGCATTTTAAATTTTTTTATGTGTCCATATATACAAACCTTAAAAATGAAGTGTAGTTATTCATATCAAATACATTCGAACTTAATTTAAAAAAAATAACCCTATCTAGAACCTTTTATATTGAAGGGGAATGTATACTTATTGATCCAACTGTTTACTCGCAGGTGAAATTACTTTACTATTACTGAACTGAGTGTGTAATAAATAAAAGCTCATCTGCAATGAACAGCCTCGCGAAGCGTGAAACGATCTGTTCTCTCCGCTAAGTTGGGAGCAACTTCTCCCATATTGCGATTGGGCGGTTTTATACAAACGTATGTGGAAAACGTTTTGAAACCGCAACAGCTTTTCTTGTCGGCTGCGATTTCTGTTGCGATTCGACGAGCGTTAGCGGGTGGTGCGTTTCCTTACTTGTGACGATGCAGTATTTCAAGTAAATCGGCGAAGCTCTACCAGCTAGATTAGATCGGAGGCCGTGGGGACACTTTACTCAAAACCGAACATCATTCTAATCAGACGTTCAGTGCTAGGCTTGAGTGCAGCGTTTCGTTTTGTTTTGGGAATTATTAAGTAAAAGTTGAAATGATTCGATTAAATGGTATCACAAAATTAAGACGCAGTTTTCAACTAGACCAGCTTCTAAGAAATTTTGCGACTCAGGTGAGTGAAAGTTGTGTAGCTACATCGTTCAAATGTTGATACATACTGTCTTTCGATCTTAGTATATAAATCTATTTAATAAAGCGCCGGCATATGATATTGTCATAATTTAAGAATTCGTTGTTGTGACCGGCGTTGTGTAGTGAAAACTAGTCGCAAGTTTGTTGAATATTGGATTCGTATTGTGGTCCGAAGCAAGTAGCTCTCGATGTGCCTACTTTCGGAGGGATGTAAACTAGTTCAAAACTTTGTGTGGATATAGTATTGCATCAAGTTCAATCCTTAGAAACATCTTCTGATTTGTTGAATCGCTTTAATTATTTACAATGTATAATCGAAAAAATCGCGAGATTTCGGATTTCCACTTCAAATTCATCGATTTCCGGATTTCGTTCCTTCTGAGAAATGTCAACCACTCCTGTCATATGTTCATTTGAACGGTCTGATAGCTGTTAACAGACAAATACTATGATTGGCACACACTGCATAACAACTATACTTATCGCATCTCAACTTACACAGCTAGAACTACTGAATAGTTAAAATTGACAAACGTTGGCACTCTCATTGGGTCATGGCAACGGCGAGTGCTTCGTTCCGACGTTTTCGTTCTCATTGGACGGTAGTGTTAGTTATCTCTCTTCATTGGATCATAGGAACCCCGAAGGAAATTACGGCTAATCGCTTTGAACAGCGCTTATGCATAATAGCATTTGATTTCTAATATTATGCACAAATATTCTACTTATAATATATTTACAAATATGTGTATAGGAAACTATTAGGGCATAGCAGTGCTCACAAATGAATCTACATATTTGATAGGTCGTCCCAGCATCAGCCTCAGGCTCAGCCTCAGCTTCTGAATCACTTTCGCAACAAGGATGGAATGCAGCAATGCCTTTTTCAAAAGTTCCAGGACCAACACGATTCGCTATAATGAAGGGGCTGCTACCAGGAGGTGAACATCTACGCATAATATAAATATATCTTTGATTAATATGGCAAATTCATTAGGCAGCATATCATCAGTAGACATGGCTGAAATGATAAGACATTTCCGAAAATTGCACGGCGACATTTTCAAATTTCCTGGAATGTTTGGCCAGCCTCCATTTCTTGTTATTTTTGATCCAAAGGATTTTGAAATGATTTATCGCACCGAAGGAGTTTGGCCGGAACGGCAAACTTTGGATTCCGTAAAATATTATAGGAAAAAGATGCGGCCCGAAATTTTCGAATACGGTGGACTAGGAATCGAGTATTTTTGAATCGAAAAGCAAGGGAAAATATACATAATTATTTATTCGAAATATTTCAGACAAGGGAAACAATGGGCTGATTTTCGAAGTACAGTGAATCCTGTTATGATGCAACCGAAGACAGTGAAGCTGTACGTGCCGCGTATTGATGATATTGCCAGCGAATTTATAGAAAGGTTATAAGAATTTTTTTGATTTGACTTGCTAAGTTAATTTATATTTTTTTTCTTCAAATTTCTCCAGGATGAAAGAAATTCGTGACCCTACAACATTAGAATTGCCCGAGAATTTCGAGGATGAATTAAATCGGTGGACTCTTGAAGCAGTGGGTGTTATCGCTTTGGACACCCGTCTCGGACTTATCGGCAAACTAGACAAAAATAGCAAGGAGGAGGAATTCATAAAGGCAGTGAAGCTTTTCTTCAAGTTGTTAGTCGAACTCGATTTGAAACCTTCCATTTGGAAGTTGGTTGCAACTCGAGAATTTAAGGACATGATGAGAGCCATGGATGTGATTACTGAATTCAGCCAACACTACATAGAAGAGGCTAAAAAGCGTTTCGCATTGGAGGCTCACATAAACGATAGTTCTAAAGAACAAAGTGTCCTGGAGAAGCTGGTGAAGATTGACCCGAAAATAGCAACAGTGATGGCTGGTGATATGATCATGGCTGGTGTGGATACGGTAACGGTCCCATTTCAAACTGCCATACGATGTGTTTTGAAATGATTCCTTTTTGTAGACGAGCTCAGCCTTGGTTGGCACTTTGTACAATTTGGCGAAAAATCCGGACAAACAAGCAACTCTACGAAACGAACTTAAGAGCATTCTTCCTGAAAAAAATAGTCCGCTGACACCCAAAAATATGTTGAACTTGCCGTACCTTAGAGCTTGTATCAAAGAATCTTTACGCACCCACCCGGTTGTAAATGGCAACTCTCGTGTTACCGGTCAGGATTTAGTTATAAAAGGTTACCAAATCCCGAAAAGAACAAGTATAATTTTGTCGGGTCTGGCTGTGCAGACGAGTGAAAGAGTCTTCATGAAAGCCGGATCATTTGTTCCGGAGCGATGGCTTAAAAAGGAGAAATCAGAGATAAGTGACCAAGCGAAGAATATTAGTCCTTTTACATTATTACCATTTGGATTTGGTCCCCGAATGTGCATAGGGCGGCGATTTGCAGAGCTTGAAATAGAAGTTTTGTTAGCACGAATCGTAAGGAACTTTCGGGTAGAATGGTGCCAACCCGACTTGAAGTTCAAGTCTTTGGCCATCAATGTTCCCGATGGGAAGCTACAATTTAAAATTTCCGATCAGGATGAATAGTAGACTAAGTTATTTATGTAGACCATAAGAAAAACATAATTCTAGAAGTGAATGGATATTTTATCATTTGGATTGTTAACTCTAAAAAAAGTAAAACCTTCTTTCACCATAACCATAATTTCAATGGTTATGATTCGGTGATAGTTTCAGGCTGCATAACGGCTGCAGGAGCTTGTAAATTGACATTTTAAGCAGTCTCATGAGCTTTTGGTTGTTCAAAAGGATTGCAATCTAAATCAAGCGACTTCAGCTATTTGCAAGTGGATTGCTTTTAACATGTCATCGGCACAATTTTTTTTAGGTATAACATAGTTCGTTTTGCTGGATTGGTCTTTATTTTCTAACCGCTTTCAAATTGACTTTTGACGCCCTCACTACGCGACCACCAATATGATAAACTTATTTCACGCTTACTTTGCAGTACCTTTTTAATCGTGCCTTGCTGCCAGAAAACCTATGTAGCTGCCTCTTTCCCACTCACACGTGACATGTTGACTTCCGGCTGATAGTAGGAGCCGGCCATCTATTACCGCTAGTGTGTGATTCGAAAGTACGCAAAATGGATTGAGATCGAGATATTGAACGTAAGAGGGAAGAAAAACTTCAAAAGTTGGAGGTCGTCGCGAACGAGATATTTTCTTTATTTTCGCAATTCAAATGATATTTGTGGTGTGAGCGCTTCAACTGGAGACGTTGCGTTGCAGAATAAAGTTTCTTCTAAAAACATTTAGTTAAATATTAGAATTTCAATCATCTCACATACTGAAACAAACAGGTAGTTGAGCGGAACGGAATACCAGTGGAGTGTCTACAACTGAACTAGTTGCCGCCAATGACATATTCATATAAGAAATTCTCATTGTCGAAAGTTTGGTGGCGATTCATGGGACTTAGTGCAAGCCGCGATGGGTGAATATAACATACCAAATTGGTCTGTTCTTACCGGAAAATTGGTTCACGAATGAAGCAAAATAGTTAACAAAAATATAAGACGATTAGTACATCCCAAAAGGCTGCTAAGCGAAATGGGGGCCCAATAAAATTATTAAAAGCTCGTTTTTATATATTGTTTTTTCGCATTTTTAAATTTTTTATGTGTCTAAATATACAAACCTTAGAAATGAAGTGTAGTTATTCATATCATATACATTCGAACTTAATTAAAAAAAATAACCCTATCTAGAACCTTTTATATTGAAGGGGAATGTATACTTATTGATCCAACTGTTTACTCGCAGGTGAAATTACTTTACTATTACTGAACTGAGTGTGTAATAAATAAAAGCTCATCTGCAATGAAACAGCTTCGTGGAGCGTGAAACGATCTGTTCTCTCCGCTAAGTTGGGAGCAACTTTTCCCATATTGCTGCGATTGGGCGGTTTTATACAAACGTATGTGGAAAACGTTTTGAAACCGCAACAGCTTTTTTTTGTCGGCTGCGATTTCTGTTGCGATTTGACGAGCGTTAGCGGGTGGTGCGTTTCCTTACTTGTGACGATGCAGTATTTCAAGTAAATCGGCGAAGCTCTACCAGCTAGATTAGATCGGAGGCCGTGGGGACACTTTACTCAAAACCGAACATCATTCTAATCAGACGTTCAGTGCTAGGCTTGAGTGCAGCGTTTCGTTTTGTTTTGGGAATTATTAAGTAAAAGCTGAAATGATTCGATTAAATGGTATCAAAAAATTAAGACGCAGTTTTCAACTAGACCAGCTTCTAAGAAATTTTGCGACTCAGGTGAGTGAAAATTGTTTAGCCACATACATTGCTCAGATAGTGATACATACTATCTTTCGATCTAAATATACAAATCTTGTTAATAAAGCGCCGGCATATGATATTGTCATAATTTAAGAATTCGATGTTGTGACCGACGCTATCTTATGGCATTTCGTCGCAGTTCTTATTGAACAAAGGTAGGTCTTAATGTGCCTACTTTCGGAGAATCTCATCGAATTCAATCCTTAGAAAAATCTGCTGATGTGTTGGATCGCTATATTTTATTGCAATGTAATGTATAATCAAGAGAGAGAGAGAGAAAGAAAATCCGAGGTTTAAAGCATTTGAAAATTAAGTTCATTGATTTCCGAATCAATCTGGATTTTTAATTAAATTTTCAAACCAAATAAAAAACTGTACGAAACAAATGAATAAATTTACAAAACGATTTCACTAATTTCTAAATCAAATAAAGGAATTTTTAAATGGAATCGCCTGGGAAAATTTGTTAATATAATGTAGAAACCAGTGATTTTTTTGTAAATTTAATAGTACATATGCATCTACCTTTCCATGAACTGAAATGGTACTTAATATTTGATTCTAGGCCAAACATTCATTTATTTTATTTTTATCTATAAGGATTGTTGTACACGCGCTCTCCAAGTTTACTCGATGTGCAGTAACTATTCATTTCGTTGTTTGACTAAGGATCAAATGAGAGCAAAATCGACGTCAATCAACATACGATACATATATATTTGTCGTGTGAAGATGTTGTAATTGGGAATCGAACTACAGTCTCATATGCTGGAATTGGAAACCAATCATTTCAACCTAATCACCCAAGGAAACAGTTGATACATAAAAGGTCGAATGACACAGAATTTAAGGATAATTATATTAAAGTCCAGAAGTAGTGCGAACGTGGTGTAGACGTGCCAGGGCAAAACTGTTTTGTCTTCGGTGTGCTGCAGATATTTTGTCGATCTGAAAATTTTAACACAGGCACATCCAGATTTGTGAAAACCCGATTTTAAAGTTGTACGACGAATATATGTTGAAACTACAAATATTCATGCCGATTTTGGTTTATTACCACCAATTCGTTCTAACTAGGGTTCAGGATTTCTCGAGCTTTTCAATTTCTTGGGTCTCGAGAATTCTCGAGGCTAATTTCTCGAAACTTCTCGGGTTGTCGAGAAATTTACATTTACGTACGTTTTCTCATATTATTTGGTTCCAATAACGTCAACAAATTCAGTGATTTTCCTCTCAAATAAAAGTATCAAATTAATTATAAATCTTTTATTGATTATATTCAAAAACATTAATCTTATGAATAAGCTAATTAACTTTTTTAAAAAAATACAGAAATAATATTATTCAGACTCATAATTATAATGACAGCACCATTTTTGGCTGGTTATTTAGAACTTATAAACAAAAGTAGCTTTTATTAAACTAAACAAAAAATAACATGAAAGAAAACGTTAATATCTTAAATTCAGGTAGAAAATAAATGTAAATTATAATTAAATTACAATCACAGCACCATTTATGGCATGTTAATTAGAATAAAAACAAATGAAAACTTTGCAAGATCAATGGAACATCTCACGCTGAGGAGCTGAACATACAGACAGACAGATACATAACAATTAGGTCAGCTTACTCTGTCTGATGAAATATGCCTTTAGAAAAACTAAAGCATTTATAGCTTTATCAGACAGCCGATTTCTTATTTTATTAACTATATTTCCTAAAATTGAAAACACTCTTTCATTTTCAGTTGAAGTAGGCTTAACTGAAAGCAATGCTTTGTACATAGATTCTAAATTTGGTGACCTCTTCCCAGTCTGTTCAAAAAGTAAGAACTCTTTTTTACTATAGATTTTGACAGTTCCACTGCACTTGCCTCCTCATTTGTTGAAATGCCTTTAATTGCTTTTTCTAATTGAATTTCGAAGCTTTCGGGTTCAAGTTCTGATGGGCTTACTTCTTCTACCACTCCCGACTCATTTTCGGTCAAAGTTGTGATGGCAGGGTATAAACGATTATATTCTCTTTCAGCGTATCCGATCAAAAATGTCTTATTGTTATCAATGAAGTAGTTACTTTTATTGTGCATGAAATTGTCAGGGCTGTTCAAGTATTTTAGCAGCGATATTAGAGACGTATTACGGCGCTCTGATATTTTCAACTTAAGTGAATCTACTAATTTGAGGGCCAAAGGATCATTGATACTTTCTTATTTTTTTAGCAATACGTCTATTATAGCCTCTGTAGTCAATAAATTGGCATCTTGCCTACTCAACGCCTCTACTGCAAGTTTTGGTGGTGTTTTGTAGCACAGTAATATTATCTTCATTCCATTTTTGTGAGCTATCTAAATCTATCAATGCCTTTTTGATTGCATTTTTTAATTTCAAGAAACGTTCAATCATTGTCAGCATTGAATTCCATCTAGTTCTGACATCGAGTAACAAAACTAGTTCTACTCCGAATTCGGCTACTACATGTTTCTGCAGTGTGATTGATTTTAGAGGACTCTTTCTGAAAAATCTTATAATAGATCGGGTCTCAGTCATTACATTGTTTATGTCATCAATTATTTGCGGTCTAGGTTCTTCATTAGATATATAAGATTCATCATCGCTATCAGTGCTGCTGGTTTCATTGGAGCTGCTGTGTTTATCGGCAACAAACGGCGATTTAATTTCTATATAGGTACATGATTTCTCGAGTTCTCGACTTTTCTCGTGCTTGATTTCCCGGGAACAAAGCCCAACGGCTCGAGAATTCCCGGGAATAAACCCTAGTTCCAACTGACAAATGTCAAATACTCCCCTCAGTTGAACGGTTTGACATCAGTAAATAGCAAAAATGTATCATTGTCACACATTCCATTACAACTATATGTATCTATCGCATCTCAATTTACACAGAACTAGCGATTTCAATTTGATTTTGAATGGTTGAAGTTGACAGACGTTGGCACTCTCATTGGGTCATGGTGAAGCTAAGTGTTTCGTTCCGACGCTTTCCCAATAGATCTTAGCGTTAATTATCTCTCCATTGGGTCATGGGAACGTCGAAGGAAATTTCGGCTAATCGCTTTGAATAGTGCTTATGTATAGAAAATTTAATTTTTAAAATTAAGCGTAATGTAGGAATGTATAGAAAATTTAATTTTTAAAATTAAGCGTATGAGACAAACTCACAAATGAGCCTACATGTCTGATAGGTCGCTCCAGCACCAGCTTCAGCTTCCGAATCACTTTCGCAACAAGGATGGAATGCAGCATTGCCTTTTTCAAAAGTTCCAGGACCAAACCGATTCGCTATAGTGAAGGGGCTGCTACCAGGAGGTGAACATCTACGAAAAACATAAATATATCTTCGATTAATATGGTAAATCCGTTAGGCAGCATATCATCAGCAGACTTGGCTGAAATGATGAAACATTTTCGAAAATTGCACGGCGACATTTTCAAATTTCCAGGAATGTTTGGCCAGCCTCCATTTCTTGTTATTTTTGATCCGAAGGATTTTGAAATGATTTATCGTACCGAAGGAGTTTGGCCGGAACGGCAAACTTTGGATTCCGTAAAATATTATAGGAAAAAGATGCGGCCCGAAATTTTCGAATACGGTGGACTAGGAATCGAGTATTTTTGAATCGAAAAACAAGGAAGAATATACATTAATTATTTATTCGAAATATTTCAGACAAGGGAAACAATGGGCTGATTTTCGAAGTACAGTGAATCCTGTTATGATGCAACCGAAGATAGTGAAGCTGTACGTGCCGCGTATTGATGATATTGCCAGTGAATTTATAGAAAGGTTATAAGATTTTTTTTTGATTTGATTTGCTAAGTTAATTTATATTTTTTGATTTTCTAATTTATCCAGGATGAAAGAAATTCGTGACCCTACAACATTAGAATTGCCCGAGAATTTCGAGGATGAATTAAATCGGTGGACTCTTGAAGCAGTGGGTGTTATCGCTTTGGACACCCGTCTCGGACTTATCGGCAAACTGGACAAAAATTGCAAGGAGCAGGAATTCATAAGTGCAGTGAAGCTTTTCTTCAAGTTGTTAGTCGAACTCGATTTGAAACCTTCCATTTGGAAGTTGGTTGCAACTCGAGAATTTAAGGACATGATGAGAGCCATGGATGTGATTACTGAATTCAGCCAACACTACATAGAAGAGGCTAAAAAGCGTTTCGCATTGGAGGCTCACATAAACGATAGTTCTAAAGAACAAAGTGTCCTGGAGAAGCTGGTGAAGATCGACCCGAAAATAGCAACAGTGATGGCTGGTGATATGATCTTGGCTGGCGTGGATACGGTAACGGGCACATTTCAAACTACCACACTATATTTGTTTGCATGATTCCTTTTTGTAGACGAGCTCAGCCTTGGTTGGCACTTTGTACAATTTGGCGAAAAATCCGGATAAACAAGCAGCTCTTCGAAGTGAACTTAAGAGCATTCTCCCTGAAAAAAATAGTCCACTGACATCCAAAAATATGTTGAACTTGCCGTATCTTAGAGCTTGTATCAAGGAATCTTTACGGACCCACCTGGTTGTGAACGGCAATTCTCGTGTGACGGGCCAGGACTTAGTCATAAAAGGATACCAAATTCCGAAAGGAACAAACACAATTCTGTCTGCTCTGGCCGTGCATTTGAGTGAAAGTGTTTTCATGAATGCCGGATCATTTGCTCCGGAGCGATGGCTTAAAACGGAGAAATCAGAAATGAGTAATCAAACGAAGAATATGAATCCTTTTACATTATTACCATTTGGATTTGGTCCTCGAATGTGCATAGGGCGGCGATTTGCAGAGCTTGAAATAGAAGTTTTGTTAGCACGAATCGTAAGGAACTTTCAGGTCGGATGGTGCCGACCCGACTTGAAGTTCAAGTCTTTGGCCATCAATGTTCCCGATGGGAAGCTACAATTTAAAATTTCCGATCAGGATGAATAGTAGACTAAGTTATTTATGTAGACCATAAGAAAAACATAATTTGAATGAATGAATAGATGTTTTGTAATCTGTTGGAGATCACGTTCTGGAATGGATTGAATGGATTGTGGAAATAAATTGTTGATTTACTCTGAAAAAAGTGAAACCAGGCTTGTCTCTTCAATGATCCGAAAGATGGTGTATGCTGGAGTAGTCGTCAAGCTTATCTATCGGGTTATTTTGTTGCGATAAAAAATGAACAAATAAATTACCAAATATATGTCATATAAAATTTATTGAAAAAACAGTGCAAAATTTACAATTTGCTGAATTTAACAGTTTTATCGATGAACTCAATGAAATCTTTATACAACACCTTCGGCAGCTCAAGTGCGATAAAGTGGCCGCCTTCATTGTGATATGTACTGTGAATCATGTTGGTGTACTTGTCTTTAAGGACCCAGTCAAGGGTTTGCGACAGATCATATCTGAAGCGGGCGCATCCCATTGGAACTGTTGTTTGAACACGATCGAGTTGCAGCGCCATTTCACTAAGGCTGAACTCTTCAGCGTAAAGGCGTTGCGAGGTTGTAATCGAGTTCGTCATATAATAAATCATGATGTTATCTAGCAGTGCATCTAATGTGAATTTCTTGTCCAGGCCACCATCTGATAGGCTTCTGTAGTTGATGTTGGTCCACGTTGAAAACTTCTCCAAAATATAAGCAGCTAGTCCTACTGGATTCCGCGTGAGGGCGGTTCCAATGGTATCCGGTTTCGTAGCCTGAATATGCATGTAACCCGTTTCTTCCATAATAAACATGAACTTCTCCGAAAATGGGAAGAACATGTCCTCATATCCCTTTGGCACAAAGTAAGATGGATACAGGCCAGCAATCATATTCTTTGCAAACGTGTTAAACGTGGGACCAACACACATATTCGAGTGGTAGCCTAGGACATTCTCTGGGAACAGCGTGGCTATGTTTGATCCTATTATTGATCCCCAGTCGCCGCCTTGAATGAAAAACTTTTTGTAGCCTAAACGCAACATTAAATTACGCATCATGACGGCCATTCCAGAGGCAGATAATCCTTTTTTTGACGCTCCTTGCGACCAACCGTATCCCGGCAAGCTGGGAACAACCAATTCAAAAGCGTATTTGCTGGCATCGTTGTCTACCAAAAGGGGCATTAGCTCGTAGAATTCTCGAATCGATCCTGGCCAACCGTGCAGAAGAAGAAGTGGGAAGACTTTCTTTCCTTTTGGTGGATCATCGAACCGCGTGTGCAAGTAGTGGAGGCGTAATCTGAAAATATGGATTTAATTGAGTAAACGAGTGAGGCATAAGATAACTGAAATAATTACAATGAAGCTTTTAGAACTAGCACTTAGAAAAATAAAAGAATATTGACTCATAAAAGTGTCGAATAAGCTTAAATGTAAGGTAACGTCATGCAAAGTTTTGCGATGTTAAAGAAAACCCCTTTCCAATCAGAAAACATTTTTCGGTGGCTAATTTCAGTTGAAATGAATAAGAATACCTGCAAAAAAAATTGCATGGTCTAATATAATTTCCAAAGATTAAGACGAGGAAGTGAAATATTGACCCCTGTGATTAAATATTTGTGGTTTCATAAACAGGATTGTGTTAAATATTAGAAATTTATGCTATGTACCCCTTTCCCTAAGGGCGTAGAAGGGCGATCACCCGAGCAGCCGGTTCGAGGGGTTGTGGCTTGCAAAAGATCAAGTGTCTTATTTGTCGTTTGCAACTTATGATAAAAACATAACAATTATGGCAACTACAATTACCCAGTCTATTAAAAAAACATCCTCACTTCAAAATATCTATCTACTTCTGAGTCTGGCTAAACGGTACAGAGAAGAGAAAGAGCTACGGTACTTTACAGCAGAAAAATGGAACCATTATATCTCAGTAGCCGCCGATTCCACAAAGATTTTCTTTATGGCAAACGTGCAAAATTTAATTTTCAGCAACTTATTTACATTATTATATGCCAATAACACAAAATGATAAGCCGAAAACGATGGCAAACAAGGGGACATAATTTTTCGAGCACCATAACTTCTTTGCTTTGACTTTAAACCCGTAAAACATTTTGACTTAACTTTAAGATAATTTTGTCACAAGTTGTTTGCGGTATTGTTTATGGCAATCGATGCACACAGACAGAAGTTTTTGCGCCCCAACGGCGGCAAAGCCACATGAAAAAAGAAAAATAAACGACTCGCGATAACAAACTCTTCAGTATAAAAACTCACGATGCCGTTTGGTAGACAAACAATTTTTTTGCAATTTTGAAGGATTTTAACAGAAACCCTAAGTTCCAGTACCTAGCGTAGCAGATCCCTCCATTCGCACCATTTTAAAAAGAAAGTTAAAATTGCATCCTTCTATATATCTCTAACCGTGCTCCCCACGAAAGAATTGTGTACGGTAAACTTGTGAATCGGCATTACTTTTTTGTAGCTGTAATACTAATAACATTATAAACAAAAAAATGTGCTACAAAGGAGAAAACCATCTTTTGGGGGTGAAAACTTCTTTGTTTTCACCTCTATTGCGAAAAAAATCGTAACAAGCTTTAATGAATAAAGATAATCTCAGCAAAGTCATTAATCCCCTTGAAAATCAAAGGAAACGTCCATGAAATAATGTTTGAAGCAGTTCTTTGCATTCACGCCTGTTTCAATTCGATTTATTTATCTTGCAGTGGTGAAGCTCTTGTTGAGCAACATTTATTGCATATGGCAACATCGTTTTGATTCGTCATTTTGTAAAAATTACGTTTCGGAGGTAATTTGGAAATATATGGAAAAATATGTGATTTTGAATTCGATAATGTCAAATAGTGCCAAAACTATGCAGTTTCGTGGTAATGTAAATAGACAATTAGGCTTTAATTGGAGTAACTAACGCCCACGTTATTTGGAAGATCCTCTGAATAAATACTAACACTGACGGTTAAAAGTTCATTTTGTCAGGAGAGTGTAAAAATGCACAGTGATAAAGTGTGCAATCATTTTAGTTCCACATATTGGTTTTTACAGTTACTAATGATATATTTTAATTTTTTCTGCAGATTTGATTTAATATATGCTCTCCAACTAATTTTGCTATTTCTATGAATTTTTAAATGCGTTTTTTTTTCAGATTTAGTTTTTTCAGAGTCGGTGATTACTGTAACTCAAAAACAACTTATCCGATCCTTCGCAAATTTTGCAAACGTACTTTATACATAAATCACGAGGTAACGACGTCGAGATTTTTTATTTTTTATTGTTAAAACAACAAATTCGCCAATTTTTATCAATAAATTTTCATAAATTTTAAAAATTTGTCATTTTTTACTTTTAAAAATTGAAAAATCAATAAAATATTTTTTTTTACGTTGTTACCTCGAAAAATTCAAACACTAACGAAATCTTTCTTTTTTTTAGATAATATATGATCCAGTAATGAGTTATGATGATCACAACAAAGCTACTTTTTTTGGGTGTATACGAAGATTTGCTGTTAGTGGCTTAATTCATAATATTTTTCCACTAAACCTTAACAGAAAACTTTTGAAATGTTGCACTATTATGTCTTTAACTTATAAATAAATCTATGTTTACCATATTTTCAAAAATAATCCTTAAATATGTGTTTAAAATAGGATTCATTCAGTCATTAGTAACAATGATAGTTTAGGTTTCAAAGTAACGGGTTTATGAATTTTAATAATGAATTTTATTCTGAGATCGAATTTCAGGCAAACTAGGCTGATTGAGGCAAATATTACAGTGTCACAATTTCGTACATTTTGATGGATGGTTCGGTTGACTTTTTTTAACAGTTCGTAAAGCGATGCTTATGTAGTGGAATCACATGTTCAACCAATTGTCCATCTGCACTCATTCATGCGTATTATGCCACGCATGCCCATTCATCTCACTAATTTAAATTCAGCCACGCGTGCCCAGAATATGCCCACGAACAGCATTAACATATAAATCACAAGGGTCATTTAATATGAATTACATACAGAGCAATGCCAGCCCAAATGTGACTAGAAAGTGTCAAGTGGACACGGCGCTCTTTTGATGACCACTTGCAAGGCGATTGAATCCTTGAAATGTGATTATGGGTCAACATGTGAGGTACGGGAAACTAATGAAATAAATTATAGATTTATTACAAACATATGCATCGGTCCTTTGGGAAAATAGTTTTAAGTTAATGTTTTGTAAATAGAAATTAGGCTAAGATTTTGTATAAAAGAAGGAAGATTTTTGGAATAAAACAACATTCATACTAGAGAATTCGGACTGCCTACATCGGCATCCTTTTTCTTTTTATTTGTTCATTGCGGCGCTTGCGCTGTAGTAGAAATATAGGCAGCTCACGCATGCCAACAGCTTTGGCGCTAGACGCCGAACGTTAGGTGAGTCTCTTCCTCTTAATAAAACATAATGGCCCCATCAAACGAAACTTTTTTCACTTACGAGTTGATAATTTTTTTTAGCTAAGAAATCTAAGGTAATGAATGATGTATAAAGTAATCTCTGACAACTTTTTATTTATTACCATCAAATTATAGCGTTGAAAGCGCACCACCCTATCCTACAAGCTTTTTTTAATTATAACTAATACTCTCCCACACACGAGCACATAAATAAAATTAGAAAATTTTTAAAGCACTTTCTGGTCTCAGGTTTAATTATTATGTAGTCAATATTTTTTCATATAGATAATATATTTCACAAGTCAGTTCATACGATAAAATCAAAACCACTTACCCTTGAATTGTGGTTGTGAAATGTGGGAATCTCCACAAATAGAGTTCGCGCTCTCTCCACCTGGGCAAATAGTCATCCCGCCAGTAATTGATGACCGTTTTCAGATATTTCGTGTTGAATCCATATTCGAAACCCACTTCTTCGAGCGGTTCCTGAAACTCGAAGGTTCGATTCAGCTCCTTTCGCAACGCCGCGATATCCTGCAATCAATCCAAATAGCGAAATTGAATAGGGCGTTATATAGTAATCAAGAGTTGAGTGGAACTCACATCCTCCGGATAGAAGATACGGTTCCCAATAGCTTCAGTGACTTCTTTGTAGTCCTTTTTGTCGCCCGGACCCCAGTACGTGTCCAGCGGTAGTTTCGGTGCTGGCAAGGGTTTCGACAACTCCCTGTACTTGTAGCCGGCGAATGCTATGAACGCAACGAATATCGCCAAACCTGCTCGCGTGCAGAAGCCCATCTTGTAGCGGGACCGGCGTTTTTCACACAACTGAGGTTGCCCCGCGATTAACTGCACTTATCACAAGGCACTGTGGGATTAGATGGAAGTGAATTTCCAAAGATAACGCTGAGACGATGGCGCCCCGTCCACCCGAAAGTGCCTAGCAGTGAGGTCTGTATTTACTGATTGTCGAAATTTCTACGGTTCAAAGATTAGACCACAAAAAGATAGTGAGATAGCCAGCCTGCGACTACGTGTTCCATCTGCTGTGCAAGAAAATTATCTGAAATAATTGAATAAATAAAAAAACCGTGTCGGCACAAGAGAGAGGGAAGCTTCTTAAAGCTAGCAATTCATTTACCCCGGGAAGATGATGTGCTAAAAACTAGGAAAAACTCAGTTATGCAATCTTTTCTGGCAACAATTGTTACAAGCAATAAATGCATTTGGAGAGTATGCGGGGATAACATCAGTAAGCTTCAAACTAACTGTGAATTCTATACAATTTGGCCCCAAAAACAAATATTTTCCCAGCCAACCTCGCCGTGAACAATTCGTAAGCGATAAGCCTAATGCCAGTTTGGAACCAAGGTCAATGTTAAAGCTTTATAAATGCTCTCGCCTTCTATTTGGGGTGGGAATAAAGCTCTGGGCGATAAACATATATGCTCTGAAATTTCTATATGTATGTACATATAATTCTGTTCGCTCTTCTGATTGTTTGGATCACAGTATAGGTACACCCAGTAGGTAATGTTTCATATATAGGCGCACTATTAGGTACGGCCCGCGGTTCTACGGGACAACGTCAAATGTTTGTTTACATTGAGCATATGTTTATTTACATTTATCATATGTTGGCTGCCATTTACCATACGTATCTGCCATTTACGACAAAATGGCAGCTATCTACTGGTCGGGGCACTGCCATGCACGTTTCATGCTAGGCGTGAAAAACACCGTTAGAAACTTCGGTTCATTGAATTACAATGGTGAAACGTCTTTGCTGACACAAATTTCAATTGCTTTTGACAAAGTGATTGAGAGAAAAAGCCAAAATGACTGAAAAAATGTCTCATGTGTTGAAATGAACGATGAAGTCCGCGAAAGTGCTTTGTGCCTCTGCACATCTGGCAGTGCTTGGCATTCGTCAGCTTTTGCAAGCACATGGCCAGCACATGGCGCCATTTCTTGGAAGGAAAATACGAGCTTTTGGGCTTCGATTGCATACTGGGTCTACCTATACTGTGGTTTGGATGGTCGTGTTGGTTTTCACCGAAAAATAAATTATTAAATTGATAAAATTGTGCATTGCAAGCATGACGCTGTCTTTTATTAAAAATTAAAAAAAAACATCCAGCAACTTTGTCCGACTAAAATTTACAATTTCAAAAGCAAAAACGTTGGAGCGATCGCAAAAAGATTCATTTTTGCGCTAAATATAGATAGTATAGAAATATGTTCCACCGCAGACATTGTTTCCATACTGTACCAGAGAATTTATCTGGAAATAGTCAATTGTGTTTTGTTCATCCAACAGAATGGCATGCTTGGAGATTGTTGACTATCTTCCGGAAAATTTCCGAAAATCGACTTCAATTATGCTTCCCTTCGTCGTTAATATGCCCTATTGAACCCCACGATGGAATATATGATAATCCGATGCGGTCATAGGTTCATGTCTCGAAAAGTTCGTATCTCGAAACAAAGTTACCCATTCAATCCATCAGACAAGATGGGATTTGTCCATTTGAATTTTTTCCAACGTTGAGAGGTGGAATTCTTCAAAAAATACCTATTAGTTTTTATTTTTCGTGATGTTTGATTTAATCGACTTAAACTACCTCAACTTCCTGCAAACCGTTTTCTTCTTTACAGTTTGCTTGCACCGTCCTTAATGCTTGGTTGCTTGCTTAGTACTTCGTCACAGATAATGAATATCGGTTTAATGGTTAATGCTAGAATCTAATAAATTTCTATAGACCAGAGCGGATCTGTAAAAACACGACTGCATTTGGCCGTTGGAAAGGGGCACACCGATTTTTGCAGACAAAGTTGTGTAATACCTCGTATAACAATAATTGATTTATGCTCCCTCTCAAAAAAGTCGGGAACATTTTTAAAAAAAATCGAAATGTTGAATTTTAAATAAAAACATTTTTTTCTCTACATTCCTCGCTCCTAACTTTAAAACGGTTCATTTCAGAGCATATGTAGTTGAATGCAAATAAAAGTTTCGTAATAAAATTTTCCATAAGATAGGATTGGTTAAAAAAAATTAAAACAGTTAACTCTTGCCGTAAAATAGCAATAAATATTTTAAAAAAGGGGAAACAAAGCCTTTTTTATTTTTCTTACCATTTAGAATGCACTTAGGACCTTCATAGTTTGCTTAGAAATTTTTTACAATATAATAAAATAGCACACGAATTTTCATCAAATTCTTTTCGGTAGATTGCCCATAATAATTGTGCAATCTAAATTTATTTAAAAAAAATTCAAAAAAATTGAAAGCTTTCAAGTCAGAAACTTAAGCCTATAGAAGTTAAAATTTTTTTTCACATATAAAAGGGCACTTCCCCTTCCAAATGCATTTTACAAAATTAAAATCGGATTATTAGGGCGGCCTCAATAATTTGTGCTAAGCTTGGTAATAAACTCTAAACAGTGCTTGGTGGCTGGGGATTCAGTTGATGGAAGCATGGTTCCTCCATGTTTCCTTAAGTGACTTAAATGTGGTATCCATATATTTTTTTCATTAATATTAAATTTCAAGTAATTATTTTGCTTTACTTTCTGTTAATTTTAGGTAGGAATAGTATATTTCTTTTCATCCGTATTCATTGTTAGATCATTTTGTTTGTACCATTGTTAATGTCTGTTCAAATCAGTACTAATTTTTTATTTTCCAGTAGATATACATATAAGGAAATTATTGTAATGGGTCTGAAAATTGAAATCGAAATTCTCAACATATCTCCACGTTTAAAGGTATAAGGGGTAATTTTCAAATATTTTTTTTTTAGAAAGAAGTATGTATGTATATGTGTGTACGAACGTTCGGATCGTTTTTTTAGAACGATATCTCACGAGAAAATAGTGGTATTGCCGTGGATGAGGTGTCTACCGAAGCAATGAACTGAGATGATTCCATTTTGATAACATTCAGTACGGTTGTTTATTTGATTTGACATTTCCAAGGTATTTCTGTCACGCATGATATCTCACGAACGAAACATTTTATTAAGAACAATGAGATGTCAAACGAAGCGCATTAACATTTTAATGAATCTGTAAAATTATCAATCAATGTAATCTGTCCTTAGTAATTTAAAATTGAAAGTTTTTTCCTACTTAAAAAACGTATTTGTATAAAAATAACAAACCATTGATATTTTTACTGAATGTGTTTGTGGTATTGATCAAAACATATTATTATTATTTGGAAAATACGGTAATTTTTCTAATAAATATAATGCAGGCGTTTTTTTAATTTCACAAAAAGTACAATGATTTAAATGATTATTTTTTTCCAATCTGGTTTGCACTTACAACAATCAATGCCCAAGAGGTTCGAAGGGTAAAGAGTAGTTATGAAACAAAAAATAGTTTTTTTAATAATTACAAAATGTATTCATATAAAAAAACAGACTGAGCCCGCTTATTGTTTTGTCTTATTATCATTATTATTATTTGAAGGACTATTATTTTTTTACCACTACTTTTTTTTATTTGCTATTCCTGGGAGGTTGATCGACCTTACGGCAACAAATCGGCAGCACTGCCCTCTTCATACCAGTAAAGCAAACTCTGACCCGTGACTTATTTGGAGCTGTTTTTTGTTATCTTTTGGTCAGTGAGGCATGGTCAAAAGAAAATTTTAGAGTCTAAACTAGGACTCTTCAATAGCGTGCCTATATATAAACAATTTTGTATTCGATTTTTAGGCACGAAATGTATTAAAGAATTTTAAGGACGAAGAAAGTGAGAAAGAAAGAAAGAAAGACGAAGACATACACACACACAAGAAAGTGGAAACACACATAAACATTGTTTTCTTGTAAGTGTTTTATCAAACTAATATTCTAATAAATTTTTCCATGAAATTTGTTTTCAGACATTAATTTTTGATTGAAAGGACTTTTAATGCGATAACTGAGACCTATTTTTCAAAAAAAAATTGTGTGTTATGAACACATTGATTTTGATGAATTTGGGCGATCCAGAGACCGAGAACTCCTTACTTCAATCGATCCCTTTCTCAAAAAGAAAATCTTGTACACGAAACACTGCTCCAACAAGCGTATATCTCTCGTGGCCATACGTTTTCCTTGAACCACGTGGCACCGATGTTGCTACTTGAGACCACTTTTATATGAATATGAGTGAGACTACATAATATGCGTATATAAGACCTATTTTTACTACCTTATTTCAAACACCTCTATATTTCATAAATGGGACGAGGACGCACCACACGGAATCCCATGCAGTTTTTTTACTCCATTTTGCGCTTACCAAATCCTATCTATCGTTATCACTCTTGACGGTTAAACCTCAGAATCAGACTTGTAGGTTCAGCTCGCTAAAGGCATTATTATTCATTCGATGCAATTCGTCCTGGTACCGTCAACTTTGGTAGGAGACAGTCGTTCAGACATTTCAGCAAAAATCATTCGTACACTTTAGTGCTTTTAATGGTTTCATTAGAAGTTTACAGTAAATTTTTAATGGAAATATCATTCATAGTTTCCATTTTTTGCTTTGCAAAATATTCACATTACTTCAGTTACGCATGATTATTGAACGGAGGAAAATATTCAACAATTAGTAAGCCTAACTTCAAATTTGACCATAACAAATTTCAATTACTAGCATATAAAAACCAAAAACGTTTACATAAAAAAAATGATATGATATAAGAGCATATTTCCATCAAGTCTTTAATCAAACTGAAAGTTTATCAAGATTTTCATTAATCAATTTAAAATGTATATATGTATAATATAATGAATGATTATTGAAAATTCATATCTTCAGATGAAACTCATTTAATACCAATCATATCAATAATTATGAAATAAGACGGTAAGCTGTATAGTTTTTTGGATTTTAAAAAGCTAATTTAATGATGAAAGTTGGTAGTTTTGAAAATATAATAAGAAAGATGTATATGAAATTTTTTATAATAAATGTTATTGTACATTTTCGGTAGTCATACCTATCACCAAAAATCTTGTGCAAAAATGTAAAATAGTAGCTGCTATTCATTAACAGCAAGAATCGCAAATTGTAGTAGATAATCTCTTAAAAATATCGAAAAATACTACTCTTTTCGTTCGTTTTAATTTTTTGCAAATTTAATGCACAGAGAAAGAGAGATATGTGCTATTTTAAACATATAAAACTGTGAAAAAACCCGAATCATACGAAAAGGTATTTTAAAATAATTAATTAAAAACAGAACATAATTTTATTTTGTTTATTCAAATCTCCACATTTTTCATGATTCTTTTGTAAATTTAAAGTTGTGTACAATTTATAAAATCAGCAGGATACAAACATACTAACAGAGTTACAGTATCTGAAGGGAAGTGCAACAAGTCATCTATCACGGAATGGATTGTTTTAAAGCTACAATACTGAATTTGAAATACTACAAGTCCATAATACCCTTATTATCATAAAATTCCAAAAGGGATTTCGCCGCCTTCACATATCTCGGAGTCATATAAACAACTCGTTTGAAATCATGTGCATCGGTTGAATTTTCAAAGAACATTTCCATGTCGGCCTTCTCATTAGGATCCAAAAGTACAGCCGAAAGCGTTCCAAATACTACGTTTAATCCTGAAAATAACAATTTCAGGATGACCAATGAAACTCGCTTGGATTAATCGTTCTTACCGTAATATCCTCGTTTTAATATTTGGACGTGAAGATCAATTAGTGTTGGCGGCTTTCCAGCGTAATTAAACAATTTCAAATATTTTGTTAGGTGATCGTGATAGTATTTGATGAAATAATCAAACTTCTCGATTCTAATGTCATAACTGCACGAGCTCACTATTAAATATTGAAGATCAAGTACCGGTGATCCCCATTTGCATATTTGCAAGTCAACAAACTTCAGATCTTCGATTTCACCCTTCTTGTTGTGCTTGAACATGATATTGTTACACCACATATCACCATGGTTCAGAACATTGAATTCATCGGGATTCACCTGTTCAACAGCTGGCATTATCTCTCCAAATCGATATACGGTGTTTTTCTAAACGAAATTGAAGCAAGGTTATTCATTTAATTGGAAAAAAATATTATAGTCCAGCCAAATGGTCCTGAAAATGATGTTAACCGTTCATTTGGGGCTGGCATGCAGAATTTTATTGCAATATGTTCCCAGTTCAACAATTAGCTTAATTTTAAATTTCTGGGGTCTCTTCTGCAATCCTCCTGATACCATCTTGAAAAAAAGTAGGATACCTCCATATTTCAAAAATTATGGCTCCAACCAAATAGTTATTGAATATACAGCAACTTGTGCATACATTACTTTCAAGTAGCGTCAATAATAAAAAAATTACACGCCAAACACGAAACCCAAAAAGGGTTTATGATTTTTCATGCACCACAACTTCTTTGTCAATTTTGTCGCAAGTCGTTTGCGGTATAATTTGTTTTGATCAATGGTGAGAGTCATTGCATTCCGATGCGAGTTAAGTAACGTGAAAAATGCATTTTTGAGCAAAGTAAACGTTTCGAGGATGGGACTATCCTTCTTTTGGGAAAACCTACGGAACGTTTTGGTAGCCACTTAAAAAATGTGGAAAACATCAAGCGCAATGATGGTCCTCCCGAGCAGTTGAAATTAATATTTTGCAGATGCGAAACAAAACGTTTGCGGATGTAGAAAGGCAGGACTTAACTGCTCAGCAGTTCGTTACCATTATTATGATGAAACTTCTCGAATAAAGACATTGGACGAAAAAAACTTGGCTAGAGATTATCAAACACTAAAGACTATAAGACACAGTATCCTTCTCAGCGATGGCTGATTACAATGACGACATTAATTTTAATCATTCACAATCAGGTCCCTCTAAACGACAAAGTTTAATCGTGGGCTAACGATAGTCATTGGTTTAGGCCTATTGGAAGAACCAAATGTATAAAAGCGCACCCCTAAACTGTATCTGTTTGCTGTTGTAGAAAATAGTTAACATAACAAAGTGAACTCTGAATATTTGTGCGATAAAAGAGAAAATAAAGAAGTTGTGGCGTTCGAAAGATGCCCCTCTTATTTTGGTGTCGTTTTTGGCTTGCACCTTTTTTATTATTGACACCACGTTAAAGCTATGTATGTACAAGTTGCAGCAAATTCAATTTTACTCAAGTTTGCTTTAAACAACTTTTCGGTAAGAGTCATAGTTTTTGAGGTATTGATGTTTCCCAGTTTTTCACCCCTTCAAAATGGCTCCCTGGAAATTGAAGTTGAAATTTGAACTTAAGCCACATAATGCAATAAAATTCAACCTGCCAGCCCAAAATGCGCGGTTAAACTACCATTTGAAAGGACTTTTAAAGTAATATAGAACGGTACTGTTTGCTAATTAATTATTGCTGACATCAATTGATTGATTTACTACAGACACACTAGACACACTCAGCTGATTCTTATGAGATATTGACACACTACGTGTAGCTTATTGTGATTGACAATTATCAATCAATCAGTAATACTTTTAAAAGGTAAAAAAAATCAAATTGATTTACTTCGTGCCGCAAACACCGTATACACACTTTTATGTACATCCTATTAAAGTCATCCCTATGGTAATTACCTTCAAATCGTTCGAAATTTGCTGCCATATGTCGAATTGACAAGTAAAATTCCATCCCCATTCGCTTGCTCTGCCTATAAATGGCACTTGCAACAGTAATGTTTTTACTTCATTAAACTTCTAATGGCATAGCTTTTGCTTACTTACCGCCAGTTAATTATGCGTCAGATTGAGCTACGAGTTCATTATCAGCTGTAGTGTGTCAGCAGTATTAATTTGACAGTGGTGTCTTTATTTATTATTTTTCGTGAATAGTACAACTCATGAGTGAATGTAGCTCAGAAATCTTTTTGTTTTATAATTTAGAGGTATTTACAACGCAGCGCTAATTACTTGTGATCAACAAATAGAAAATCGACAGATTAATACAAATTCGAAAGCTTCAATAAAAAACACAATAATCAACTTACCAATTTCGGAATATATTTTTCACAACCACCCCACTTTCCTACGCAGTCCGAGAAAATGCCAAAAAATTCGTCTATCATTTTTTCCATAAGAACCAACATTTCAGGAGCAAACAATCCTTTATTAAAATGATTCGAATACGGTCCGTTCAGTTCGAAAACTTGGGCACTTGCTGCATGGAAAATCGCCAATCTTTCTAGTGTCGCTTGCATGTGCTTCATATCCATTCCTTCGAGGCGGTTTATATTCTCGTAACCTTTGACTTTAAGGTCCTCCAAGACGATTACGGGCGGTTTGATCTGGCACTTAACACACTTTGCACCCAGCGAAATGTCCACACCCATTTCCTTCGCTAGACTCGTCAGTTGTGGCATAACTTTCTCGTACATTTCCGTTTCTTTTGGGAAGAGTGACATATCGTTCAGGAACGCGGCTGACATTTCGGTGTTCAGCATTGATTTTACAATATAGCTAACGGTTCTCAATTGCCCATCTGAAGAAAAGTAATTCAGTTGTTTAAAATTATTCCAGGACTAAATTTTGTCATTGAGAAGATATTAATTATCGCTACATACACCATGAACTTTTAAAGCATCTATTGAAGTGTACTTTATATTTCTTTACTAGTTTGTTTTTGGTGTTGGAGTATTTTATTTCGCTTATCTATTATATAGTTATTTAATGGAAGTGCTGCCTCTAAAAAATCTATCTACAATTTAACAAATTATACAGGAAAAGATAAAACATCCTGTAAATAAACCTGGATGTTAAAAAAATTCTTTGTGCAAGTTTTTATTGAAGGTCGAAATATTCTATAGATTTAACAGGTGACGCTAGTAATTGTTAACAAATAATAGTCAATTTGTTCAAAATGATCATGGCTCCGATTAGAAATTTTTTTCTGAAGACGTAGGAAAATCAATTGTCAGCCTTAGAAAAACGCAGGGAGGTGGTGCCGGCAGTATCAGCGCTGGCCAAAGTCCTTGGACGATTCCAGCGCACCCTTTGGAGGTGACCGTTCCCGCGTACCTGAAAATGTTGAGTGGTCCAGTGTATGCAGTCGGACACAAATGAAGTGGGTTTGGCAGGAGCCCAAGTCCACGAAGCCTTACTAGGGGTCAATCTGGTACCACGGAGACCAGGGCCAAGGGAGGTCAATTCTCCCGCTGGTCGCGGGACCCCCTATAGAAGGGTGCGAACGTGGCGGCTGTGGTTAAGACCCATATGCGAATGGAGCCCACTTAGATGCGCTTTGAAGTCTTCATGTTTCCGAGCATGGAGACTTCTGTAGCATCTCTAGGAGCTCGGCGTGGAGTAATGAGGTAGTCTGATGCCGAGACCGTGAGGTCGGCAGCGGATTAGATAGGCCTCGCTTTCACCAGTAAGGTCACTGAGCCTGCACTCAGTCAAACTGTTACTCCCAAGTTTGTTTGGTTGTCATTCAACACAAACACGTGGACGAAGAGGCCCGTGGCTTAAAGTCACCTTGGTTGGAATTCACGTTAAGCCTCCAAAACATTCTGTCAGCCTGAGAAAAGATCATCATCAGCAAAATAGTGGAAAAATCGCGGTCCAGTGTTCAAACTATAATATTAAATTACCAGATGACAGAATCTATCAAAAATAAACCTAAAAATGTTTATTGTATTCAATATGATAGCTAAGGAAACAAACAAATATTCTCTAAAGAATATTCAAATGGCACATTATTTATCTTTTTCTTCCAATACGTGTCACTCCACCCAGCAGGAAAATCACATCTTGTATGCCGCAAAGTGTTGCTGAAATTTCTACTGGGCAAAATGCCATGATTGTCTGAACACATGACGTCACCGCAGCTTCGGAAGAGACTACCTGTTCGTCTTTATACCATGCCCGGACTTAAACCCAATCGAATATATTTGAAGTTTAAAGTACGAAACCACAAAGTGTATAAGATCCTACCTAATTTCTGTTCTTCATGAAAAATGGGACAAATCCCACCAAAAATCCTCAAAAAATAGTATATTGAATGTCAAACCGACTGAAAGCTGTCATTTCTGCCAAAGGAGGCCCCACCAAATATTTATTAAACAAAAGAGACTGTGCGTAGACTTTTGTTCTTTTTAATTGCAAGCATAGCTTTCTTATAGCAGGAGTCGGGCCGCGAACGGAGTGGAGTGAACGCGTAAAAAGTGGACGACGAAGTGCCCACGAAAATGTGAGGCGAAATGTCAAATGTTGCAATGTCAATGTCATGATCAACAAGAAGACATTCCAAACTTCAATTGCATTCCCAATTCAGAAGAGGAGGACATCACGCTGCAGGAGTAGCTGTTTACCATAACGCTTCCGATATAACAAACGTTCTTACTCCAAACAAGACAATTTCGATTTCCAATACAGACGATGTATACATACATATGTATACTCGAACTAATGCAATTGAAGATGCTTGTCCAACTGTTTGCAAGGCAGAAAATGGACATGAAATAGTTATGGTAGTGATCTAAAATTCACCAAATAAAAAATTGATGACATAAGAATTTTCATTAGACAAGGACTGATTGAATATAATGAAACGCTTGTTCAAATGATCGGGCACACTTGTCATAAAATTCCACTGATTTTGGCTGGAGATTTCAATGTAAATTTTGCACGTGATGCAGCTTAGAGCTGCTTTCTATAACTTTTTTTAAATTGGCTATTTACTGAAGTATGGTACAACTATTGATGCGTATTTTCAAGATACTTAGATGAAATAGAATCTCAAAAATTTGTGTCATATTTTAGTTACGATAAATCAATCGTACTATTTTTTGAATATATTAAAGAATACTACAATATAAACGCAAAATTCTTCTAATCATTTTTAGTGCCCTTATCTCATTATGTGATTCAGCTTTTACACATTTACAGTTGAAACTCGAGCCTTAAAAGCTATGCTCCTATCGGGTATGCCCGCGAGTACCTTATGTTAAGTTGGACTGTATGAATAAATATTTTTTTACATTGTAGGAATTTATTTTACTGTTTTTATCATTCTTTGCCTCTTTTGTTAAAATCTTGCGTTCAGTTCGATGTTTTTCAAGAAAATTGCAGGGGAACGTAGACTTATGTTCATGACTGTATGTATATTTTATGAATATTGAAGACGTGTTTATATTGAATTTTCTTCAAAACCGTTGAAATGTTTTGAACAAATCTAAATAATAGCATTGCGTTTTCCACATCAGATCACCAGCAACTATTAAAGAGATAATATTGTGGATCGGATGATAGATACTATGTGAAATTCTTGAATATCTACGGTTCGATACCAAAATAAAGCAAATAAAAACAGGCTATATATATACATATATATATGACTTGCGATCGAATGCCAGAACAAGCCATACAACTTTAGCAACATCACTCTATGACTTTCATTTCTAATATAATCATTTATTATGTAAATAATAGGTACAAAAGAGCGATCGCGCGTCCAACGTTAGAAATCCACCCACAACAATTTTCTTACCTTGCAGCTTCAAATCAATCGTGACGCGGTTCATTAGTGAAGCATAGTTTTCCCCCTTGGGAAGTGCATTTGCAGCCGTGAATTTTGTCACTTCATGCTGACCAAACTCCCTATTCAACACTTCCTTGAAATAATCCTCGTTCAACCAAGGCGGAATAGTAGGCACTCCATTGCTCGCGCTCTCCTCGGAACTCTTTTGGGTTTCCACTACCATTTTATGATCAATAGATTTTATTTTGTTATAGTAAACACTGAAGTCAACAAATTCCAAGCTATCTACAATAATCCACAAACTTTTATTAACTGCAAATAATTCTGATTTTATCTCATTGAGCGATTCTTGGAAAGAAATACTAAACTAAACTAGAAATTGTACTTAATTTGGTAGACGCGTCGAGCCAAGTGCGTAGCTCTGGCTTGAACGAAAGCTAACGTAACACAAACTTTGAACAATCTTTAGATTCTCTATTTATTTGATTATTGGACATTGTCTAAAGGTTAGTTTACAACGAGAGTCACATCTTTCGGTTCTTTTTGCTAAGTGGATTTATTATGTTTGAAAAAATATCTAAAAGCAGCCAAGACGTAGAGTTACAATGTTAATAACATTATTTTAAAGAAATTCTGCACCCAGTAGAGATGTATAAAAAGAAATATTAAATACATATCACATACATATTCAACCAAAGCTGCTCTTTCAATGAATCAAACATGTTTAAGGAAGTTTTTATCATTCAGGCATTCATCTTTTACTAACCATTTTGAGAACAGCGAGTCCATATTTTTTACCACATTTTCCTTTTACTAATTGCTTGTCAATTTGATTACAATGAAATTAAATATTGAATTATAAAAATTTCCACCTTAAAATGTGACCCTGATCGGTTCCACAAATTTATGAAATTTTTCAACAATTTAGTTGATTTTTTGTTTTATTTTCCCGCTAAATTTTGAAAAACGGGTAAGCTGAGCTCATTAAATTTTATGTATTATTAGGAATGTGCCATTAACGATATGAAAAATGAATTGGTTATAATAAGTTGATTTCGTAAAGTGTCGTCAAACTATGCTGTTCCCAAATGGGAACAATGGCGTGTATGGCTTACAGGCCACAAGACCGATACTGGAAAGCAGTGAATCACACGTATTCCTATATTTTCTGCATTTTCCCCATTACGGTTTCATTTTCAGTATCCATATTAATTTCAAATCCGACAGTAGTGTTCGTGTTGTTATTATATTATTTCCTAGTTTTTTTATATCCATTTGATGTATTTTTCTAAAATGGAAAATGTCTTTTAAACAGTGGAACAAGCAGTCAAATATATACATTATTTATTAGAAATTACATAGGAACAAATACCAGAAATGGAGCAGAGAAAATTTCTAACCAAGTTTTTTAGTCAAAACGAAGAAAAACATTCCGATATTTGACCTAAAAAAGTTTCATGGAAAAAAAACTTGTAACTCCTAAATGAATTCCAAACACTTATATCCATCCTATTTCAAAAGAGACTTCCGAAAATGTGAATGAAAAATTTCCGTATTTCACAGCCAATCGATCTTCGTTTCAAAGACATGTTCTATAGAATATCTTCAAAATTTGGCAAAATTGATAATGTTGTATGTGTGAAACAAATATTAAAGTTGATTGCTAAGAAATTGCCCAATTCTTCGGGCTTATGTTGCTGAAGAAAATTTGCACTGGTACAATACCGAAGATACAAATATTTTTCATGTACTATTTGTGATGTCAAAGACAATATTCAAGGAACTAAATAGGAATTTTCGTATTGCTGATGATACTAAACTAAAATCAGAAGAAAAGTTGGGGAAAATACTTCCAATATATGCCCATATGAATCAACAACAGATAAAATTCGGTACTTTTCACAAAAAGTTGAGCATCGGCGAGGTCTTAGTCCTTTATTGCGGGTAAGAAGTTTATAAGAAGTAAACCGATTTGATTTGGCAACAGGATATGGATATTGAGCTTTTCCAATAGATACCCATATCAAATGGAAATTTATTCTTGCAAGAAGATAGGAGTGCATGAACCCTTATTTAGAGGGATGAACGAATTGCTGACTATTGCATCAAATCGATGATTTCTTTCATCGTATGACTTGTAAGAACTAACAACCATACATGAACAAAGAACAGGGTGTTGTCCTTCGGGAGCCTTGAACGTGATGGTCAAACGGAACGAAGAACCTACGACTTTAGGGATACATTGCATCATTTAGATTTGTCGATAGAACGATAGCTCTGTTGACACCACTGCCTCTAATTGATATATTCTCATGATATACTTAATCAGACAAAAGGGTACATAGATAGATCTTTTTATTCTAGGCTAAATATTTATTCCAAATTAATTTTTACAAAAAAAAAATCGGATGCTCTTACATACAACAAAAACAGGTGAACGTGCAACAATCTCATTTTTTACACAAATACAATTTTGGGTGGCTTCAACATTTTTGATCGTCTGCAATTCTCTTATAAACCGAAGTTCACATCCAAAAAATGTTGGTGGACTTTGTTGTTGGATACATAATATGGCAAAAGCAGCATGGAACCTCCACAAGGAAGTAAATGGGGTAGGAACATAACTCATTTCAATTTTAGAAGAAGAAAAAAACCGATGTGCATATTGAAATAGATGCCAAGGAGAATTAACCCAAAAACTGGACCAAATTCAAAAATACCATTGAATCCGAGAAATTCTGACAATTATGGGTGGATGCTACCCAAGAAAGATATGCCAACTGTTTGTCCAATGCGAGACTACAGTGTCCGGAATGTTAGGATCGGTTGCACCTGCATTGCTTTTCAAACTACCGTGGGATAGGGTAAATCCTTCTAACCAATATGATTTCAATATTAGTAATTGATTTCATTTTCACAAAATACTAAGTTTGTTTGTTTTTTAAAACGAAAACTTCCTTTCAATTTCTTCGCTGAGGAAGACCGAACGATTACGGTCGAAAATCGATTCCGAACCAAAATAAATATATAAATAAAATTAAAAGGAAGTATGATTTCGTTAAAATGAATTTTATTTATATCAATGTGAATTTTATTCACATCAATGTGAGTTTAAAAAAAATTGAATAAAAAATGTTTTCCAGAAAACAAATTTAACAATTTATTGACTTGACTTATTGACAGACCATTTTCCCTAATTGGAAAGATAAATAAACAATTTTGTCTTGAAATTCAATGATAAAAAATAAGAAAATTTCAATCGGAACTGGGTTTGGTCTTTAAAAAATTAAAGAAGTCTTCTTATTTTCCCTCTTGTCTGTAAGAACAAGTTATATTTGCCAACGCTAAAATCAATTTTCAATTATATTTAAACAAGTACTGGGCTTATATTTATGTTTCTTAATAATAAACCCATAAACTCAAAAACACAATCAACTATTTTCTGACTTTCTTGTGAAATTTCGAAAATACACATACTAGTCTATCCGTTTTCAACGATTTTAGTTTTAAGTCTTTTGCACCATGTACATTTTTTTGGATTTTGTAGTAATTCATAGATATTCCAGCCTTAAAAAATACTAAACAACTTATCTGTAATATCTCGGTTGCATAGTCGAAAACTTTTTGTTGCTATCATTGAATTATTACTCACTATCAGCTATTTTATAACGTCGTTTCTGCGCAATCTACACAAAAACAATTATCATAGATAAATTCGCGGTTCAATTATTTTGACTACTACGGTTGATAAAATAAAATGATTGCAAAATATATAAATGGATTGTATAATATGAAAGGTTACTAAATCGTAAAGTTAAGGCCAAATTTGGAAGTAATCTGAAAAATGTAGCGACGTCACAATTTAAATTTCAGGATTAAGTAAGGTATTTAGTCATGTTTGTAGATAAATTCGTGATGTATTTTTTTGCGTACTACTGAAATTTGCATTGTTCGATTTTTTACATATTATAGGAGTTTTATAGTGAACGTTTTATTAATTTTAATTAGTGAATTTGTTTTTGTTTTCTATCAAATATTTACGAAAGCACCATGAATCGAACATGTACATATTGAAGATTCAGTAGTCAAGCAATTCATTGTCTTCATCTTGTTTCTTAGAAGCATCCTCTATAAAACCCTATATATCACGTCGTCTATCTTCTGTCAATGTAAAAGAAACGGATTAGTATAGGAATTGAAAAGAATAACATAAATGTTAAGTACGCTTCCAATACAGTAATTATAATTAAAAACATTATTAGAGGAGACGCCCTATCTAGCTCGTCTATCACAAGGTGTGGCCCATAAGGCTCACACAAACAACATTACAGTAATATCTATGTGAATATGTATTTAAAATAAAAATAGGTGCGACTCTTGAGGCCCACACGAATAACTTCCCAGTGGGTGAATAAAAAAGCTACAATTTGTTTTTATTATTAATTAATATTATTAAGAATTACTATTATTGATAATTATTATTCTAAATTATTATAAGTACTTTCATCATTTTTTATCTAGCTATAAAAGCTTTGGTAGAGGAAGACGGCTGCAACACGTAGTCGTTCTCTACCAAAGCCTAGAAATCCTCGTCCTTGTCCTCCACTTCGTCATCCTCTTCGTCTTCCACCTCGACTTCCATCTCAGCCCCGGAATACACAACCATTATTGAGGGTATTTAATTATTATTAATAATAATCATTCGTTATTAAGAATGTTTGTTCATTACTGAATAATTATAATTGACTTTACAATATCAAATTAAAACAAAGAATATTTGATTGTTATTAAAAATATTTAATTATTCATAACAATATCCAATTATTAACTGCATTAGCGTCACTACGCTCATTCTCCCAAACCTGATAATATAAGTTTGGAATTCTATAAATTAACTTCAATTTTTTTAAAATAACATATTTTACAACATTGATCAAAATTTTGCTAAGACTAACAATGTTAATAATATTCCTATAAAGGTATTTGGGATCTGCACGAATTAATGGTGCGTTTCAACAGTTTTAAAATTAAGCAATTTTTGGGTTTTTTTCAGCCTTTTCATCCACAATAAAAAAAGCGGCTGAACCGATTTTGCTGAAAACTCATTTAGTTTAAAGTTACGTAATTATGTGTCGAATGAAAACAGTTCCACGTCAATATGGTCTTTGGTTCTCGAGATAATCGAGACGAAAAATAATTCCGAACGCACATACGTACATACGCTTATCTGCACATACGAACATTCGCACATACACACACAGACATCTCTCTAAGAACGATGGATTTGGATTCTAGTGACCTTAAAACGTGGAGATATGTACAAAATTTGGGATTCGCAAAATAGACATCATTACAATAACTTTCCACTGGGAACTGGGAAGTTAGTAATAATGTAAATGATAAGACTCGGAATAATAACAATGATGATAAGAACCCATTTCGTTAAGTGAAATGAATTAATATAAATCGTATCATCATCAAAAATTATGCAAAGCTATTGTTGAGAGCGGGTTGGATCGAATCCTTTTGTGGAGCGATTAGACACAAAAATGGTCACAAAAATTTTCTTACTTAAGTAGCTAAGCATTAAATAC
This sequence comes from Oxycera nigricornis, assembly GCA_963942545.1. Classification (NCBI taxonomy): domain Eukaryota; kingdom Metazoa; phylum Arthropoda; class Insecta; order Diptera; family Stratiomyidae; genus Oxycera; species Oxycera nigricornis. The sequence goes on from OZ012659.1 coordinate 13,748,955, forward strand.
AGAAAAGCGTCAGCGAAAAATTTGGCGTAACTGAAATATGAGGGTTAATAAATGCGATTTCGGTTTCTACATCGAATGAGCAAGATTTTTGTCGTTTAATGACTATTTGTGGTAGTTGCGTTCAAAATTTCCATGAAAATTGTATAGACATTATATTTGTACCATTTACTCATTTTACTTTTTTTATTCCTAAAATTATCTTTATTCATAAAAGCTTATATAGATTTAGGCATCCGTATTTTGTGACCAGAACTCATGAAAATGTGTCTGACAAACAAAATCATTTCAATGCAATGTAAACGATCCGAGTTATTTCGAAATGTGTCAATCGAAAATACGTATTTTCGGGGCTGTGCAAATAGACTGCTAGGACTAAGTGGTCTATGCTTGAACGTCCGCGATACATATGTTGCGGACTTTTGATTATCAATCGTTCTAGAAGGTGAATATTACCGATGTCTAATTAAAACGCTCTAAATCAATGAACTTTTGATAATAAGTGAACCTTCTTCATGACAAATAAGGCCCCTCTTAACACCTCGTGGAAAATAAGAAGGCATTGTGAGAATCTCATCACTCTCCATTTCAAATAAATATCCTTACCTCTAATGCCTTCCTCTTTTTTTTATCTCATTTAGTATCTACCTAAAAAAGAAATTGGCGACCAGATTATTAACACTAATCTTAAAGTGGATTTCAATCTTCAAATTTTTCTGGATTATCACGACCTTAATTAAAACACATTAGCACACGAAGTAAGGTCAACAACTAAATCTTATTACAGATTGAGATGCACTACCTGCAAGCTCTTAATCCGTAAAAAAACTGTTTGAATCCGTTTATATCAATCATATCAGTGAATTTTCTCATCTTTAGTTATTTATTATGAATATTTATTTAGATTAATACATAAAATATTTCTTGAAAACCTTTGTCGTGTAACCACACCATCAAATATATTTTTATAAAAGTAATGGTCACACATACTCGTATTTGATGTTTTCATCATAGCACATATACTGTGTATTTAATTTCGCACTAGAAATGAACTAGCTGCTTAATTAGGAACATATTTCATTAATTAACTCTTGCCATGCTTTACGAAGTTATTGATGTAATCAAAACAAAAAACTATAGCATATAAGGCATGAATAAAGTCATAAGCATTTGTTTTCATAAGCATTTGAATAATTAAATGATACTAGAAACGTAACGTGACGCTTGGTTGTTGTTAAGTATTTGTTTAATTTTATACAAATGTTCATGCTAGAATGCAAAAACACTATACTTTTAGTTGCACCAGCAATGCTAAATAATGTTAAATGTTTGGAATATCTTTTCCGTCGTATAAAATCCAAAAATGCATGTAATCAACTAAAATTTCACTTTTACTTTGATTGGTTGCAGCAACCATAATCAAAAATAAATAAACTATAAAACTTAAATGGAGACAGTCTACTCCACCTGCAATGTGGCCAACCTAATTTTTCATTTTATTTATACAAACTTAAAAAATATCATGAACTGGATGCACTCTCCTACTAAACAATATAATATAATATAATATAAATAATAATATATAAAAAAAAACTTTCATTATTTAATAGACCAGGACGAATCTGTAAAACAACGAATACGTTTGGCTGTTCAGAGGGGGCACACTGATTTTTGCAGGAAAAGTTGTGGAATAACTCGTATAACAATAAATAACTTATCCTCCCTCTCAAAAAAGTCGAGAGTATTGATAAAAAAATTGAAATGGTTCAAAATTATAAAAAAATCGATTTATCCGACTTTTCTCACTCCTAACTTCAAAATGATTCATTTTACAGTATAATTGCGAAATGATAAAAGTGTTATAATTAAATATTCTATAGGGTATGATTGGTTAAAAAAATTAAAACTTGTCGCAAAATAGCAATAAACAACAAAAGGAAAAAAAACCTTTTTTATTTAATTTTTTTTATCACTAAGAAAGCACTTAGGACCACCATAGTTCGCATACAAATTTTCGTCAAAATCCATCCAAAATAATTTTGCAATTTGAATTTATTTAAAAAATATCAAAATTTTTGGAGTCTTAAACTAAAACATATAGAAGGTTAATTTTTTTTATATATAAAATAGCACTATCAAATGCTTTTTACAAAATTAAAATCAGATGAATAGGCCAGCCTCACGCTGGGCGGCTGCGGATTCGATTGTTGGAACCATGGTCAAACCAAATTGAATCCGCTGTCAAGAAAAAAATATTTTGATGTCTTATATAGTTTACGAGCCATGAATAAGCATCTTTAGTCTGCTGTATTCCTAAACTCCTCAAATACACAGTTTGCAATGAATTTTGTCTAGCTCTTTATTGTTGATTATCCACAGCAGAGTTTCGTTCCAAACCATTTAACCAAGACGAATCTTTTCAAAGCTAAATCCACGACAAACCAGCCGCACTGCTAACTTCACTGCAACATGCACTGCCATCATTATTGGCTGGTGGACGCAGCGGAGGCTGCAGGGAATAAATTGCAGCTATCACCTAACGTTACTAGTTTTCAAACAACTCATGGTCTCATCTTGGTGATTGGTACTCATAATGTGGAAGAGAAATCAGCTAAGAATAATATTAGTTTACACCTGTTCAAATCGCCCAAAAATACTGGTTGGCAAGCCAAAATCGATGGTTGAAATAATAATTGACCAAGAAATCGCGCAAGGCAATGAAATTCCAATCGGAAAAATGCATTTTCAAGCGACAAGACAACGCGAAACGGATTATCTTGGGCGGAAGGTTATAGCTACGATTTATTCTCCGCAGTCATGATTGTGTCCGCGAACGATCGATAATGATGCGAGTGCAGGTTGCAATGCGAATATTCATAGTTATTTTAGTAGAGTTTTGACGCTTCCAACTAAAATGTTCTATTTGAATAGCTGGCTTTGTCGTGTATGATCGAATTCTAAATTAGCTTTTATCAGCACTCATTATAGTCATATCCTCCGTGGGTGCGTTATGCTTTCATCTCCGTTTTAGCCTATTTAAACACGACTTCGGGAAACTACGATTTCAGTAGGATTATATTATTCTTCAAATGATTGACACAGGTATCGAAAGACTTGGTGCCAATCCATTTTGTTCTATTATAAAATCCAAAAAAATCACAATATGTCCTTCTGAAAACCCAGTATCATTATTCATTTGCGTAAGGGTGTTTTGCAAAATTTAACTATTTTGCTGCCGTTTCATATTCGTTTTATTATCAGATCATGCTTGTTCAATGAATAATTTAACAAATCGATAATAAATTTTTAAAAAAGCCAAATTCTAGGCCTGATATTTGTTGTTTCAGTGCGTTTCATTTTTTTAATTCCGCGTGAAATACATCAGATTTTAATGCTCTCGGATAATTTGAGAAAATTTAAAGATATTCTATAAATTAATTAGAAAAACTACTAATTATGGAACTTGGACAAATTACATACTAAACGCGTTCGGTTTTTCAAAATTCAAACGATAAAAATTGTATGTTGTTTGATTAACAAACAATGATTTTTCATAATTTTGAAGAAACAAACTGCAAAGAATCCCTGGAAGATATAATCACTCCTCAGCAATATCTGAATGATTATGTTAGTTATTTTAAAAATAATATTTTCGCAACACTATTTGCCGATTAAATCGCAAATCTTTTTACATCATGTTAGTAAAGGTAAAGTCATTGGCAGTATGAGTCGACAGAAATGCTAATATTTTGGACGAACTCATCTGAAACGGCTTTTTCATACACGCACTTATTTAGATATTCAACAGGCGGCACGAAATGATAATGACCTACTAGTCTAATGAATATAGTTCTTAATTCATTTATGTAACTATGGAATGTACTTATTGCCTTTAACCTGTGGACATTTCATCATATTTATGCAAAATAAGTTACGGTTGGAAAACATTAACACTGAAATTTGAATCGAATTTTAAAAGCTAGAAAAATTTGGTGAAAATCCGACAACTATTCAGAATATTAGAATAGATATTTAGCATTATTAAACAAAAACGTATAGAAGATCAAAAACAAATGAAAAAATACAAAAGTGTAGATATGATTGTTAAACACCCATCCTTCAAAAGCTCTCGTCAACAATAGAAAAATGGGTTGGTCGCATATTCAATATGCTGCAAAATTGTATTGAAAGAATCTTTAACAGAAGAAAAAAATGCTATTAATTGTGTATTTTTATTTTGATAAATTCGTCTTACACTCTGCAACATTCCCATACACATTCAGATAACAGTCCGTCAGTATGTTTTCAAAATCCCTAATTGGAATTTGTTTGAAAACATACACATTTTTATTTGACGATCGCGATAGCAGTTCTGCGAATTTCAAACTACCCTTCTCCAGAACGGATCGATGCGCATAGTAATTGGCTCCTTTCACATTGAATACCAGGTCTCCAAAATGCGGCGACTTGAAGGAATTCACCAAAAAGCTCTTCGTTCCTTCCGTCGCCTTATCGTCATAGTTGTTTAAGATCCTTACTTCAAAACTAAACTTGAGCGCGCCACGATACAACATCTCATTTGCGGAATCCAACAAAAAGGACGCTTCCGCAACGTGTGACATAGTCCAGCGTGCCTGATAAGCTTTCTTCTCAAAGTATTCGAAGGATGGCTTCACCGCCCTCGTGCCCGGCTGATTGATGAGTACAACCTCGAAGCTGGCTTCAATATTCTTCATAACTTCTGACTCAAGAACTAGCACCAAGGACATTCGATTGTTGTAGCTGCAATTAATTCCCATTGGGTAGATCTCCAAGATGCCGGTAATATGATTGCCCACGGTAAAACGTTTCGTTATTTTCACTCGATGTTTTTCCATGCGGGCAACGCGTGTGTAATTAGCAATTGAACATACGAAATCAGACTTTACCAATTCCTTGTACGAAATTTCCTTGATCTTATGAAGATTCACTAGAGGTGGCATCTTTGGTGCGATTAATTTCAAACTATGCAAACACATTTCTAATAGTCCGATTTATACCCCAAAAAATTTAGTTGATTTTTTCCAACAGTGTAAGAGAATTTCTGGAATAAAATAAATTGTATCTCTACCCTAGAAGGTCGTGCTATAACCTTACATAGGAAAGGGGCTGGAAAACTAATAAAGTGCATTAAGAATTGCTCATCAATTGCAGCCAATCTTCAGGCAGTCATTCAGGTAAAATAAAGTTTATATCTTGATTTATTTTTAGGTATGAGAGGTATCGGCGACTTGAAGAGTATGAAATAAAATTCACATTGAATCACATATCAAAAGCACCTTTATTTTCTAAGAACGGAAAAATAACTTTACAAGATTCTATCAATTTTGGATTTGTATAAAACTCTTGTTTGAATTTATCACCGGCTTCTGAGTCTCCTAGAAATGCATCTATGTCTGCATTTTCGTTCGGCTCCAAAAGAGCAGCAGCCATGACCCCGGAACTAATGATGACACCTATAAGTAAAATAAAAGAAGTAAAATGCAACTGAATTTTGAATCAATAAAGTCTTACCAAGAAAGCATCGTTTGACCGCTGTTATGTGCAAATCTACGAGTTTTGGTGCTTCTTTTGGATATTCTAATAGCTGCAGGTTTTTCACCAATTCGTCATGATAGAATTTTATAAAATAGTCGAACTCCTTTACTTTAATCGAGAGCTCCGTAGACGAGAAGATAAAATAAATAAGATCTTGTAGAGGTGATGTATATCGGGAGATTTGCAAGTCTACAAATATGACATCCTGCGGTGCACCTTTGTTGTCGTGCCGAAACATAATATTGTTGGCCCAAAAATCACCGTGCACGAGCACATTAAATTCTTCTGGATTCCTTTTGAGTGCATTCAGTTGAATGTCAGCTACTCGGTCAGTCATTTTTTCCTGAAAAAAAAAACAACGAATGAACACAGAAAAATCGTTGGATAATTTAGCCAAAAATGGCATCTGTAAGCATGTTAAAACTAATAAAACTTACCATTTTCTCTAGATAATGTTCACAGCAATTCCACAATCGCATATTCTTACAAAAATTTAGCCACACCATTTTTTGTATAGCTTTGAAGCCTTCCTCCATTTCTTTGCTGATCGGAGGACTCATAAGCCGATCAGAGTATGGACCGTGTTTCTCGTAAATGCAAACCGATGCCGCATGAAACTGAGCCAGTTTCGACAAAGTCATCTTGGCATGCTGCATATCCATTCCTTTCTGGCGTTTTATGTTTTCAAACTTGCCAACATTCAAGTCCTCCATTATTAAAATCTCTGGCTCTTTCATGTGTTTCCACAGTTTCGGAGCGAATTTCACCTCGACTCCATGTTCACGGAAAATATTCTCGAATTTGGGTACGATTTCTGCATACATTTCCACCTCGCGTTCAAAGGCTTTCATAACCTTTTTAAACTCCATTTGCGAGTCGTATGGTGACATCAATTTAACGACATAGAAACCTGTATCTTGACTGCCATCTTTACAGATATATTAGAGTAAAACATTGTTTTTATTTTGGTCATAAAGCACAAAAATAATTACCATCCTTTTCAACATCAATGCTAACGCGATACATTACCGACATGTAATTTTCGCCACCCCCACTGTTCATTTGCATGTTGAATTTCTTAATGGTGCACTTTCCGAATTGCTCCTCCAATATATCCTGGAAGAACTCCTCTTTTATCAAACTTGCGTCCGCTTCAGATCGGTCAGGTTTCGACATTTCTGTTTTCTTAGTCGTAGACATTTTGCATAGAATTTTAGTTTATCTTTTTAGTGAAATAGATTTTAAAGGTGACACGTGAAAATTCTTCTGACTGACTTGCACAGTCTTTTCTGAGAATTTTCTCAAAAGTAATTTCCGCGCATTGAAGTACAAAACTTTAGATACTGTTGACCATAACAAACGCTATTCACTCATCACATACAGGTGAATTGTAGCAATTTACAGTGAAAATCTTTTTAGGAAGCAAATATAGCAACACTAAAAATAAGTAGCACTTGAATACCAGGCAACTTCAATTGAACTAGTGAGAGATTTTTAAAAATCTCGTCAATACTATTATTTACGTACCATTCACATATGAATATACATACAAATATGTAGTATGTAGTGCTGAAAACTTGTTATCTGTTGGACTCCCCCGATACAAAGCTTTGCAATCTAAAATCTCATCAGAAGTGGCGAAGTATCTATTCTGTTATTGTTCCAGCGGCGGAAAGCTTTCATTCATCCGTTTGTTTATCGATGGCAGTTTTTCCTTATTTGGAAGTCATTTATCAATCTTTTCAATTACGCAATGGAATTTTGGCGGCCAACATTACGTAAGATGCGAAATGTGTGTCCATGCAAGTAGATAGCTTTCTTTATATATTCTTATATTTTTAGGATTATTTTGTTTGTTTGTTTGCGTATTGGCGCTGATGGGTTCGAGATTATAATGAATGACCCTTCTTTGACAGTTCTTAGTTACATCCGTATATTTCCGCTGCTATGCTTCCTTTCCTCTATTTGTTTTAAAGCTAATCGATACAACGGAGATGAAAGAACCCATTATTAACATCCCAGTATACGCGAAGTTCTTAACATCGGTCCGAAAATTCAAGTTAAAATTTTCAACATTTCTTTGTATTTTATAGCCCATTTATGTACATTGCCCCGAAAGTACGTATTTATGGTTGACACATTTCGAAATGCCTCGGACCGTTTCTATTGCGTTGAGATGGTTTTGTCTGTCAGATACACATATTTAACAGTTGCGCTCTCAAAATACGGATGCTTAGTTATTTATAAACGCTCTTATGCGTGAATATTGAATTCGATTTATTTTTCTTTAAGTGGACAAACATTTGCTAGAGTCACTGCATTTCTTTGACATGGACGGCTTGACAGCTTCTACGCTCGAAAATTCCGAGCCAGTTCCGAGCAGTCGAGCGCGTATATGATTGACTTGAAATAAGATCGACTTGTGTGTATTTGTGCGTACGTCCATAGGTGTGCATATTTCGCAAGTGACAATTCATGTCTTTAAACACTGAAATTAATAACTTTGTTTCTTTGAACTCCATATATTTCTCCTCGCCATTGTTTATCTATCTTCCGCAGAAATACAGAAAAGAAAAATAATTCGTTTTGACAAACGCTACCACTACACACAATTCGCTCTTTTAAGTTGAATATACATAAGCTTATTTCAAGTCGGTTCGATTAAATTTTCTGATCGACTCGACTCGAGCAGGTTCGATTTATATGCAGTTTGAAGTATGATTCAAGACCTCATGTAAACACGTCAATTGTCTCAAACAGAGTGGTGAATATGAATATGTCAACTAGCGACATCTATTGCCTATGCCAAAATCGATTTGTAGCTTATTTTCATTTGTAATTTCGTCCAATTTACGTTGCGGAGGTGATTTGGAAATGTATGGAAATAAATGTGTTTTTAACACGATACTGGTCAAAATTATAAATGGTGCCAAAACTATATAGTTTCGTGGTAGTGTAAATATGCTATAAGGAATAATTTGTAAATATTTTCAGAAAAAAATGGTAGGTTTTTGTGTGTACATATGCACGTACGTGGCATATTTTTCTAAGACAATAGCTCCTTAAGAAAAATTCTTATCGATTTCGTTGAGAGGTGAATCGAAGCGTATTTGCAATGTTACACGCTGAATAAATTTTGGTAAGATTCGGTCACGCATTTTTTTAATTTTGACACATCCATGGTCATTCCTGTTATGCACCATATTTCACGAGCGGAATGTTGTTTTGACGTCCATATAACACCGTATGGACGTCAAAACAACGCGTGTTAACATTTAAATGCATCAGTCGAGTTTTCAATAAATTTAATTTAATAAAAACAGTGCAAAAAATTAGGTGTATTTTAAATTTTCTCATCTTATTTACACTTTAAGCAATCAATGCTTCCAAAAATAAAATACCAGATACAGTTGTTACTAAAAAAACTAATTATAATTTTTTTTATAACGAAAATTTAATACGGGTATGAAAGCAATAATCCTTTAACTGTCATTTTGTCATAGGATCTACCAAAATTTCAGATGTGGTGATAAAAGCTAGATCTCGCTCTCATAATTAGCACTAAGTGTTTACTAGGCAGTAAATAATCAATCTTGAATATTATTCGTAATATTTAGGAAGCATTCAAAATCAAATTCAAAATTTTTCGGTTTTGACATCCTGAAAAATTAATAAATCATTCCAAATCCATACTTTTTAGCTACGATTAAGATTTTTATTAATACGTCTTGATTATTTGAATACAACTAAAAACCATTTAAATAAATTACAACAAGAATAATTGCACCAAAAAAATCAATATGCAACAGAAAATAAAACAATAACCATTTCATCCACTAAGGGTGTGTCCATACGGTGAAACATAGTCGCGTTGAAATGTCGAATGGATATGATGGGGATGATGGTGTGATGGAATCGGTGTGTAAATTTCAGGCGAACGAGTCTTGCCCGAAGGTTGTGGTTGTCCTGTGAGAAGTTCCGTCATGAAACTGATGTAGGTTATGGCCAAACGAAGTGTTTCAATTCTGGATAGTCTTTTTTCGTAGGCAAATGTTGGAACCTGAAGAGAAAAAGGCCCGCATGAAGATGGTAACGTATTTTTGGATCAGAAAAGGAAACTACCTTTCGTCTGAGCTTGTCGAATGCTTCGTTCAAATTGAACATCCTGCGACGTTCGCGGATGTTTGCAGCTCTTCTCTGGGCCAGCGAAGCTACTCTACGACGTGGTTTCTTGGAGGAGTGGTTGGGCGCTGATAGAGCACCTCTTGGTGATAGTCTTTGATTGGCAATGCTACTAACTTGAGCACGCGGCCAAATTGCTAAAATTTGAATAACGTTTGTCAAATTTAATCAATGGATTATTAATTTATAAAAATCGATTTAGATCGCACTCGAGACTCGTTCAGCCATGTCTCACAAATCCCCATGTTTGATACATTCTCCAAATGTCTCGGAGTACGTGGAATATTTCGCTGATTGCGAGCGTCAAGTGACAAAAAATAAAATTCGTCATTCGTGCGTTTCGCGCCGTGTTCAACTCGTGTGGCTTCCCTCGTTAAAAACAGCGCTTCACGCATTCATAACGAAAATAACTATTAACAAAAATATACTTATATATTTAATTTTAGCTGGTCAGGTGAGAGTCCTGTTAAATTCAAAACTATTTCTGTTACATTTGACTATCAAGAATTTGCTAAATAGCACTAATGCCACTATTTATAAACTCTCTGGTGAATATCTATCACAAAATTGCTTTGAATCTTACATGAACATTATTGCAATACAGTACATGCAGTTTGCTGTAACAAAAAATTTAGTTGTAGATATTGTGTTTGTGATACTAATGAGGCTAGAAGCCTAGTTTATTGTAAGCTTGGCTTTAATGTGAAATAACTCAACTGCTGTTGTTGAATAAAGGAATTGTTATCCGGATATTACACATTCAAGAATAAATTTCGAACAGATTCCTGTGCAAAACCCTTGGGTCAGAGCTTAAGAGTGTGCAAGCTCGTGAAATTGTAGTGAAACTCATAGACGTACGCAGGATGTTAAAAAAATACTCCAGGGAGACGCAAGGGCTATTAAAATATAATGGCATTCCTAGGCATTCTACGCATTATAATTTTCCAAACTTTTTAAGGGCATTTTGATAAATTTTAAAAACCAGATATGAACGAGTAGGTTTCGTGGATATGTACAATGTTCAAGTACAAGTTCCAGGGATCAGGTACATACATTCATTGAAGCTTTTGTTGTTCTTGAAGCGCAAGAGATTTGTATTAGTTCTATTTTAAACCAGGTAGTACCTATAAATTATGGATATCTTCAGTTTCTGTCATGATTTTGTGCCAATCATCTTATAAACATGTTTTTGAAAGATATGAAAAACACATGTTTTTCAACATGAAAATGATTCAAGGTTTTAGAATATGGTCAAAAACATGTGCTTTCATCAGTGATGAGCGAAACAAGACTAAGATTATGGTAGACTTGGTCTCGATTCTTGCACACTTGGTTTTGGTCGTGTCTGACAAGTCTTGGTCTTGTTTGTGAGACTCTTGCTGTTTTGCATTTCAGGGCTTGGTTGCTTTTTTGGCATGTTTCGAAAAGACCCTTTTTAAAGATACAAAAGGTGAGAAGAAAGATGTTATTCAGTGTGCAAACATTCAGCAGTGTGACCACTTTTTCGGTAAAATTTCACAAAGATTTGATCCTACACTCCAAGTTTTGGTCTTGGTCTCGATCTTGCTACTGCAAATATGGTCTTGGTGTCGTCATTTCGCAAGGCCAAGACCACTCTTTACATCACTAGTTGCCATGGAAATGTTAATTGGTTATAATGGGCTAAAAGTGCAGCTTAGCTGTGCTGATATGAACTATTATCCTTTGTGAAGAAATGGGTGGTTTGAATTTACCCCACAGAGAACGTTGGAAACCTGTAGCAGAGAAGGTTTATTTTGAAAACCTAGAAAAAGAGTGTCATTCAAATATTGGGAAAAAGTCTGAGCGTCACTCTGAAAGACATCAGTGAAAATAGCAGAAAATGCAAGTAGACATAATCAATCAATACTATTCAGCAAGGAATGACCAAAGTATACCTCAGTAAGTAGAGAATTTGGTGAAGTCCCTCCTAAACAAAAAGCAGAGGTACTGGACAAATACCATATTCATGGATAAGTCAAGATTTGTGGTGAATTCTATCTAGTATAAACTTTAGTCCTAAAAAGTAGAATTGGTGCTGAATTGTTCGGTCAAAGATCTACAATAGTTCATGTTTACAGATGCTCCTCAGAAAAAGGTTTGAAGAAATTGGTATTCTTTATCGAAAGTTTGGATGCTAAAAAAATATTACTATTGCGTGCACACTTTTGTTGGACAAGCTATAGATTTTGGTGATGGTTTGGTGAACTTTCCAGGGGCTCCCATCCTTTTCTGTTTTTGCTGACTATTCAAACGATTATAGCTGCAAGTGAATTGGAAGCTATGCATGTTCAATTAGACTGAAAAGAATTTGTATGACTGCATCTTTTTGTATAATTATACTAGACCCCAAACTTTCACTGGTCACTGATACGAAGTTCAGTGAATTTCATCTTGACTTCTACCTCAACCACTAGTTTCTTATTTGGCATCACAACCCTTAAATAAAGCGCTAAAAATTTTGAAATTAGCATTTTAGAAAGATCAGCAAAATGTGAAGGCACTTTAGACACGAAGTAAAGGGACACTTTTCTAGAAACAAAAATAATTAGGATACAATTTTTTCTTCTAGTACTTATAATAATCTAGAGCGTTCTTACAAAAATTAAGACAATAATATAGTGTTAGTTGCTGCTTTGATATTTTGCTTGGTTGGATTCAACTCTAAACAACATACATAAAGTTTCACTCTGATATGCGTACCTCTAGCAAAGACTATCCAAATTCTTCCAGATACAAGATTAGCCAGGATATATAGTCAATCTAAAAACATTCAACCTTTATAATCAATGTGGACAGAAAACAAGCTTGAATCGCAGAGGTTTGCATTGAAGTTATTCAACTATTTTAGAATAGTGACCGTAATTGACCATTTTTTTATTTGAAATTTTTATATAAATAGATGACGATTTATTTATCATAAAAGATTTTCGAGTTGTCAGGATTTAAAACAAACATTTTGTTACAAATCAATATATTCCAACATATATAAAATCGTAAATAGGTCAGCGAAATGAAAGAAATGAGACACTTGCACGAGCAGTGAAAAATACGATATTTTTTCATAATCTCAACCGTAAATAAGAGGATTAAAAAGTTGCCTCACTTTGAATCTAATTAGCTTATATTTTTTCCATTTCATTATTCAATTTCCTGCTCTAAAATATCTCAGAAATTTTGGTGACCGTACTTAAAATTTATTTATGGTCCAAATTTTTTTAGAAGCCCAGAATCTGGTCGGAACGAGCTAATTTGCATAGCGCTGTCCCTCTCATTACTTTATACATCTTATAATGATTATTTTTTCCAGACACTCACCCAAATCAGGACATGGAAATCCAGGAATTAAATCCGGATACGGTACAATTGGTGGTGGGGCATCTTGAGTCCAAAGCGGTGTAAACGGTACTTCCGGAATATACGCTGGTTCAGCATGCTGAATAAGTAAAATATCCGAATTGAGCTCTTTAAAACGGAATTCAAACCAACCACAAATTCACATGCATAAATTTAAATAGATATTAAGAAGAAGCTCTCACTGAAACACTGGTAAAGTAACGTACAGCAGCTGAACTACCGTTTTCCCAACTCTCGTTGGGAAATGCCGACATATGTTAGTATTTGCACGTTAAGAACTCACTTCATATATTTTATTTGCAACTACAATTATTTAATTTGATTCGCACAGAAACCACAAAGCACTGTTTCAATCACGTTTGCTTCCTAACTGGTATTACTTCTTTAAGATGAAAAGTATTTCATCCAAATAGAATTTTAGATACATCTCGTATTGCAAAATCCCAGCATCTATTCAATAAAATGGTAAGGCGCTGCTACATTTCACCGCCTACATTTAAGGACGAAATTGATGACGTGGTACTCAACATGTGGTAGCTGTTTGATTGGCCACGAAAGGATAGTCCTGTCATGGGAGGTGGAGCAAATTCACGGCGAAATATGAAGAAATTGATTAGTTGATACAGCAAATGGTAACACGAAGAATATGTTGGAAAGCTGCTTGTATATTATCTGAATTGTTAACTAACTTCATATTTATGATCAATAAAATGTAAAATTTTGAAATTAAATTTTGCTGAACCAAACCATCAATTTTCTATAAATATAAAAAAAAATATTTTAGAGATAAAATCTGGGAAAAAAAGGGTGAACTGTATTAGTTGATAAGTTTGATGGAAGTAATTGCCATTAATGAGTTTGCAAAACTGTTAATGAGGACTGCTAGTATTCTCCCAGGATTATCATTACAAAGTAAAGCTGATTAGCTTCTTTGTTGACCTTGGTTTTCGTTCGTAACCTTATTTATATTTTAATGCAGCGCACTCGCTCTACAACTAATGAAATTAAAGCATTTAGTCTGATTTTGCGTTTTGTAATATATTTTTGTAATTCTTTGAAATCAATATAACGTATATGAATATTGTGTTATGAGAAAACGTATAGCTGTCCGTATTTGAAAATGAAACTTTCTCACCCATGACATTACGCACCGAACTGAGCTGGCCTGCCAGCAGCCATCGCACCTCTAGCTGGGTAGAGACTAAGCCCGAATCAGTCTGCCCTACAAAAGGGTTTGTTGCTTCGTCTCCGGGACTGAACGTCCATTAGGTCAACGGTAAGAAAGTCTTTGTTTTATAAAAAAGAAAACATCCTTTTAATTTTGTGTATGTTTATTGGGATTCGGAATCGATTTTCGACCGTATTCCTCAGCGAGGAAGACCGAATGAAAATCGATTCCGAATCCAAATAAACATACACAAAATTAAAAGGAAGTTTTCTTTTTTTATAAAACAAACACACCTAGTATTTTGTGAAGATGAAATCAATTACTCGTACTAATAACAAAGTCTTGTTGATTAGAATTTTCGTCGTGATATCGTTAGTACGAGTACACACTACATTTCATTACAAATGGCGCCCAACGTGGGCGATTGATAGAGTGGTCGGTAAGTAGAGAATGTGTCTAGAAATGTCGTTTGATCAATATTTGAAAATAATTATATTTTTTAGCATTGTGTTAATTAATCCATTTTCAAATAAATACGCATTATTTTATATTTTGATCTCGATCGAACATTAAATATTCGTTTTCGTCCTGTCTTACACATAATAACTTTTCGCCGGCCTGAACACTTTTCCATTTATCCTAATTATAAACTGTTTTCCGATTCCCTCCGCGGTCTTTTCCAGGAAGCGCATCCGATTTTTTAAAGGATAGTTTTAAGTCACCTTTCACCTTATTTTTACTAGTGTCTAAAAAATTTACCAGACTGCTCTTACATACAAGAATTTGTTTATGAGGATATTCAGTAATTAGCACTAATATTTTTGGGCTGTCTCACGGAAGTTTTCGGTCAATCACTCATAACTCTTAATATAAAATTATCTTGGTTGATCTAATTTTTTAAGCTTTTAAACATGCTGTGCATCAACTTTAAATTAAATGTTCCACTTAACATTTATAGTTTTCATACTTTTTGTGAGTACATTTCGGAGGATCTGGGCAGCTGTTTTGCGGAATATTTCAAAATCTACAATAAAGTTGAAGTTGATTCACATGGTAAACAATTCTTTTATCAGGAAATTATGTGCAACTATTTAGGCAAACTGTTTACTTTAGTAGTAAGGTGACAATGAAAGTAGGAAGAATATAACTCAACGATTTTTTTGTGCGACACCTCTTTTGCACTTGTTTCTGTTGGTAGATCTTTCTTTGCTTCTTCAGGAAGAGCTCTTTCACTTTCTACAAGCAAAATGTGATACTACCATCGACCAACAAACATATGCATAGCTACAGAAAACGACCAGCTGACTCAAAATCCTTTTATTAATAAAGCTGTTACCTAAGTCACATTATTCATACTTCAACTTCATGAAACTCATTATTTTACCTACTGCTAATTGTTCTCGAAATTCCTACTGCACTAGCAGAAAAAGACATTATAGGTATTTTAAACGTAAGAATTTTCAAAACCTGAGCTGAACTTAATTTTTGGTTGAATCCCTTTACCAAATTCAATAAACAATGCTAAAAAATTAAATTATTGCACCTTCATTTAAAATCTATGCATAAGAAACCACCAGAAAAAATTCTAAAAAGAATGTACGTACTTCCAATTGCACAAGCGCCATTTTTGTAAGTTAATTGTCAAAGGCTTGTGACATTTACATTCAGTCACGGTTTGCATCACAGCATTGATGTACATACTGTTGAGGAACGAATTTATTAAAGCTCGCAGTGAAACCGCATACTCAATTACTCTTTCATCAACATTTCTTGCACGTCCTTCGATTCATCGTCAGTTTTGAGTGGATAATTTTGTCAATAAACAAATTTCGTCAAAATGGGGGCAATGTTTTCCATAGTTGAGATGTATTTCATCCACAGATATTACACAGTTGTGAGTTTTTTTTTAATGATCTGGTCATGGATTTATTATTTAGGTTGATATATTTCATTAATAATTAGTTGATTGTTAATTTAATTTGCGAAAAATAAAATGTTTTATATTTGAGGCGAAGTAAGTTTTGATTTTAATTGAAAAAACTTTGATTCGTGCCTTTTTTGCAAAAGAGCATCGAATTTCAAAAACACCATCATCCATAAGAATATAAACTTTGAATATTTTACAATTCAAATACATGTAGAAATAATTTTCCATAGGGATGTTGCCTTGAATCGTTTTGTATCCAAACAAAATTCTGCGCAGAATCTTCAATGGCGAACATAGGAAAATGTACAAGTATTACCGTGACCTTTGGCAAAATGGCAAATTGATCCGCCTCTTTCAAAATAAAGTCGGAACTCCTCCCACATTCAATTCAAAATGATACATGTGATTTTAATAACTGCTTTATTAATTTTTCCCCTAGGCAACTTTGTAGTATTATCAAACAGATGTTTCTATATCCAACGATGCGCACCCCTTCTTGTAATCGCCCTCACAAACAGGATCTTGCATTTTCAGTGTCAAAATATTTTGGTACTCAGCTTATTGTGTGGTTTTAAAGATTTTAAAGAATTAAATGGGACTTACGTGTTCAAGTGATTAGTAGAGTGTCGTAACAACATAATAGGCGTGAGAATGAATTTCTTTCACAGGAATTCCGCTTTACAATTTATGGCCCATAAGATAATGAATTTAATTTTTAATTCCTTCCATTATGAATTCAACTAATTCAAAGCTACCATAAAAGAAATAAGTGGGAATAATTTTTAGCGTTTAATAGACGCTTCGGTGCACTAGCATATTATATGCTACATGTTTTTAGCTCATAGGACCATTTCTAATTAAGATATATTGCATGAGTAGCTCTTATACTCTAGGAAGGATACCTATGAAAATCAGTTGCATAATAAACTCAATTTTTGCTATTGATAAAATCTAATTTCCTGGCTTCTGACCCCAAAATAAATTATCCTTCGCAATGACATAATGCACAACAATAACTCATAATCCACGTTTATTAAATTGTAACATCAACAACCCTCGACACCTCAAAGTGTATCAGTGGCAATCGAACAAAAGGGGTGCATCCATCACTAACGAATTGACTTTTGATTAGGGGCAGCTGTCGAAGATTAGTTCCGTTTAGTTGAGTCTTCACCCTCAAATCAGGAGCAATCACAATTTTGTTCTTATATTAAATCTTATTAGCATCTTTTTTCATGGAAGATACTGTGTGTCCTTTGTTGATCAGATACAATATATCAGGGGTGGTTGTTATGAAGATTATATAATTTGACGTGGGAAAACCAAAAAGAGTATCAGGTTGTCTATAGAAGTATCTGTTTTTCAGGATTCCCAGAAACCGTGTCAGCGATATTGTCTAGGAAGCAATGATTTGGCACTTTAAATCAGATGGGTAAAGAAGGAGGCATATTATGTTCCATCAGATTTTTGTTAAATTGTAGTCTAACTTCTAATGCTAGTAATCCTCAAAACTTTTGAAACTGTGAATAATAAAGAACTATCACTTCAGATTCCCGGTTGCAATCTTCTCTTTCCGTTCCCATTCAGATTTAATATTAAGAGAAATCTCGTGGAGGTGTTTACTATTACATATAATAAACTTCTTCACGAGATTTCTCGCTAGTCATGTTGAAGTTACCTTCCAGAGATTAACATTATTTTCAATATATTTTAGAAACAAACCTGAATGCTGAATTAAAGAAACTTAAACCAAAGTTTTCTGTGCTTCGAAGAGTCAATAGGCTGATTGATTAAAATACTTTTTTTTTACTGTCATAGCTATTTATGTAACGATTTCTTCTGAGGAAACTGAACTTTTCAAACATTTCCTCTCATAGTCTATGGAGGAAATTTAATAAAACACCCGAAAAAATTAGTAACTTGTCGAACAAAACTCTTGCTGTACGTTTTACTGACGAAGTTGGTGGAATTTTTTTTCATAATACATATTTTGCTATCTGTTGCTTCGATAAATCTTACTTAAAGAATTTGATAAAATAGTTGCTTTTTCAAGATAATAATGAAAAAAGTGGTAAAAATTTCTGTTCAAAGTATTTCAAGAAATAAATATAAAACTAATTTAACAAAAATTTGTACGAAAAACAAATGATTTACTGATCGGAAAAAGAAGCACATGTTCTGTGAAAAGAAACTAAGAAGAAATACGAAAATAGTGCCGTGTGAATTTCTTAATATTCTTTACGAATTGTTTCCGAGAAAGCACTTTGCTAATGACTGAAAATTGCAAAAATCAACATATATCTTTTAATCGGCCTGCGGCTTTATAATTCAATCATTTATAAAACTTCCAGGCTGCACATATTTCTGGGAAAATAAATCACATAATTCTTTATCTCAAATCTATTAAAATCAAAATATGGAACCGATTTATGGTAGAAGATCATCTCAAACACATTCAAATTCCCCCCCTCCCCTCATATAAACTAAAATAGTTGACACTAATTTCATGTGAAAACGATCCTTTAAGATCTTGAAGTGATTGTCTAAATTATTTTTAAATATTTTGTCCAGAAATGCAAATCAAATCATAAAAACAATGTTAGATATGAAAATATGCCAACAATCATATGTAACCAACGAATTTCATTTGAAAAATTTTCGCAAGAAATTACACGGGAAACATTTATAAAATTGAAATTAACTTGAAATTTAGCATAAAATGTCATAACAATTTACATTAACACCAAAAAGCTCCTCAAATCTAATTTAAATTGTGTTGCGTTTCCTTAATGCCATTGTTTCGGAGACTAGCCTTATGTAGAGAGTAATCCATTAAAGCTGCTAGAAATAATTTAAAACAACCATTTTATATCGAATTAACACATATTGATACAAGGTAGGAAACCATGATAGCCTATTTAAAATGACACAAAACTACATAGTTTTGGCACCATTTTGTATTTTGACCATTATCGGGGCCAAGACACGTATTTTTCCATTTATTTCCAAATTACCTCCGGAACGGAGAAATGAATTTCTGCATTAAAATATATGCCATTTGGGGCATTTCACGTGAAACCGACAACGAAAAAAAAGTGAGGTTCTGAAATTCGTTCATATTGGGCACATTTGTACTTCTAGGGTATATGAATGTGTACACATAATATTTTTGTTATTTGATGTTTAGTTGTTAAGATATGGGATTCTAAAGAATTCAAATTTTCACAGAAGGGGTTTTTTGAAATTTTATTTTCATATTGAAGTAAATTATAATTAAATAATAAATGTAGTGTTTTGTATAGAAAATTTACTGTTCTTTTTGATTTTCAAATGATATTCCGAATTTGAATTTTTTTTCTAGTTTTAAACCGGAAGTGAACATTTAAAATATTTTTTTCAATAACTTCGACCATTTTAATTTTTACTTTTTTTACTATAAAATAAAGCTTAACATGTATACAATTTACCATAAAAATTTTAGAATGGGATCTAGATTAGTTTAGGAGATATATTAATTAGAGTGCGTGCATGTCGCTCTGAGCGTGATACGTGTCGCTTGTTAAAGTTGTTTGGTGATGTAAAAGTAGATTAAAACGTTGATAATATGTCAGCAAAATTGATTATTTATTGTTGCCTTACCTGTTTGTGTCATTCTGAAGTTATTTAATACCTAAATTTAAAATAAAATGTATTATTTTGAATGAAATGATGTGTAGAAACCATTTTCAAAATAAAACATTATTTTTCGTGATTTTTACTCATATTGTGGTGACAAAATACGAATAAAAACACCACCTCTTAATTGCAAAAAGAATCACTTCATCAAAACGAATCAAAATTACATAATAGAAAGACATAAAACCATGAAGGCAAAAACAAAAATATTATGTGTACACATTCATATACCCTAGAAGTACAAATGTGCCCAATATGAACGAATTTCAGAACCTCACTTTTTTTTCGTTGTCGGTTTCACGTGAAATGCCCCATTTGTTAAATTTTCAAATTATGTACATAGTTGGAATTTCATTTTCGCTTCAGGTACGGCCATCTAGTAGGGAATTCAGCTCTTTTTTAGCTTTTTCATCAACTCAGAAGCTTTAGATACCTCAACAACCCTATAGCTATTTGAAGGGAATACTTGCTAGCTTTGTGCTTGCAAACTTCGATAGCTTTCGTGGAAACAGAATACAGTGAAAGTTAAATACAACGTACCGGTCGGAGCGAATGAATCACGAAGAAAATTTATTTCTGAAGAAAGATATCGCAACAACATTTATTGTTATAAAAGCGACTACAAACCATATAACAATAGTGAAATAAATGGACTTATATAAAATTACACTACTAAAAAAACTGCTAAAATAAATAGCAGCATTGAAAATTAACTGCAGCAAAACTTCATTTTCGTATTTTTGATAATAATGTGTAATGGAGAAATTTATGATAATTGAGATTCCGCGACCACTTTTAAAAATAAATGAAATTCAGTTGAACAATCCAAACTTTTCAATTTAGTTTCGGCATTAAATTTGGTCTCAAAAATACAATCGCTTAAAATAAATCTGCTTTTACCGATGCCTGAATGTCAAATTTTGTAATTTTTATGCCAAAAACCTTTCTTGAACACACATTTGAGTAAAAAGTAAGTATCTGTAAAAGCTACCCTTTATATTGCTTTGGGGTATCATTGGATAGCTACTTTTATGTTCAATTAAGATGCACTGTAATTTTTTTTGATATATTGGAATGTTTTATAGAAACATATTTTGAATTTTTGCCGGTTGATATTTTAGTAACAATTTTATTGCTTGCTTTGAATTTCATCTAATGAAGAAATGACATTTTTTCAGGAGTGCATTATTTTAATGTTTTTTTAAGAAATCCCAATTCATGCTGCTTCTTATTTAATTCAAAAAAAAAATTGACGGACTCATTAAAATGTAATATTGGTTATATTACAACAACTCATCGTTTGAATACAATGTTTTGTTCGTGAAATATCATGCGTGACTGAACGGCCTTGAATGTGTCAAAACTTGAAAACAACACGACCGAATCCTGCTAAAATTTAATCAGCTCAGCTCGTTGCTAAAACGCTTTGATTGGCAATTGTTAGTGCTAGAAATAAATTGCCCGAACGTACGCACACACATATATACACATATATACATACTACCTTCTAGAAATACTTTTACATTACTTATAAGACCTTAAAACGTAAAGAAATGTTGAAAATTTCGATTTTTACTTTCGGACCATTAACAATAACTTTCCTACATACTGGAAAGTTAACAAGTGGAAGAGAAGGGGGTTTACCAAATATGAAATAATACTCCAGAAGGGAATATTACTGAATTATTTTAGAAAGTGGTCGATAGGGTACGAAAAACGTGAGATTGTCGGGAACGTCTTTGCTTCATTCAACTGGAAAGCAAAAAGTACAAGAAGTTTAAAAAATATGACTTCAACTTTTTTTAAAGTTAGCCCGGATCTGACGGTAAATGTATTGTTATCATAAAAGAGAGTGAGTGAGTTCTTTTTGGTCACTTTAGCAGACTCAGTCTTATAAGATGGAACATTCTAATTCTGCCAAAAACTTTTGGAGTAGCTTCATCGAAACCAACTTATTTTGGATCTTTGTAGTAGTCAGGTTGGCGATACAGATTTTTTTATCCAATGCTAGTATGTATTCTTATGACTTTTTTCTGGATTTTCTTGCAAGGATATTCTGGATGTGCTGAACAGTATTTATAGTAAGTTTTCAAAGACTCTGAAAAAAGTACCAACAGTTTTCCATCTTCCAAACAGACCTGGTGGATTTGTTGGCTTCACGTTCCCAGCTGCTACTTCTAAAGCTTTCTCAAGCTTTCCCGACCAGCAACCAGCTGTTTGCTTCTGTTCTCCACCCCATTTTGCCGGCTATTTGGTCGCCCAGCATTTGCGTGACGAAACCACAACAATGCGTGATTGCTTCCAAGATATCTAAGAAGTGCACGTCCAAATGACCCTGGCGCGTCATCCAGCGCTTTTTTACGGGTTAGAGGAACTGCCGTCATTGCGTCCCATAACAGTCTTAGACTTTCTAGCCGCCGAGTAGTACTGCACCGGATCTCGCTTTCTAGTCAGCAAGGCTAGCGTCCTTGTCAAGTTCAAGTTCGAGCTTCTGCCGCGTGCTTGGTGTCATTGAATTGTTCCGGTAGAGGACAAAAAGGATATACATATCGGTTGCATACCAGCAGCTTACTTAATCGAGTATGTTATTTGATTTGTGACAGACTTTTCGATTATTTTATTCGCATTTCACGAACGTAATACGTTATGGTGGATGGTGCTGCAAGTATGTACGAGTAGTTGTTATCAAACAATTCGCGGATTTTTCCGCGAATACTTGGCCTACGTGCCAATCGTCACAGGTTGGCAAAGGTGATTAGTGCTTCGGGAAACACGCAGGAGTTGCAATTTTGTTGCATTATACGCTTTCCGAACCGATCATTGATTAGTCGACACTGAGAAGAGGATATGAAGATCCTGAAATATCATGAGTTGTTATTCGTGCTATTTCTTGACTCAATATTTCGCTGCAATAAATATTGAAATGATCGAAATTCCCATGTGCTAAAAAATACTTTGTGTTGACTTCAGCCCTAAAATTTCTGAATAATGATGAATATTTAATACTATTCGATATTCAAAATTGTGTACTAGGACATAATGTGGAGCCTTTAAAAAGAGCATTGGAGAGTACATAAAAATCAACAGGTTTTAAGTATGATGACCAGTTCGTGTTATCCTCAAATGATTGGGAGTCTAAAATTATGATGTCTCCTCCAGATATACATGCATGCTTTCGTTTTGAGTGTTAATTTTGAAATATTCATTTTCCAAAATAAATACCACCCATCAGTATTTTCTTTCCTAAACAGGACTAAACAGTAGAAGTAAGTTGCAGTGATTTGGAGTGTGTGTATTTGCCATAATGTTCGATGAGATACATCCACGACATTGTTACGTTGTTAAACAATCATTTATTGCTTTTCAACGAAGCAAAACTATAAATGCATCGCAAATCGAGTTTAATTAAAGAATTCATTATTTTGGGTATTTTTGACTGCGAAGTAGGATTGCGTTTGCTTCTTCACCTCCCCAAATTTTTCTTGTATGTTTTCAATATTTGTTTATAATTAACAAGTGTGATCTTTAATTTTATTTTCACGGTGAAAAAAATTCGCACGACCACTCATCAAAAGTTTCATGGAAGGAAATCCATACAGACGAATAGTCTAGTCATTAATGCTTTTGAAGATAAAATGTACTTCCCCCCGCACAGTAATTATTGGATGTTTGCAGTTCGACAAATGAGATAATCTTTTGCCACGATAACTTTCTGAATCATGCATCAATTGCATACAGCGAAGCTACTCATGTACATAGTATTATTCCTCAAAATAAAGCAGCATGAATAATAAAAATTTCCCGTGTTGCAGTACAAATGTATCTAACGATTAACGCAATAAAATGTAATTATTATGCGATTTTGTTGATATTTATGATCAATCAACTTTCCATTGTGAGTGTGATGGATGGCAACTGGCTAATTCGTTACAGTCTTTAACTTTTATGGATTGTAGCAATTCCAGCTCCAACTAATGCCACTTTCAAGGATTTTCAATGTAAAATCGTGTGAGTAAAATTCTTTGGAAAAGTCTTTCAACCGCTTTTTGAAGTGGAGCGTAAAAAATATGATGGCAAAAATATGTATATTTATTTGTAGTTGGATCAATGCAGAACTAGATAAGCTGTTATCTGAGCGGAGTGCGAATATGTTTAGATTATTTTATACTGCAAAAGAAATGCGTTAATCGCCAACTTTGGCGAAGATAAGCATCATTTTTGTGTTTGTGTTGAACAAACTAGGAAACTGGAGCTTTTTTGCATCTCTTCATGCTAACCAATGCTACTATACATAAATTTTTGACTCTGATTGAGCTGTACAAACCAAACGAACCCGAATTTGCCGGCATTTAAAATAAATATTTGAAAGCCTGAAAAGGGTCGATTCTTTCCATAATTCTTTTACAATATTTTATAATATTTACAGTAAAAACTTCATGAAATATTTTTTCGCTTTTCTTAAATACATATGTTCGCCTGCCTATCAATAAAATCTACTCTAAAGGCTATCCTTATTATTCTCATTGCAAATTTAATTTGAATTAATGAAGGCACGCAATCAATTGGAATAAAACTGATTTTTTGTATTTTGGAACGTAAGTCTCCTAAATAGTTCAGGATGCATAGGATTTTAACTTTTTTCTAGACTTTATTAGTCCGTTTCTGAAATTAAAGTTAGCGCGGATGACTTCTAAAGAAGGAAAAATATTGGAATAATGATATTTTTGAAAACCAAAAGCGTTTTAAACAAACTTATTTGACATATAAAATATTTTAAGATACAAAATTTCTGGCTATCTGATCGTTAGAATGCAGCGTTAAGTGAACCGAGTAGAAAAAGGCTCCTACTGGGCTATAAACTGTATTGATGTGAGTTTTTTCGAATGACGACGACGACGAAAGTTAAAGTCAAGAAGACTTCTTTCTTTCACAGACATTCACTTCCGAATACGAGGCAACGGACATTTGTTGTCGTGCGGGTAAGTGTTTTCGACCTCTCAGAGACTTGAGGTGCGGTGACTGCTAGCAGCCCAGCTCTGTTCGGCGTACAACGTCGTGGGTCGTTTCCCCAGACTTTGCCATGAATCTCATTCCCCGAAATTCAGTCAAGATAATGCCGATTACGAAATATCCACAAATCCATAAGGAGAAAAAATTAATCAAATTAATAATTTAGGCTATACCTTTTACTTAGCTCGAACCCCTAATTTACGGACATGATTATCTAAATCCCTATCAATACCTATTGGAAACCACAAAACTTAAACTACATTACGAGAACTTCATGCCGCCAAACGCAAACGATGGAAATTTAAAAAAAACTCTGGAGTGGGCGTACCTCTCTCGCTGGACGACGAACATTAGCAGAGCTCACCATACACCAACATGTCTGTCTGTGCCCACCGTACTATGGGCAATCGCTTGCGATACCGCATGTCTAGCGCAATTTGGTTCACCATTACTGACCCCAGAAAGACGAGTGTGACCTCCTGAAAATGAAATGAAGAAAGCAGTGGTTGGCAGATCCACAAGAAAACTATCCACATGTCTTTCTTAGTCTACCATCTACATATTTATTTATTGGTTATTTAGACAAGCCGGCGGAGCAATTATGTGAGCGTGAGCAACACTCGACCACCTTCGAGCCAATCGCGACGACTAGTAGGGAACTTCCTATCATGTACGATAATTGATGAAAATACTGTTGATTTATCACATTGTCCAAGCCAGCCATACTTAGTTTAAGTTCCTTATTCTCACGTGTCCTAGGACTATTAGTATAATCATCGTGTAAGTCTTCACACAGGAACAAAAAAATGATGTCTTTCTATTTGAGACTAAAACTAGAAATAAATGTTTGCCGATTTAATGTTCTACAAAGGTTCAACAAATGAAGCACACATAGCAACTTATTACTATTTTCCGCTTTTACACTTCATATTTGAGCCTTGAATTCCAATCTGTTTTATTGAATAGTAAATTTTTGAATAGTAACAGAAATATTCTCATGAAAAAAATTCAACCACCTGTAACGATGATCAATTTCTCGAAATCACGTGCATGTTCAAGTAATTGTATTTTTTATGTAATCCATATTCAAGATGATAATCTTCAAGTATGTTACATAAGAACGAAATCAACAGGGAGTTCTTCTTTATATGCATAGTAATATTAGTGCTCTATGTATGTTTATGAAGGAATGTTATTGATTATTTTTGCTTATTCATCTTGCAATAGTATTATCAACTTTATTGTCAACGCAAACTCCTTTCATTTCCTTGCGTGCTTGTGATCTAATATTCTACCCATTGGTAGACAGTTTTCCTGGAAAATTTTATTGAAAAGTTAAAGAGCGATATAAATTGAAATTCGCTTAAAATGGATAGTGGAGAAAAGTGTCTAGTACGTGTTGTTTTTCCTTAAAGTTGATTTCATGGAATTGCTTATGAAGTATCTACTGAGAACCTCATCGATTACGTTTCGTCAAGTGAACACTCAAAATTACGTTAAAATTGTTTGTATTTTCATTATCAATAGTGTGTATTTTACATTAATTTAAAATGTAAAAGGACCTAAGAAATTATTTACGTGGCAACAACACTCAAAAAAAATACAACTAAGCTTCTATTTTGATATATTATACATTTTACCTAAAAAGTGACTGAAATTTTCGCAAGGATATCAGCAAATCTACGGACACTCTCCACCAAGGAATGGTTGAAACCGTTGAACGTTTCCTCTTCGCCCTGAAATTTACATCAACTTCCTGAATAATGAATACAGTGCACCTGATTTCAAAATGTCGGGAAACTATATCAAAACATAACTTTTTGTGCATGCCATAATCACTTGAGTATTCACTAAAGATTTGCATTAATCAAATGCACCAATTTTTATTGACAAAATCATCCATTCAAAAGTGAGGTGGACCGAAAATCTCAACAAGAATGTTCATATAAGTATGTTCACACATTACGCGATTTTGTGCTCGTCAATGACTAGTTCTCACGAATAATTGAATCTAAATGTCACAAGGATTTGACAATTCATTATCAAACATGGCGATTGTGACACGCTCAAGAGCTTCATGAGTCTTATTGCGAAACAATATGGAAGCGATTTCCAGTCCCCTACAACATTGAAACCATAAAAAAACCTTTTGAACAATTTTATTTATCACAAACAACGAACAAAAATTTAAAACCATTAAAACTCTTAAAATTATTCTTTAAAAACTCTATTTTATCATGTATAGGCATTTATAAATACATCGCTCCGTAAATGGTCTTATTAAGAATCAGGCTTTGTTTGGCATCGAAAATTCCTCGCTAAAAGTCCTTTTCCAAGTTTATAGCTTGCATGTATTGACTTCCTGAACTTTTTTCCTCCTTTTTATGACCGAAACTCGAAGACATTTACTGGGTGTGCTTTAATTCTACCAACAGTGTTTATGACTTCCATTCCGACTAGAAGTTAATTCATTTATTATTATACAAGGACATGAGCTCCGAACATATTTGAGTTGCGTAGTCTTTCCTTAAAGTCTTGGGTCTCGGTCTGAAAGCTGGCAAGTTACCTAATATGATTTTCGATGACGTATTCTGTATATTAGAGAGGTAATATATTTAATCATAAACTTTTATTTACTAAATGCATTTAAAATCATATATTTCAAAATTATCTTAACTAGATAAAAACATATGTGCACGTTATTGCTCCTGATAAAATACTATCGTATTTAAAAAAATGCGTTCTAGCCTCGGCATTACATATGAAACAAATGTTAAAATTTGATGACAATATGAATAATTTATCTACAGTATTTGTTGTATATTTGCCATGAAATCTAATAAATTCAATGCGAATTGTGATTGCAAACAAATGAATATTTACTATCGCATCGGAAATGAAGAAATCTCATTGAATCCAATTGACTTCGTTGTCCAGATATCTCAATGTTACTTATTATTTAGATACTTATAAAAATACATATAAATTTTTTGAAAAAAGCTTTAATTTTATGCTGAAGTCAATCAAATGAATTTATTTATTATATTACAAAAAATCGGCAAAAAATCACATTATCAACACTCTAAAACTGAACTCAGGTAGAGTGAGTGTTTTATTTTTGGGGACAAAAAAATTCAACTCAAAGATATTCCACGAAATCAATGCTTGGCCTAGATATGAAAAGTGCTTAGTATCCGAAAAGAATGTGAAAAACTCAATAAAAAATTTATGACAGCATTCAATTTCGATTCTATTTATATTGGGAAAGCTATCGTATATGTTTGCTGGAAAATAACAGAACAGCTTTCTAGCGCTGAAAAATATCGATTTAACGTTGTTTGTACACTAATGGCCTTTTCTTAATTTATCGAACTTTTATGCGGCTTTTTGATTCGAAGCAAATAAATTCTGTGAGTGTAAAATGAATTTTAAGAGTTAACGCATTTGATTTTTAGTTTAGATATTTAAATGCTTTAATGTGCGCGAATTCACAGAAACAAACAAGGAAAACGTCTGCTAAGTAGTTTTTAAACCTGATTTATATTTTAAAACATACTAAAATAAAGGTTCAGCATGGCGTCGTTTGTTCTCAATTATTAACTTTCTGCATGATGATATAGAATCAATCAGGAAGCAGCAGAATTTTTTATTTTATCACGGTGAAGTCATATCTTGATTAGGTATCTTTGATCATGCAGTCCTTCTTCCTAGAGATGACTTCAGGATAGTCCCCAACTTCTCTATGAAGATTGAGATCGGCTGAGTTCACAGGTCAAACCGGTATATAAATTTGGTAGTACGGTGTATATTTTTTTGCCATTCTGGAGTTAAAGAAATGGGTCAAGCCATATTGGAAAACGCAACCTGAAACCTTGGCTTGTTTTGGGAGAATTCTGATTCCAAGCATTTGTATTTACTTCTTGAAATTCATCAGATTTTTATCACTTTTTTAATCAAAGCGCAAGTTCGCTTACCATAAACCCTACCTTTTATTTTAGTGATCCATGTTTGGACTGGTTAAGATCAGCCCAGCTATTCAAAAATTTGCATAGGTGTTATCGTAGTTACTTACCATAAAACTGAAGTCCAAATTTATGTTCTACGGACGAAGAACGTAATCTTAATTTCAGCATGAAATCTGATGTGCATCGGAATAAATCTTTCTCTTTTGGTCACTATCAAAATTAGTAACGAGATCCTTAAAGTTTAATAACTTCCGTACTATGCTAAAAGGCAGGATCATCTAGCTTCCAAAAGCCATAGCCTTCAGTTTCCTGACCGCGTCCTCCAGCTTACAAATCAATAAGAATTTACTATCTGCGGGACGCTACTGAGTCCTTTCGTCATGGTGCATGATTTGCCCGGTTAGCAGCTGCCTGTTCACATTTTTATAAAATGTTTACCGTCCTCAAAGGTTTAAACACGAGAACAAGTCAATTGCAAAGGTAATTCATGCTTTTTGAAACTGCTCCGTCTACTTGAACTTCCTATAATCTTCAAAAACAAAAGCTACCAGTTCTGTTACAACTGAGACTGCTCTAGAGGTGCCCAGGATAGTGAATGGGGTTCTTCTGACACGTTCTAGGCGTTGTAAGATCTTCTACACGCGTCGTGTTTATTTGAGAAGGTTCACCACTGGATGACGATACTATAAATATAAAGAAGCTTTGAGCAAGTAGTGAGTTGAATTTGAAGAAAACTCGGCTGGGTTAAAACCACAGTGTTGTATCAGCAATTCAGTACAACTAACTTAGTGAGAATGTAATAATATAAATAAAGTGTGTGTTTATTTCACAGAATAGTTGCAGTCTTGTTTAAGTTTGAAAAACCACTGTTGATCCTATAACGGTTCCTGAATTTACAACAATAATGTGACGTAAAGAAAGGGTGTTAAAACAGTAACCAGGGTGTACCAAGAGAAGGTTTTAGAAAATGTTGTAAGAATTCTCAATATCACTCCTTTTCAAAATCAGAAAATGGACACTAATATGCACATCCATTATTTAGCCATGCCACTTTTATTTAAATATAACTTAATTACATTCCTTGTCAGTCCACCATATTCCGATACTAATATAAATTTCCACTATAGTCCAAATTATCCTTGTGACATTTGAAAACCATAATACGCTGAAAATTGACAAATATCAAACGGAAATATATTCAGTCTTGTTATAATTTTTTAAAAAAAATCTTTCTTACACATTTATTTGGTAGTTTCAGGTGATTTTCTAGTATCAATAAAATGGCATTCGCGTTTATTGCGTTCCGTCGATTTATGCTGAAGGAGGTAAAGCCACTTGGCATGGTCAGTCCTGAACTATTTTTTAGTTACAGGAAGAAAATTCAAAACTATTCTATATTTTATAGCTTTATTCGACAGCTGCAAATAATTCAGGACCACATGGTCGTACTGCTGGACGAGAGTTTCGTGGGATGTTTGCTATGTGGAGAATCAAGAAGAATTGGGAGGTAATTTTCTTAATTTTTTGATGTGGGCAAAGCGTTAGTTTTATTAGCTAGCCTGTTAGTGAAAATTAATAGGATTTTATTAAAGTAAAGTTTTTTGTCTCCAAATGACCAGTTCTTAGATGGAAAGGGAATTGGTCTACATTTGGTTTTTATTTTCAATGTTGGGATGTGGACACCATGTTTTTGAAGAGTTCCACCTTTCAGCGTTGAAAAAAAACTTTCAAAAATACACTTATCAGCTTTTGCCTCTCGGCATGTCGAATTTCTTTCGATTAAAACCAGCTCCGCCTCCTTCAAATCACTTTCTCCGTCGGTTTTCATTAGTTGCCCATTTTTAGGTTCCAGTGCATAGTACTTCCCAGACGATAAGAATCGGTATATCCTTATACCTTATATAGTACCTAGTTCATGAGTTTTGGAACCCTTTTGTTGGATTTATAATGAAAGATATATATTTATAATTTTATTTCATATTGACTTAATTTTAGCTTTGATTTTTGTGGAGCTCGTTGTAAATTACTTAGAATGTTGTTCCTGCTGGAGGTATTTTTTAGTGTTGCTTTAAACAAATTCGGGTTGGTTATGCTTTGTATTTATTTTCGGTAGCGTAGCGTTCTGTTTTCTTTGATATTATGTACCCCATGAAAATCTTTTAAAATGAAGAAGGTTAGCATATCAGATGTGTTGCGATAATTGTTACAAAAATATTACAGATTTCAGATTGATGAAAAATTTAATTTTTTTAAAATATACTTGACCGTATTCGACATAAGTAAAATCTACAGTTTTTCGGAGAGCTATGCAATTTCTGAAACTGATTGATCAAGCAAAAATTCTTCGTTCTGTTTAATGCTCCCGTTCAATTTATTTATTTATATTGCATCAATCGTGTAGAAAAAGTAAACATAATTTCTTAAAATCTCGCAAAAATTACAAAAAGGATGAAAATTGAAATGTAAGCAGTTGAAAGGATTAAGTTTAAGATAAAAAATCTAGGATCTAGGTATGCAATTTTCGGGAAAATCACGAAGTGTTTTTTATTTTTAAATTTATTTAACTATAATTGTTTAAACAATGAAAATACAATACAAAATTTCAATTAAAACTTTTAGCTGTTGAATTTACCCACAAAATTTAGCTGAAGAATTTTTCGATATCTTTATTTGCTTTTGAAATATACGCAATTTTCCGAGTACCAACTTTAAACATCATTTTTGAAGTTTTTATTTTTGATGTAACTTTTCAACAATCACAATTAGATAAAAATGTTTCATATGGAAGTTGCAGTATCTACAACGTTATTTTGAATTTTCAAAACAATATCTTAATTTTTCTAGAAAATATTAGCGATTTTCCACGTAAACTTCCAGTAAAAAGTTATTTTCTTCAATGTTGGTTTGCTATAAAACAATCTAAAATATAAATTATTCAATATACTATATTTGCAGCACAACCGCTTCTCTAGACATTCATTTCCAAGCTCACAAAGTTTTAGGTAATAATATTCATATTGAAAAAAGTTATATTATTTTTTCTAAAAATTGGCAAATTTTCGTATGAATTAAAAATAATTGTGAATTATTTTAAAAAAAATATTCAGGAAAAACGGTAAAATAAGTACGAAAAAATATACTTTGAAGTATTTATGAATACATTTTCATTACAATATATCAATTTATAAAAAAGCTTAATTGAAATAATTCTAAAAATTACAAGGAAATTTCCACAAGCTTTTGTTTTCTCCTATAATATTCATCTCTTTTTTGTAACAATAGTGTTATATAAACATCAAAAAAATTAAACCTGAAAGCAATTTTCGCTGCAATAATTTTTAAATAGATTTTTCCCGAAAAAGTTTAATGTTCTTAGGACCAATTTGTTTTATAAATAAATAGATTTTACAGTTAGATAACTTGAAAAAAACATTCATTTGAAGGTTGAGATCATTCTCTGCATTAAAGATAGCTTTTCATTCCTTCCGAGTGGTAAAAGCCCTAGGTTATTGATTCTTCAATCGAGCGATAAAAAATCCGATTTACTGGACGTGCGTCAATTAACCTCTAATAAAATTAATCGTATCTCGTGAAATAATTTATTCAAAGAAAAACTTTTCACACAAAATTTATAGATAAATTCATTAGCTACAAATTTCAATTGGAACATTTTTGTGTATTCTAATTTTTTTATAGTGAAAACCCTATAAAAAAATTACACTCAACGACAATCTGGAAAATTGTAAATCTAGCAGTGTAAAGATTTTTTCAACTGAAAGCTAACCCTTTGAACTATTTACATTTAAATTTTTTTCATTTTGTATTTTTCCAGCGTCAAATATTTTAATTTACTGGGGTATAATGGAGGATTTCGTGGCCAATATGTTTAGATTTATAAAACTTCCTAGTTTCCACGATAAAAGTTGTACTCCCTTTGGCGATGATTCTGAGATCTACTGTATTCCTGATTATATTGTCAAGTTTTTACCCCTTTGAAAACACCCATATTTCAGGTTTATCTCATGCAACCATTACCAATATTCAGGATGGTTGAATTTTGAGCAATGCCGTGCCGATATAGATAGAAAAGAATAACTGTTATGACCGAGTAATTTTTTAAAAATGCAAATGGTGAACGCTTTCAATTTTTTCCAATTCAATAACAATTGACTCTGGAATTCATTTACTTAAGAGAATTGACTGCTTCTAGACTGACTAGTCTATGATATTCTTTTAAGTTGGCTAGTCTATATAACAGACAGGTTAAGCGGTGACCCAAGTAGCTTATTTTAAAATGCTGAATCAGAAAACCATGAAACAAACCCGGCCTTTAAAAAAAATTTTAAAGACCTTTTTCTTTGCTCAGAATTAGGCAAAAATGATGAAAATTCTTTAGTATAATTGTTACTGTTAACTAGAAGATTAAATCAGATTTAACAATCGAAAATTTCAATGCAGCAACTTTTATTTTCGAAGATGAATTAATTGAAAGATCTTCGTTGGTTATTTTTTCTTTGTAAATTCCAAAGAATACATTTAAACGTACTAATCTTCGGACGAAATATCCATGAAATATTTGGATTTTTATGTACATTTTTATAAGCCACTACGCTCTCACCTTTTTGATTCCTTCATTTAAAAGTGCCAGTCAATTTAAATTTAAATGTAGAGTCCCTGAAAACTTCATTTGCTACAATAAATAAAAATGCATCACATGATCATTTCGCTTCATATATTTTATTCGATGGATTCGTTTGCTTCAATCTATTTCCTGTTAAGAAATAATAACTCAAAATGTGAATTTTAACATTTCTAACTTCCATAACATTCGGCGTTCAGTTCGAATTTTAACAATTCATCAACAGTAATTAAAATCACTTGACACAATTTAACAGAATAAATTCAAAAGAATTGCACTTTTCGCTTCCTTGAACGATTGATCGCCTCCTTTTCGATGATGTTCTTTTGACAAATACTTACCGCTCACAACACACCTGTAAGATTCATAAATATACGAAAATTTACAATAAATCAAATTGTAAAAAATTCCAAATGAAATTGTAAAGAAATCAATTGAAAAAAATATATAGATATTGTGATAAATAATCATGTCTACGGATGTACGTACTTCTAAATAAGAATTGAAAAGAAATATATATTTTTTGGAATAATAAGAAAATACTATCAGAACACGTTGATTCCACGCTCTTTTACAGTACGAGAGAAATTTCGTCTAGATATCGAGAGAGAGTGTGAGAGAGTAAAATAAGGGTTAATTACTAAAGTGTTTTGAAATTATACAAAGCAACATTCAACTAACAACTACTTTTTATTAATACCTTTGAATAATTATTCACTTAAAAACTACTACAAAACATTTCCATCGGCAATCCTTGTCTAAAAAATCGAGTCCAAACTAGAATATGGCCCCGACTCTCTATTCCTACACAAATCAAATGTGATGCTCTATGTTACAGGCAAAACTAAATTAGATTGGAAATTCGAAAAAAAATATGTGTGTGTATATAAATATGACCCTTAGTTACGTTATTATTGTTTCATTTAAAGGAGGCAACAATATTTCGGGTGTAATTTAAAGGAAAATTAAAGAAAAAAACCAACTGTTGCAGCAAACATTCAAAACAAGAGGTGTGTTAGATGTGTTGAAAGAATTCGACGTATCTTTGCCAAATATACAGTTTTTTGTTTATATATTTTTTTGGTGTTTAATTGGGTTAGTCGAATTAGTTGTAAGGCAATACTAAAGATAAAAATCTAGTGTGGTTGTGTTAATCGTTAAGTTTGTAACATTTTGTGTTCGCATGAAAAATGAATTAATTTTTTAGCATTGATTCAAACTTTGACTTGAAACTAAATGAAATTGCAGATAATTCATGGTGGATTTTAAAGGTATTACAAAATGATCGAAAGAATAGTACAGATAGACGTGAAATTGATGAAAATTTCATTAATTTTTCATCAGAATATTTGTATTTTGTTCTTAGAATCAAAAAGGATGTAGCATGAAACCTACATGTGATATATTATCAATTTAACTTGAGCTGTGATGATGGAAAGTTCATAAAATCTGAAGTGCATATTCTAAAAAAGTATTCAAGCGGCTTCAAAAATTTCTTATCGATAATCGCGCTAAAACAAAAAAAAAAATCACGGATACAGGATCATACTTAAAATTATTATGTACTTCAAAAGATCATGACCAAAAGTGAATTCTAGTAAATGATGTTCAACCATTGGAGTTCCAAAAAATAGTTTGGGATGAGGTGCATTTACAAATTGGATTATATTAAAACGAAAAAA
This sequence comes from Oxycera nigricornis, assembly GCA_963942545.1. NCBI lineage: Eukaryota > Metazoa > Arthropoda > Insecta > Diptera > Stratiomyidae > Oxycera > Oxycera nigricornis. Next base: position 13,784,152 of record OZ012659.1, read on the forward strand.
AAGAAGTCCGTTATAGATTTTTGAAATGATATATCACAGAGAGTTTAATGGAAGAAAAAACACCCCTACCTACAAAACGACAGACTAAAATAGTTGACATGATTACAAATAAATTTCTGACATCATTTCCTTCGAAAGTTTCCGAACAAATTTCTTTTGGTGTATGTTGAGTGAAAATTTCTTTATGAGCAAAAGAAACTCAGACACTTCCTAAGATCAAATCATTTCTTGCAATCCTCTAGAATCAAAATTGAAGAGATTAAAACAGCAGGAGGAAATTCAACAAGTCAATTTACTTGTTGATCAAACAAGTCATCAAAAAAACAGACAGGACATACCTTTACGGAACGCGAGAAATTGTAGGGATATATCAGGGCGAACTAGAAATGGAGGCGTTTAGATAGATGGAACTAAACAAGTATATTCTAGAAGAGAAGACATACCAAGGACACTCAATCGCATTACGTTGCATATCTAAAAATTATTCACATGTCCTTACGGCATAAATCCTTTTCACCGATCGGTTGGTGTATGAAAAACACTATGCTGTGAGGTCAACATTAAACACTAGGTCAAATCGATCTTAGTCTCTTGAAGACTTTGCCCCTATTTAATTGAGTGGAAGGATCGTATCCTCGAAATTTAAAATAATGATAATGGTTGTTTTATTATTATTTTACTACGATTTTCTCTTCAGAGCAAAGCATAAAAAAAATCTAAACAAAGCATAATTAAAATTAACTGCAAAATCCATCACTTAATGTCGATTCGTGAAGAAAATAACTTTTTAGTGTTTCGAGAAATACACGACACCTTTGGGCAAGGTATCTGCACTGAAATAACTGTTCGTAACTGATTCGCAAAAATTTTAGCATGGAAATTTATCTCTTGAAAAATTTTCTCGAAGAAGATCAGACATTATTTTGGATAACAGTGTAATGAAATCAAACTTTGAACAGGATGCGAGTGTAATTGTGTTGTGCGTATTGTAGCAAAACTGAGGGTATCTACAGCAATAAGTTGCCCTCTGATCGCTATCGGTAAGGTTACAAAAACAGAAGGGTACCTCACGGACTAACCCTACTGAACATGCTTCGAGGACTGAGGATGGTTACTTTGCTCATCAATAGAAATAGGCTCGATCCGTTTTTAGACAAACAATTAACCTGCAAAAAATGGAGCCTCTATAATAAACGTCGCTGGTTTAGATAACAACAGGGACAGGCTCCTCAACCTATGCATGGATTTTTGTGTGTGTGGACACATCATGTTAAAAAACGCCAGAAATTCCAGACTATTTGGAAGCCAAAATTAACGAAATTAGTGTTGAGATTTGTCCTCAGATTCTCGAAAATAGATCACAAATTGGACTTTCAGATTGCGATATATTTGAATCAGTCGTGGCGCTCACTTATATAAAATCATATTTCTGCATTTAATGGCATAAAATAATTCAGCGAACAAAGCAAAAAGTGGGAAAATTTGACAATTTTTGTGTCCTTTATTTCAGTTTTAAACTATAACACTCCAAACAATATATAGTACTGATACATCCTGTGCTACAATATAGACGCTAAAAGTGGATCATGATGCAGATGTTCGAAGGATTAATTGAAATGTTTGACCGGAAAATGTTCTGGAAAGGACCAATATTTGACGATCTATTATGTATCGCAATTGAACTCCTTCGCCTGAAATGTTCTGGCCACGTGGAGCGAATGCACGAGGAAAGGATTCCGAAAGGAATGCTCAAAGGCACTGACCACTAATGAAGCCACGAAAACGATGGAAGGACTCAATCGACGTAAGCTGATCGCTTCTCAGAATTTCCAACTGGAGGACGCGGTCGTCTGATTAAAACAACTAGAGGAGGTGCATCCTGGAGGCCAAGGTTCGAAATAGACTCGCATTGATTGACCAGATTAGCTAACTGGAGGACGCGGGCATTCAATCGAGACATTTGGAGGAGGTACATTCTAGAGGCCAAGGCTCGAAATGGGCTGCAGCACCATTGCACTGATTGAGATATACTTTCAGTATTGCACTTAAGAAACCGAAAACCAATGGAAACACTCCTTAAAAATCGATAGATTTGCTCCAAAAAAGAGGTCGTCGATTCTATCTGTTGCAAATTCCATGATCTTTGTTTTCTGGGATGTAAAAGAAATTAAAAATGCGAACAAAACAATAACTGGTGGATTCTACGCATGACTTTTCCCTACATGATGCAAAATTATTCGAAGAATGTCACTGATTTAAAGCAAAAAAAATCGTCTTACACCAAAAAATGCACTTGCATTGATGAATGGGATGATGGGAAAATTGAAGGATTTCATGAACGTATTCTGGCTCACTTCCCAGCTAGCCCTCAATCTTCTAAAACGTGATTAGAATATCTATTAAGTGAAATGAATAGTGATAGTAGACAAAGATGAGTATTTGTAGAACCTTCTGGTACCTCGGTTTTGGAAATGGAATTTATCCAGCGATAAAAATGCAGTGAACTAAATGGCGACTATGAAGAGAAATATAGTCTAGCACTAAAGAACAATTTTTCAAAGTATGTAATGCCAAACTATTATAGGCATTTATTACTATGCAATCGTGGTCAGACCTAAATTATGTAAGATATGTAAATATTAACATCGAAATTTTTTAAAACCAATCTATTTAAAAAAAATCGAATATAAGTAATTTATTTCCTCAAAAATCTTAAAAAATTGAAGCTAACTGTTGAGACTGGTCATCGCATTTAATGCGCTCCATAACAAGTTAGTCATAAGCCAACCACTGTGACGTGAGCACGGGTGAATGCAATAAGCATAGAAATAAAGTTTATTTTCGTTCCACAAATAAAGACCTCTTTCCTTTCGAAACCACTCATATGCCTTAACAGGTTATGGGCCCAGGCAACGTAGCCATTGTGAAAGTAGTTTTGCTGGGAAGGAATAAGTGTGAAAATATCGCGATCGTGAAAACGTGGGAAGTAAAAGTGTTCGAGCTTGTGACTCAAGGCGGCCATCTTCGCGTGCGAGCAAGGCACGCAGGCGCGACATCAGTGGACAAATAAACAGTAATAACGGGACGCGGAATCAAAGCCAGTTGATTCTCTGGGATTGGAGAAGAGCGAATTAGCGAGAATTTACGTCAACGAGTTTCGTGTCGTATCGCGCGCGTAAGAATACGCGCAGTGTTCGTTTCTTTTTTGGTCTTCAGTGTGCAAGTGATCAGAGTCTCGTTGGTACATAAAAAAATGTCGGCTGACGCGTTGGTACGATCGGTCAAGCGGTTCGACGGGAGAAACTTCCAAGCGTGGAAATTTCAAATATCAGCAGTGCTGATGGCGAACGAAATATTTGACGTGGTCGACGGTACAAGAACGATACCAGTGAACCAGGATGGTGAAAATGCCGCACAAACGAAATTGTGGATAAAAGACAATGCCAAAGCGACGGCGATCATCGCGTCTGCTATGGAAGACGAACAAGTTGTGAGTGTGCTAGTGTGTGTTACCGCTAAAGAAATGTGGGACAAGCTTATCGCAGTGCACGAACAGAAATCGGTATCGAACGTCGGCGCGTTAACACAAAGGTTCTATACCTATATGATGGGTCCTACAGACACGGCCGTGCAGCACGTGAGTACGGTACAAAACATGGCGCGACAGTTGATAGATCTCGGCGAAAGAATTTCCGACGCAGCAGTGATTGCGAAAATTATGTCGAGTTTAACGTCGAAGTTCAACGTTTTCAGAACAGCGTGGGATAGCGTGGACCCGGCGCGTCAGACAGTCGCGTATTTGTTAGAAAGACTAATAAGGGAAGATTCGAACAAAAGTGAGTGTGGTGACACAACGAGTGCGTTAGCGGTTACTAAGCATAGTAGTTCGAAATACGGTGCGCATTCAAAGGACAAAGACATGAAAAAGAAAAAGTCGAAAAAGAATATCGAGTGTTTTCGGTGCCAGGAAATGGGACACTACGCGAGTCAGTGCAAGAAGCGGAAAAATGATGGCAACAGAAACGACAAGAATCAAGGTCAGTCGAGCCGTGGTTGCGTGTTCGTAGTTCAGTCGCAGAAAGAAAGCGCGAGAGCATTAGTAGTGGGCGAACGAAAACATCAGCCGACAGCCGAGCAGTATAAGCAGTTGCGGGACGCAGATAAAGTGGATGTCTGGATTACCGACAGCGGAGCGTCGGAGCACGTCACATCTCGTCGCGACTGGATTGAGGAGCTACGGCCGGTAATAGGGGAAACTGTCATGTTGGGTGATGACGGTGTATGTGATGTGGTAGGCGTCGGGAGAGTCCGTATCGAGAAACTCGTCAATGGAGAATGGGAAAGCGGTATCATCGAGAATGTCCTACTCGTACCTTGTGTTACACGAAACCTATTTTCCGTCGGTGCCTGCACGAACAAAGGATTCAAAGTAGAATTCGAAAAAGAAATAGTAGAAATAAAGCGAGGCGGTAAAGTTGAGGCAACCGGAACCAAACAGGACAACGGGTTGTACAGAATGTATTTCCGAAGACCGAAGCAGAATCGAGAAGTCAACGTAACAGCCCTGAACTTTAAAATGTGGCACGAGCGACTCGGCCATATACACAAGCGGGCACTCATCGAGTTGGTCAATCGAAAGCTTGTGAAGGGGGTAACCCTGAAGAACACGGAAGATTTCTTCTGCGAAGCTTGCCAGTATGGCAAATTACATAAACTTCCGTTCCAGAGAGAGGTCAAGAAGACGGCGAGCAATCCCGGAGAGATCATCCACAGTGACGTGTGTGGACCAATGTCGGTGCAGTCGTTAGGAGGAGCAAAGTACTATGTGCTTTTCAAGGACGACGCGACAAATTATCGAGTCGTATATTTTATTCATCACAAGTCGGACGTTTTTGAGAAATTCAAGGAGTTCGAGCGCCTTGTAAACAATAAATTTGGGCGCACAATGAAAACGTTACGAACGGACAACGGTACCGAGTACTGCAACCAGAAGATGAGCGAATACATGAAGAAAAGAGGAATAACTCTGGAGACCACAGCACCATATACTCCGGAACAGAACGGGAAGTCGGAGCGAGACAATCGCACAATAGTGGAAGCAGCGAGAACGATGCTACAAGCGAGAAAGCTGCCAGCATATCTTTGGGCGGAAGCAACTGCTACAGCGGTTTACACGCTTAACAGGACCGGGCAGTCAAGGAAGAGCGGAAGTTGTACGCCGTATGAATTGTGGACGAGGAAGAAGCCTGATCTTTCCCACATGAGAATCTTTGGCTCCGACGCCTATGTATACGTGCCGAAACAGAAGCTCACAAAATTCGATCCTCGAGCGAAAAAGTTGATCTTCGTGGGATACGACAGCGAGTCATCGAATTACAGGTGCTATGATCATGTTACAAAAGTTGTGACTATTTCTAGGCATGTAGCGTTCAATGAACGAAAGAGCGAGGTGGAATCGGAGGTACCAGTGTCCGAGGTCGAACTCACACTACCGATGCAGAGCGAAATCAATAAAGATGCATTCCAAGATGCAGAAGACGATACCGAGGCTATCGTCATAAACGCAGGAGTCGACTTTGTAGACGCCGACAACGCGGCAACTGGACAAGCAACGAACAGGGTTGAAAACGTTCGACAGCAACAAGAGCAAGAAACTTCGGCACCGATGGTGCTGCGCAATCGAGCGACGATCAACCAACCAAAGAGATATGGGCTGTATCTCGTGGAACACATTATTCCAACGACATATCAAGAAGCTGTATCAGGTCCAGAGGCTACTCAATGGGCGGAAGCCATCAAGGACGAGCTCGATGCACATCATAAGAACGGGACTTGGGAGATAGTGTCAAAAATCCCAGGTGAAAAAAACATAGATTCCAAGTGGGTCTTCAAAGTTCTACGTGACACGAAAGGAAGCGTGGTCAGATTCAAGGCACGATTATGCGCCAGAGGATTCATGCAGCGAGAAGGTGTGGACTATTCGGAGACTTTCTCACCGGTTGTGAGGTACGACTCCCTTCGAGTACTCCTAGCGATCATCACTGAAGAAAATCTCGAAGCAGTACAGTTTGATGTTCGAACTGCTTTTCTCCATGGACTTCTGGACGAGAATGTTAGGATGAAAATACCAACAGGACTTGAAGTCAACGAAGATCGAGAGAATGTGGTGTGTCTTCTCAAGAAGGCATTGTATGGACCCAAACAGTCACCGCGATGCTGGAATGTGAAAATCGCGAGTGTTCTAAAACGTTTCAATCTAATTGAAACAAATTCGGACAAATGTGTGTATGTCGGCATCTACGACGATGTTAAAGTGTATCTCGCGCTATTCGTTGACGACGGGATAATTGCAGCTAAGTCTGCTGATGTAATCGAGAATATTGTCGGCAAGTTAAGCAAAGAATTTGAGATAACTATCGGTGATTGCAGTACCTTCGTCGGTATGCAAATAAGTCGAGATCGTGAGTCAAGGTCGATGTTTGTACATCAAGAGCTCTACGCAAAGAAAATTATCGAGAGATTCGGAATGAGTCGAGCAAAAGGGGTTTCCGTACCGGCGGATCCTCATACTATTTTGTATCCGGCAGAGTCAGAAGAGGCAGAAAGGCAAGTAGTGCCATATCGCGAGGCAGTAGGATCACTGATGTTTCTTGCCGTAGTAACACGCCCAGATATTGCATACGCGGTGAATTCGGTCAGCAAATTTCTGAACAATCATAACGATAGTCATTGGCGAGCAGTGAAACGCATCATTGGATATCTGATAGAGACAACAAATATGGGAATTGAATTCCGAGCATCGGAGTCGGGTGTCGAAATTGTGGGATACTCAGACGCAGATTTCGCGAGCGATATTGCCACCAGAAGGTCGACGACAGGTTACGCGTTTTGTATGTCAAACGGAATTGTAACTTGGTCATCTCAGCGACAAAAACTCGTGTCAATGAGTACGACGGAATCGGAATACATAGCAGCGTCTACAGCGACGAAAGAGGCCGTGTGGCTTCGCGCATTGTTATGCGAACTTGGGTTTTTGTCAGATAAACCGATGAAACTGTACGTCGACAATCAAAGCGCAATTCGTTTAATTCACAATCCAGAATTTCATAAGCGCACGAAACATATTGACGTGAAATTTCACTATATACGCGAGAAAGTCGAGAATGGTGAAATAAATGTAACCTTTGTGCCTACCGAAGCCCAGTTGGCGGATATATTCACCAAAGCGTCTCCAAAACGCAGATTTGTCGAATTACGCACCAAGCTGGGAATGTGCATAAAACGCTCCGACGGCGGAAGTGTTGAGACTGGTCATCGCATTTAATGCGCTCCATAACAAGTTAGTCATAAGCCAACCACTGTGACGTGAGCACGGGTGAATGCAATAAGCATAGAAATAAAGTTTATTTTCGTTCCACAAATAAAGACCTCTTTCCTTTCGAAACCACTCATATGCCTTAACACTAACAATTGAAGGGATTACGCCAAGAAAAAGTAGCTAAATTTTTCGTTTTTTTCTTCTTTTAACATGTAAATTTACGTTAAAAGTATTTTTTCCACAAATATTCCATGACCATGCACAGGGGTTTGCCGCCAATGATTTCCAAAATTATTTATTTTGTGATGAAGGCAGAATGTTTCAATGAAATGTGAACGTAACTTAAAAGTGCCATAAAATTGAACTACTTATTTTTTGCTCTGGAAGCTTCTTTAAGGATGTAGCTTTTCTTATAATTATCGAAAAATTGAAGGGCTCTTCCTAAAAAATTCTAATTTCAAAAATTGAATGAATAGATTTTGCAATGTAAAAAGGGTCTTTCATTAAAAAGAGCCCTTTATTAGTTTGAAAAGCGAGCAAAATAGAAGATCACAGTTTTGGTCGATTTTCGAATGATTAAAGGGAGCCCTTCAATTGTAATTATGTTGAGATGAATGAATGGGCTTTAAAGAATGTTTGCAGAAATAGATCTGGAGAAATGTTGTGGTAGTTAATAAAGAGTTATTCGTCAGCACGTTAGTTGATATTGTGAAAATCTTGGAGTCAAAGAAATAATTTGGACAGAAATTGATTTTGAATATTGTACAGAGTTTATATTCATTGACGATATACGCAAATAGACAAGACTCTATGAGAGGGCTTATTTATTGATATTCTAAACAAGAAAATAATGTCCTGAACTAATGAAGCAAGCGATTAGCTGTAATTGTTTCATGCCATATCCTCATTGAAATAATTAGAATTTGTTTAGCTGTACGGTTCCAAACCAATTAGTATTTATCAGTATCACATGCGGCATCGAGCATTTCTTAGAGTATATTACGTTAAGATCACATTGCGTTGCGAACAAGTTGCTGCAATAGCCACGATCGATCGAAATGAAACGGAAATGTCCTTGCAAGTCAAGCACATACAAATGCGTGGTGCAAGCATGATTGATTCGCCACTATTAATTCATTTTTCCTTTGCAAAATATACATTGACATCACTACAGGTTTTAGTTGCTATCCATTGTGTGTGTTAATACTTTACACTTGATATATCTAAATATGATATTACATTAAGTCAGATATTGTGAGAGCACGCTTAAAACATTAATTGCTAGTCTACGAAAAACCAAGTAACATGAGAACTAATACAACTACGCCTAGTTACTAATGTAACACTAATATTACTGACATTTATATCCAACAGAATTATGTACCATGGTTTGCTACGATTAGATGAGTTCACGATTAATTCTACGTCCTCGCAATCGAGTGTGTATTAATATGTGTATCTTATGAGCTTTGCATTCAGCATAAATAGATGCTCGTTAAAAGATATCAAGACAATAGAATAGATTAGTTGGTTCTCGTCGAATTGATATTGCGCTAAGTTAAGTCATTATTGCTATCGCTAGTAGCTGTTCTGTGCTCGCTCGTCAATTCGATTTGCTAAAATCTCTTACTAATTACTGTGATCTATCTTTCAATTCTGTTTTCTTATCGTTCGAATTGTATTGTTTCTTAAAATTTTTGGAGTTGTAACACGTGCACTATGTACACTGTATTGCTTTTCGTCATATTGAATACTTTTTCAAAGTCTTTAAGTAATATTAGTTGTGTTTCAAAGTTTTGTCTAGTCTACAATTTGAAGAACCATCCATTTACTTGTATTGTTTTATGATATAATTTTTTATATTGCTATTAGGGATTTTAAAGCAGACTTATGTTAACTAACCAAATAAATGAGAGATATCAACTACAATACATTATTGGAAAATAATTCGCTCAAAAATATTACTTTCAACCATACAAAAGCTTAAATATGTAAGATTTTCAACTGATTTCGGCTCATATCGTCACTAAAACGTCGATTTAATATAAAGTACGTGAAATTTAAGATACTACGGAATGTTTTCCATATGTAATCATCATCAATGAGTATGCTAATTTCAAATGGCAGTCAATTATGAAAAAATCTCGCGTAGTGCCAACAATCTCTTATTTAAAAGCATGCCAATTACAGATAAGCCTGAAAATTTGCGAAATACAAGCCGAAATTACTGTGCAATTTATTGTTTCGCGTAATTTAGGAAGCGTGGTAGTACCTACTGCACATACTTCCTCAACTAGCACGACATCACTATTATGCAAAACAAATATTTCGTATACATCGAAAGGTGCTAACAATCAATTTGAGAGTTTCAAGACTTGTGTTGTGTGTTTAATCGTAATTAAATGCTTTCAAAGTTACATAGCTTGCGCGCAATGTTCTAACCAGAAAATACTTGAAATTTTCAACAATATTTCAGTTTTCAGCTTTCAAAAATCTCATCGAATAATCAATTATTGTCTGAAATGCTCAACCCGATTGCATACGTACTAAATGGCACTGAAAAGATTGATTTGTTTCGGCTCGAATTTACTTTCCATAAATACATGTCGCAAGCTATATATCCATTACTAAGCTTCAGCTAACTATTGACAATCTACGAGTAGCTAAAAAACAATACTCATTCACACTTCATTTGTTACGTAAGTCAATTCAAATCATATTTTAATTTGATACGGAAACGACGAAAAATAAAGGCAAATAACATATTTTTTGATAATTCTGAGATTCACAATCAGATTAGTTTCAAACTAAAATCTAGTCAAATGGCTAAACTAAACAATCTCAACTACAGTAAAATACTTTTGTGTTTCATATTCAAATTTTTTTATCTAATTAAGTATATTACCTAGTGGTAAACTTACAAATTACATAAATTATTATTATTTTTTTTCCAAATATTTTGATAGTTTATTCTTTTTATTGTATATATATATATGATCTATAGCTATGAATATATATATATATGCTTTCAATACAAGTAATCTCAATTACATAATGGAATTGTTTTCAACTACTTATAAATGTCAATTAATAAATATTAATAATAGATTGATTACAACTCACGTTAAAACTCAAACATTCAAGAAACAACTCGAAATCGCCTTCACATTTACAAATATTTGCATGTATATATGCCGTTCGGTACTGCATATATAATTTTCCATTTATTTATCAATTTTTTTTTAGAATTTTACGAAGTATTTTTTTATTTTTGAGATTCGTTCTTTATTTTTGTTGTGGGGGAGTGAGTAATGTGTTTCTTAGCATGTTTACTTCTATTTAAGTTGGGTTTTTGTTAAATATTTAGATTACGTTCTCAAAATGTTAATAAATATGTCAATAAATATGCGTTTAGATATATATGTAGTTTATCTAAAGTATACATAATATATATATGCAAGTAATACTTTGAACCACCTAGTACGCAAAAAAAATTATTTATAAGATATTTAGTTACATAAAATAATCAGTAATATATGTAATGTATATATTGTTTAGTATATTGCAATATGGTTATTTACTATTTGTCTTGGATTTTCAATGCAAACGTTAGTGCTAGTCTAGACGAAACTAAGTCTATATAACAACGTAATACAAATAGCAGTTGTTCAATCAATCTGCTTGTCTATGGCTATTGGTTGATCAAATTAAATTTGCCCAGATCGTTTTTACACAAATATCCTTTAGTCCACAAGAAGTACATAACAAATACATAGTACAAGAAACATCTATTGGAAGTGGTAGTTAGTTATCAGCTATTAACACTGTATGTTTTGTAGTCGAGGCAAAAGGCTAGAATTTTGAAAAGCAAAAAGATTGTGGAGCAGCTAAAACTAAATGGTCAAAAAAATTGTAAATCGAAAATTTAAAAATGAGCAGCGGTTACGTAAATAGTATCCGAAAAGGAGAAGAATCAATGCTAGACACAAATTACAACAGCGGCCTTTCTGTGAATTGTATTACGGATTAGGTGATACACGGATTCCAATTCAAATAGTTCAATTGGTCAGCTCTAGTTAGTCAAAGGTAGACGAGGATCTTCCCATCTATCTTCTCTGACAATTGGATTGAACTCAAAATTATGTAATCGGAAGAAAGCTAAGATTTACATCAACTGGTAGTTGGCTCAATCCAATACTTTTAGTTCTTCAACAAATATTAGCACTCCTAGCGCTAGTTCTGGTTTCAAAAACGCACAACGGTTTCAATTTTCAATCTAAACTCCTCAAGCGATAACGGACGTTTTTAAATAGCATCTATCAATCTACGGCTGCCAAAATTCACTATCCTTAACTGAACTAACCAAAGCAAATGGAAAAATACAGATAACTACTCTTTTAAAAATTAAAATTTGTTGCATGTAAGCTCAATGGTCCCTATTTCGATTTTTTTTCTTAATGTTTAACCAATTGGATTAAAATTTCAGTTTGCATTGAACGTCTTGACTTGTTCCAACGAGCTAAATTTTTAGTTTTTATTTTCCACATCCTTTTTCAACTAAAACATGATAAGTGATGATATTCATTTCTAGACTCCTTTTTCAACGAGGAACGATAATACTGAACATTAAAAAATGTGGAAACAGCTATCTTAGCTGGAAGTTAATTCTTAAATTTGACCCAAAAAATAAATACTGTAGATACAGGTTCAGGTATTGCTGTCGTGAAGTATGATTAAATGGAATCAGAGCACTTGAAAAATCGAAACTCATATATGTTTTATCGATAAAAGGAAAAGAAAACTTCAGCCATCGAAAAAATTATTAAAGAGCAAATATTTAAACAAAAAAATAGTAGAAAAAAAACAACGTAATCATATTTTCTCTATGAAACAAAAGCAGGAATAAAATTTCACTGTAAGATATCCGAGAGTCGAAAAATATGGAAAGCTGGTAACAGTGGCAGTCCTTTATTACATAAATGACTTACTCGACTTCCACCTTACATTTTGATACAAAGACAGTACTAAAAATTCTAGCTTTTGAATATTGAGCGCCATTTAGATATCTTATGAAGCTGGCTATCATACTAACTGTAGATAATTCCGTAAGGATTTCCAGGAAGAGAAATATATGGTAGTTAAAAGATCTTAACATCTGAATGGTTCAAACCTTGGCATGGTTTTTGAAGCAAAACATTGGACAAAAGATGGTGTTTTACGGAACAGTGTACGAAAAAAAGGATTTCCTCTTTTTAAAGTTTGCTTCTTATTGGATGGAGAATTTGAAAAATGGCAATTTGAAAGACATCGTGAGAACAATGTAGAAAAATATCTTGCAACTTAGACCCATACATCTCCTAGAATAACCTAGAAGCAAATAGATTGCTGACACCGATGAGATTCTCAAGAACAGTTGAAAACAGAAACAAGGATTCTAGTCATACTTAAATACTGTAACCATAGATGAAAGTATCGATTAATCTAAGACGCATGCTGTCGAAAAATATTCTATCCTGCAAAAAAGCCAAGGAAGAACATAGTAAAAGTCTCAAAAATTCTCGAGTTATTGAAATTTCAGATCGAAGAAGTAAATGAAATTATTCTGGAGTGACCTTAAAAATTAATTACGGACAATTTCAATCGAATCGTATAAGTGTTCAATTTATTCCCAGAAATTTTAAAAGGCATTGAGGTACAATCAAACGAGAGGACATCGTTGCAGTCTAGAGGACACTGTAATGAAATAAAAACTTCAAGCGAATGATCGCTTCTCCTTGACCTAATGGACGTTCGATTCCGAGGACGAAGCAACAAATCGTTCTAAGTAGTGCCGACAATCTTTAGTTCGGTCTCTTGAAAGATCAGAGTGTCTACTAAATGCTATGTTAAGTCATTTTCTCCCGGTCCTTTAGGAATTCTGAGGTCATCCGGTATCAGATCATTCACCTCTCTTATTGGATGTGTACAAGGCTAATCGCTGAAAGCGGGAAATACGGCCTATGAAAGGTCAATGTTTGCAAGAAGAGTCAGCGTTAAGTGCTTTTTTGGAAAAATATGGGAACAACATGCACCGCTGCTACATTTGATATTCTATCGGGAGAAATAGCTGGGAGATACCATCAAGATAAATTTTGTATACCAATTGGTAAATATGCAACGTTTTTTTTGGATCTCTCAAAACAAAAAGATACTTCAAGACGTGGATATCGTCAAATGGACTTAGACGAAGGATATACATGATGTTCTAGAGAAGGCCTTCCAGGGTGCTTGTCAAGCATGGAATTCGCGCTTTAAAAAATGAGAACAAAGGTCCTACTTTGAAGTGTTGTATCGATATGTTTCATAGTTTCATTTCACGAAATTGTCGCGTTTTTTCCGGACAGATCTAGTATTTCTGCCATTCTCAGTGTGTTGTACACGACTTCCGTATATGTTAAAAACGAAAGATTTGTTAAAGCAAACCCCACGACCATACTACTGGGGGGAAAACATTTAGCGAAATCGCATGGAAAGCAACTGTAACGAAACTACAATGCTTGAAAATGGTCAGATGTACTCTTAAAAATGAAGAGTATACTTCTCTTCCGTAGTGCAAAACCTGCAAAGATAAATTGTATGAAATTGGAATCAAATTCGCCGCACGAACTACAAAATATAAGACGATTTGCGTGAATTTTGAGACATTTGAAGAAACTTCGTTTCACACGAATCCATCAGAAATTATTCCTGCAATGCTTGAAAAATTTGCCGACAAGCAAATATGACTTAAAAATAGAAAAGAAAAACTTTCAGGCCCGAAATAGCAACAATTTTCTCAAAAGGATCGACTACTACATCAGTTGAAATTACCGAGTTGCTTATTTTCTAGATTTTTAACTGAAGCTTCACATCAGAAATTTTAAGTGAGCTTCATAGCATTTCTATATTTTTAACTGAGCACCGAATTTTACATTTACGTCGAATTAACATTGAAGAAATATTTTTTTTAACAAATTTTTTTTTTTGGAAAAATTTAGCTCTAGAACTTTTCGATGGATGCAAATCAAAGCGAAAACAACTGAGGACACGTTCAATGCAAAAGAGATTTAAAAAATAGACTTGTGATTATTTTTGAATTATTTAGCAGCCGTTTTTTCGATGAAATCTTTGTTGTGGTTCGCTCAAAATGTCTACATGAGAATGAGAAGACACCAAAGTCTATTTCGAAGCATAGGTATTCGTGAAATCAATATACTAAAGTTAGAGATACCTGGATAAACAACTAGATAATGATACAACTAAATTTATAAACATATTCTATGCAAATCCAATACTTTTAGTGAGATCACTTTTAATGTCTTCGATCTTTTGGCTAGATAAAATCAAAAATAGATGTCCTTGTACAAAGAAATTATAACACTATGTTAAGTTTCGTGTTCTATTGCCGCACAATAGCGGCTAATCAGACTAGTTTCAACTACCACCACACCTAGCCAATAGGGAACGTTTTAACAAACTAGAAAAGTCGTTGTACATATTAATTCAACTAAATTTCTACACTGCTCGACTTTCAAATTGACCTCTAACACTTGAATTGCCACCATCACTATTCCACGAAAATAATATCAAAATAATTGTGTGGCATTCTACGGCAGTTAAATTAAATTCATATTATCATACACCAATTTTAGAGATATCAGTTTGTACTTGAAACATTGTTTTAACGTTTCAGATTCATGATTTTTTTCTATCGTTTGTTTGTTTGTTTGTTTAGAATATGTTTTTCCTATAAACAGGGTAATACATTAGTTTCAGACATTCTAATGAGTATATGAGCAACGATCAATGTAAAAAAAAACATCTACAGTTTTCCATTTTCAAAAATCACAATTTTCTTACTACTTAGTACTTTAGCTATCTGAAACATGGTTCGAATTGATTTTAAAATCATGTGTATAACCGTTAAGTATATATATATATGTATATATGAAAAATCTTGATAAATTTTTACGTTGATAAATCTTTTTTGTTGTTGTTTTCTTATTCAATATTGCTTTTTAATTTCAATTTTTCTCGTCAATTCTTAACTCATTTACTACAACACGAGTAGTGTTTTTTTAAATTATTGTCGTTCGTTTTTTGTGTTTTGGAAAACTGGAAGTTTCACACTTTCAATGACACACAAGATTAGCTTTTAGCAATCATTACTTTGTACATGTGGATAATGTATTGTATTAAAAATATAATGATATGAATAGGTTTCCGCGATTCAATATCGGAGAGATATTGATAAGTGTGTGTGTGTGATTTTTTCTACTATTCTTTTCGTCATCTCAAATCATTTCGAATGACGCTTAAATCGAATACGGAATGTATGTAAAAAATAAATGAAATTTTATCGAGAGAATATCTACGGATATGTATGCTACATACTATCTAGAAAAAATTTTGCTCGAAAAAAGAAGCCAAACGCTACACAATTCCTTTTTGATAAGGACAGTAAAAAAGTATTCTACAATATTACAAAACGCAAAAAGAACACTATACTCATTTCAATTAGAAATATATATATATATGTATTTCACTAAAAATCGTTGCGTTCTCTATGCCAATATCGCAAATCCAAGCTACTATAATTACAAATACTACGTAACAACCGTTCTGAATCGTCCTTGTGGTGTAGCCATCATGTATTTTTCATCTCATGTATTTCTAATAGATTTCAGGCATGTAATTCGGTTGTTATATAATTTCCAAATGCAATTTAGATAATACACACCGTTCAACAACTGAAAAACTCTACACGGAATACAGGAAAAACGATACTCGTGTTACTAAAAAACATTTGATACAAACTCATATCTCTAAATACTATTTATGTATGTATCTATTTATATATATATACCTTGAAAAACCAAAAACAAAATACAGAATACTCAATGTATACTCTATAAGTAAGTCAATTGTTTGCAGCCAAAAATTCCAAACGAAAATATCTAATTACACTACTTAAATCAATATAGAATATTTAAAATGCTTAAGTACTTTACACTAAGGCACCTTTTATAGCCGACACAAGACACAAGAACACAATCTACTATTATTTCATGATTATCAACGGAAATTATGTTCAGAGAAATGTCTTTTGGTCATACCAGGAGTCTGGGTTTTTTGTTTTTCGTCTACCGCCTAAGAATTGTTTGGTGTTTTTATTTATATTCATCCTTGGATGAATTTAAAGAAATTAAAATATCATAAATGCGGATTTTATCGATTTATAATTTTAAAAAAAAAAATCTTTTTGAAATCCTGCCGTTCCATTCACTTTATCCATTTATTCGAGGTAGTTTTTTGATGAGAATTTGAATGCCAGTTCTGATAAAGTACGTCGTGAAAATACCATCATATCCTTTTATGGATTGAACATGGTTCTACAATTTGTGATAGTAGTTAAGCTACTTTGGACATAGGCATGTCCCATTTCAGAAGCATTGTAAGCACGATTCGATAACCGCTCCATATTAGAAAAAAAACTAATAATTAATCGTATGTGAAAATTATCAATCATGCATATTATTCAAGGGTCGTTACTGAGAGTAGATTGTAGTCAGTCGTAAGGATAATTTGTTAGAAGGATTGCAATTGTAGTAATGTTCAAATTAAATTTACTTTGGATTGCCTGTTTTCGTGGTTGAAACAATAAAAATGTAGAAATTGTTAACTGCTAAGGCTGGTTCTACACACGGACCGATAATTCTTTGTCGTCTAAATTGGAGACTTTCAAAATGCATTGTTTTTCCGCTAGAAATGCTATGCGATATTTTAAATTGTCAGTTGGTTCGCTATAAATAAGTCACCGATATACGATAATTAACGGTATGTGTACAGCCAGCCCAACAATCTCACGGAGCTCTTCTCTTAGAGAGAAGTGGACATGACTCCAATTCGTATTCGTACTACTGTGAAAGGAAACAATCGCCCAGCAAGAATAGCATGGCTCCGTGGAGCAACGAATTATTATTATTTTATATTGAATTTAAACTTAACACAGTCGAGACTTGCTCCAAGAATTGTCATCTTTCTTCTTTTTTAAAAACAAGAGTTTGGAGAAGCAGGACACGTTTTTCTATGAAGTACAATATATATTAATTCCGAGTACAATGAAATCAGTGTAGCCGAAATTTTGCAGATGTTAATGGCCCGAATCGGGCACAACACGTCAAGGATTTGCATCTTTTTCCGGCATAAGAGGTTTTCTAAAAGACTAGAAATGGTCGGGAATCAGAGTCACAATTGTTTCCAAAGGACAAGTGGTACAGAAGATAATATCGAAGTGATATGGCAACTGTTTTTTTGTGCAGAAATGTTTTTCACGATAATTTTCTTCTTGATGGACGCACGATAAATGCGTAATATTATTGCGACTTATTGGATATCGCAAATGTAACCTATCATAAGAAAGAAAAACGCTATTTCTCAGAAATGCCTTGTTTTGCTTCATGATTTCCAGGCCCTACAAAAAGCGAAAATCGACAAAATTGACAGAAAACCGATGGAAAAACTATCCTACACTTCCGACTAGTCACTATTTTCTTTTTTTCTTTTGGGGCCTCTGAAATAAGCAGTGGGAGGCTAGTAATTCGACAATAACGAGGCACGTCCAGAAAGTAATAGTACTGGTTGCCTTCTCATGCTGCGAGGTTTTTTTCAAGGTTGGCAACACTGAATAGTAGTGGGGGTTCTCCTGAACAGAATGAGCACAGGCGAGACCTTGATAGTATAAAAACTCGCTTCGTAGTGTATACTTGTGTGAAATATGTCTATAAAAAATCCCGCCAAGTGCGAGGTGCGCGCTGTCATACGATTCCTTCTCGCTGAAGGCAAAACAGCAACCGAAATTTTTTCACGTGTCGAAACTGTTTATGACGAAGGTTTTATGAACCGAACGAACATGTTCAAGTGGTGTCGTGAGTTTAATAAAGGCAGAACGAATGTTCATGACGATCAGATGTGTGGAAGACCTTCAATTTTGAACGATGAGTTGGTGCAAAAAATTGGGAAAACTATTCGTGAAGACCGGCGATTGACACTGGATGAAATTGCAGCGATATTTCCACAACTCTCCAGATCTCTCATACACGAAACAATTACAGAAATGCTGGGATTCCGAAAGTTATGCGCTAGATGGGTCCCAAAACAACTGATAGAACAGCATAGACTGAATCGGGTCGCTAGCGCTTTTGGACTTATTTGGTTGGGACATTTTGAACCACCCCGCATATTCCCCTGACTTGGCGCCTTCAGACTTTTCACTTCCCTGAAGACTCACATGGGTGGAAATCACAATGGGCCTATCTTGGCCTAAGTGAGCCGCCTTTTGACAAAGGAGACTGCCACTACAACCACATGGGTGGAAAAAAATTTCAACTGACGAGGAGGTGAAACAAGAGGTCCTGAACTGGAAAAAGAAGATGGCGGAAGAGTTCTTTCAGGAGGGCATTACAAAGCTTGTGCCACGGCTCGCAACCTGCATAGAACGGGAAGGAGATTACGTGGAAAAAAACTGACATATTTACCTACAAAATCCTGTAACTTTGTTTCAAATACAATTTTTTTACTTAGAAAAATCGAGTACTCTTACTTTCTCGACTTGCCTCGTACCACGAACTGTGGGAATTTGTATTTCAATGGCTACGTAAGCGCCCGATATTTTCTACTAATAAGGGATTGAAAAACTGCTCTATACAAAGGAAAAAATGATTTTTAAGGACTTAGAATTATGTCAAAGAATATATTTTGACATACTTTGTAAGGTCACATTTTTTCTAACTAGTCCCGTTTATATTGGATTCACTTTTATAGAAAAGACACTCAACTTTTATGGGTGATAAATCAAGATTTATTTGTGTGTTTCTACTGGAAAATTTTTGATCTTTATAAGACGGATAAAAAGGGAAAAAAGTTAATACAAATGAACAAATAAATAATTAGAATTTCATAGCTGGCAATATACCTCTCTATCCAATAGATGGTTAGTTGGAAAAACGCTTGCCTAGCAAACCAATTTTACAATTTTCGAAATAGCCCGAATTTATTGCTCCGTTTAAAGCACATATTGATTGATGTCTTTGCTTCGTTTCCATTGAAAAACTATTTTATTTGTGAGCAAAAAAAATCATTATTTTAAGAAGATAATTGCAGAATTTTACGGTGGATTTATATCCAAACAAAGTTTACTGAAAATGGCGCTCAATGCGAATGAGATTAAATTGAATTTCAACAATATTGACTTCTATTATTTGATGAGGAAGCAATTGAATGCAAATTTAAGCATTTGTTTTGGGATTTTGAAAAGAATTTCCCCTTCAAATCGACTATCAGTCTGATCCCTTTCTTTGACGCAAAGTTTCAATCGGTTCAGTTTTGTCAAATTTTAATTTAATTTCATTTATATCTTCAATTCGTACGAATGTCCATTTGAACGCGTGCTCTTCCAATACACATTAAACATTTTAACCAAAATTTTACTTTCAAATTCGATAGCCATCGAATACTTCACATACTAGGCATATTTGCATTGATTCCTCCTATCCAAAATAGCGTGTCTTATACAACACACATTATGCTGGCTATGTATATGCGTTCATACGAATGAATGCAAATTTTATCCCGAATTTTTGAATTTTGTCAATTGTGTCCCTCGATATTTAGTTAGAATATTGTCTACATTTTCCTTACACATAATTACATATTGCTTGCTTGCTTATTCAAAATTGTCGTCAGAGAAAACATACATACGTAAAGCACAACGTTGGAAATTTGATATAACGCACAGTTTATTAAGGACTTGCTGGCCAATCCAGTCAATAATAAAATATCAACAATGAGTTTTATCAGGGGATGTGATCAACCAAAATGAAAAATCAAACATGTTTTTTTCAACTGAAAAAGATAATACCACTGACGGCAAGAATTTTTATTGAATATATATTTTTAAAAAAATGAATAGTTAAAAAAATTAAAAGAAATTCTATCAATTAAACTAAAATACGTTGAAAGTGATAATTGACGCAGATACAATAATATTGAATGAAAACTAAAATTCAAGTAGTTGTGATCGATATCGTTATGGCAGTTTTATTTCGATATTTTTTTCCAATAATTAATTTGAATTGATTAAAAACATTTCACGTCACGATCTTAATTGAATATCATTTGATGAATGGAGGGGTTTTTGGATGTGAAAAATGCATGTTCGCAGAGTACGGACAGTCTTTATGCAACTTTAACACGCCGTCCCGCCTTACTCGGTATTCTAATTTTGTTTAGGTGAAACCTTAAATTACCTGTTGTTTTAGACAAATTAAATTGTAAAAGAAAAAAACAATTCAATGTTCTTTGGAATGATAATATGCTTGGCAGTTGGATTTACAATACAATTTTAATGCAAGAGTGTGGCGAACTGATGAACAAATCGTTGTTTCCAATGAGCGAAAGTGGATCATTTTTCAAGCAGGTATTTAAAGAGACCTAATTTTTAAACGTATATGCTGTATATTCAGCAACGACATAGTACAAATATATGCAATCATATTAGCGTCATTTTTAAAACAAAATTGTGCTTAAATTCAGCAAGAAAAAAAGTGTAGTTATTTCAGGAGCTCTCGTTGCTATGCCACATTTAATTTATAACCAAACTACCATTCTGAACGTGTTCTAAGTATTCATGGACGCTTTTGTGATTAGAATAGATATTAAGCAAACATTCTAAGCACCTCACATGCGTGTTTCAACCTCTAACGGATTGCGGGATTTACAAACTGACTCCAAAACTGACTAATTAACAACTCTTGTTGTTAGATTTTCGTTACGTTAAATCTATGAAAAGGTAACTTGAATCAGCCCAACGATAATCGGAATATTATGTTCGCTACAACAATCGTTCACTAACAGTTGATATGTTTGAATTGACTGGATCTTTTCCCATGTACTTATTATATGTGTTTGAGAGAAACCGTCCGTTTCAGTTTTTGATATGTTGTAACATTTTTTATTAAAAAGTTCTAATCTAAACTTCAGTGAATATTCGATGAGGTTTTTATGGAAATGGTTTATTAATTGATTGATTGATTATCCAACCAAATGTATATTAGATTCATAAATTCTATCTAAATTCGTAAATCCGCAATCTTTCATAAATAATAAACAGTGAGGGTTTCAAATTTTCAAATGTTTGATAGCTGTTTCGCAGGGATATCTTTCTGTTCGAATCCTCGTTAAAAGTTGCATTACAAATATGCTACGATACCGTATAACGGAATGATTAGAAACTGTAGGGGTGTACGTATAGAAACAAAATATGGGACGACGATGATTTTTTTCCATTCGCAATTTAGCAATTAAAAATTTGTGCTAGCCACTAGAGCCTACTTTCGCGGTTGTAATTTTTTACTTTGATCCATTTCAAAGTTGAGGCGAAATTTTAAAGTGTTTCCGAATACCTACTGATTTTCTAACATATTGGAGGACTAGGAACACATTGAATCTACTTCAAAATAAGTGTGCAAAATTTCAGATCGTTATAACAATTAGAAGTGGGTGATTCCATTTGCTAGATTTGTTTACATAGCTACATAAAAAGAAAGCTAATAAAACCATCTGAATTGGGAGTAGAGTATGAGAAATATATTTGAAACCCATCTAATATTTTCACGATAGTCAAATACAAATATTATAGTAGGTAGAACATACACTAAATGGACGCCACAAAAGGCGCTGTTACTCCAGAAAATACTTAAAAAATGAACAAAATTGTTTTCGAAGATTGTAACGTGATGGTGCGTGTATTAGCTATCATCGCAAAGATGTCGATAGGTAGTGCAGAAACCTTTTTACACGAACAATTAGGCAGGCAGACAAATGTTTTATTCCGAATGGATACCGGCTTCTGTTCAGATTAGACCCAAAACTTCATGTTTCCGAGCGCTGTTTGGAGCTATACAAGCTGGATAAAAAGATTTCTCCATGCGAAATATAACCATGGATGAAGCATGGACCGAGAACTACACTTCGGAATCAAAAAGATCGTCAGTTGAGTAGAAAGCAGCGAATGAAAGACGTCCACAGCGCTCAAAAACGCAAATGTCGCCTGTAAAGATTATGGCGTTCGTATTTTGGGATGGGCATTATTTCCCGACTACCTCGAAGTGAGGAAAATATACAATTCGTTATTGTAGAGATTGAAGGATGAAATTTAAAAAACACACCATCAAATGCCAAAGAAAAAAGTGGTTATTTACGAGAACAATGCACCCCACCACAAGTCAAGGGTTATAATGGTAAAAATGCAACAACAAAAGTAGAAATCGTTTTCGCATCCACTATATTCGCAAAAATTTGGACTACCATCTGTTCAGAGAATTCAAAACGATGCTACAAGGAAAGAAATGTTACTCCAGAGAGGAATTCATAGGCCAGAACAAATGCATTTTTGCAAGATCTTCACGAATCGTTCTAGAAAAAAGGTTTGAAAATGTTGAACAAGCGTTGAACTGATTGCTTTCCTCTTGAAAGACATTATATTGATGAATAATGTCAAGTTTTGAAGGAAAAAAATGTGTCCTATTCCTTAAACCGGGAAATTTTTGAAAGGACTGTTACTTTCACCTTGTGTTATTTACAAAGTGATTCTTGGATAACTTGCGAGATGCAAAGAGTAACAAATATAATGGAAGTGCTTCAAACTGGATGGATATTTTGATCTTTGAATACTGGATAACTTCAATCATACTAAATTACCGAAAAAAATGCGATTCACGGATAATTTTGATCGGCAAATAATTTGTCTGACCTGCTGACCTGAATGCTCTGATAATTTAACGCAGCAATTAGATGTAGCTTTTTTAGGTCCATTTAAAATGGTCTGGTGGAATATTCTCGCTGAACTGAGAAGTGAAAGTAGTCGAACTGAAAAATCCCTCCGAAAAACATTCGCATTGCTATTTTCTAAATTATATTCGTTATTAGAATCCTGCGCAAATTTCTGCCCTCAAAATGCCTAGAATACGAAGAGGAGGTCTCGCCTACCGACCACAAATTCTAAAATAGAGATATCATCAATGAATCGATTCTTTCACTTTCACATCGTTCAGATATTCCGAACTACCTTAAGGACAAAGTAAAGACAAGAGAAAAAAATTTAATATGAAACCTGGAACGAGCATTACTGACTGTTATCTGGAGGAATAGAAATCATTAACAATACTCTAACTCTTGACTATGGACAAAAAAAAGAACCCCAGTTGTCTCAAAGATGCGACACTACACAAAAAGTGATTCGACTTGGCTTGAAAAATGTAAATCCTTGTGATTTCTCAAAACCTGAATGCTTTAACTGAAGCCTTGGCTTAAAATTTATTGGGTACAAGATTTGCTGCTTATTCCAGCGTAATGAAGATGGGCTAAAGATAGGATTTGCAGCAATTGCGCAGGCTCTGTTGCTGTTTCATCTGGATTCATATGTCAGGGCTGTATTGCAGTAATGCACGCGTGCACGATTCAGACTACAGTTCATCCCTAGATGAGGACTAGTCTATTATCTGGCTTATCTGAAGATATTAATTTTTTTATGGACAAGTTCATAATTTTGTTACGAATATTTATTGGAATAGTTGCCTTGATTTTTATATAATGTCTTTACGGTTCCTATTATTGGGATAGTTGTACAAAAAAGTTTCATTTGACCCGTTTTACCGTTTCGGTTGACCACACTTTAGAGTTCAAATCGAAAGAATGAACATGTCATCCTTTTACTCGTTGAAATTTAGCAATTTTGATCATTTTTGGTTGTACTAAAAGATCAGCGTGCATATTCATGTGTTTATATTGAATAAAGAGAACGCACATGGTGTTTCTATTCATTCCGTTCTACGGTATACATTGAACTTTCGAGATTTCATTACTTAATAGCGAAATTAAAGACACAAGTCAGTTAGACATCTACGCCCTTTTTCACATTAATCCGTTTGTAACAGTTTTAAAAGAAACACTAAAATTGATGTTGAATTCCAGACAAGAACGAACGGGCAACTATGATCGCCCAATACAATTTTCTGAGTCGTTGCAGTAAGTTTCATTTTTCATCGTTAACCGCCCATCAATATTTTACTGAAACATATTAGTTACAACAATTCGCCCAACCACACTCCGCATAATTGTATTGTGAAGCCGAATCCGTGCAATATAAAACAAAACAATAAAAATAGTCGTTTGCAATCTTACCTTGGATCGCGTTGTTTTCAATGGTCACGTGAATTCGCAACATACAAATAGGAAATCGACTATAAAAACTAAAACATTCAGTTGCTATTAACTAGAAGTACATATGTACAAGATCTATATGATGATATATAGCCAAGAAATACTGTTTATTTTTTGTTTGTTTGTCAAAAGTAGCTTCGATTTTATTTACAAGCCTACATGCTCTGCCGCTAAATACGAAATGAATAAACTAAATCGAAAACCAACAAAAGCGAGAAAATAAAAACGATTACATAATAGTACAGACCAAAAAAAACAACTGTGATAATCACCTTCTCGGGGACATGTTTCAATTTCAAACAACTAACAATGAGAAATATTCTAGTTGCATATGTAATGATGATAGTAATAATAATATAGTTACGATTACATGTGTGAATACTTGCAATTCTACAGAAATCAAATCATAAATGATGCGCCCAGAAACATTTCAATCGCAACTACTCAATTAAAAAATGATAATAATAAAAAATAGTATCTTTAAAATCTTTCCAATACATATTTGAAAGGTGAAATATTACAGTAAAGCTTAAGTTAATTTACAAATTGAGACTTTCCAACTAAATCTATATCATAATGATTTAGTAAAAGTATATAGTGTGTAGATAGTAGTGGATCGAATGAGTTTACATCGTTCACTTTTATTGAAGGATTAGTTGTTTTATTGCTGTTGTCAAAAAAGCCTTTCATCTGTCGATTAACAAAACTAAATTACTAGAGACTAAAATTAAAATACTGACACAAACATTTGCCGTTTCGTATGTGGTGAAAGTGTTTCTAATTCTTGTAGAAAGAAATGAATATAGTTACAAATGTCAACTATGTTTATATTATATGTGTTTATATGTATGTGTATAATAAAATATAAATCAAATGATGATAAACAGAAGCTACGGCTACCGCGGGTGGAGGTAGTAAATTCTTATGAAACCAAATGTCTAAATTCTAAACCAAAATACTATGAATACGAGCGAACGGCTCGACAAACGATTCGCTCGAAAATCAACGGAAATACTAACTTAAATCTAAAACTAAAGAGTTTGGGAGCGGTTAATTTCATACCTCCTTGAAATGCTCGGATCATTGGCAAACATAACGACGACTAAATACCTGTGAAGCGACAATGGCTTGACTTCGCTACTTTTAAACGATCGAAAATTGAACATGCATGCATTAGACGCGATTCCAAGTTTTTCAGAAGATTCATTTTGTCTTTAACTGCCAAAAAAAAACTTGAATCACGCACGGTTTTTTAAAAACACAGCCTTTTTGTCACATTTTTATAAGAAAGTTAAATGCAGGATGCAACTGCAATTATTTCAGCAACATGGGACGCGTCCGACATGATTATTGATGTTACTGTAAAACAATTCTCACCGATCTTTCGGCGCAATTTTTCGCGAATATATCTGACCAACCAATAGGCGTGTGAAGATTAGATAGAACTTTTCCGAGTACGACGCAGGCATTGAGTTCGCCCGTATGTTTACAATCCGCAACATTACAATACTTTCATAGGCGTTGAATTTGAAATGCTTTCGCGTTAAATATCTTACAAATCAGCATTAATTCACGGCATTTATATGTATTTTTATATACCGACAATGATAGCAATCGTAATATAACGTACACTATACAGATCCATTCTAAACATGCTTGCGCGGCTGGTGGCGAGAATCGCCCGTCCGCCGGCGTATATCTCTAAAATTCAACGGCCTATCGCTTAAACAAAACTAAACACAGTAAAATTAGCAGTAGTTATGAAACAATAAGGAGACTGCTTCTAATTCTAAATCGATTGGAAAATCAATGGAAAGTCACTAAATAAGAAGTAGCATAGAATGCGGATAATACGTATGATGATAGTGTTATTAATTGTCTAAAATCTAATGAGTAAAATTCTATTTTAATAAAAGAAAAATTAAGTGATTTTGTAAACTTATGTACAACCATGCTGCTGGCGTTCGTTCCCGGCCACGCTTCAGTGCCACAGCGAAACGCTGAAAGGAGCGGAAGAACGGACGCCAGGAAGCATCTTGCTAATGATTCTTTTTTCAGGTTTTCTACGGAGTTAATATTGATGAGTTTTTTTTTTTAAAAAAACTAAGTAATTCTGCATCTTCGATAAAATAATATATATATATAACACTATACTTATGTGAACAGCTAATCTTTTTACTGTTAGCTATATCAATTTATAGTCAGTCTGATGGCTTCATTTAAATACAATAAAGGAGATAAGACCTGGTTTTCTTCCATTGCCAATGACGAATTGCATCACAATCGGTGGTTTCATATGTATGTATGTAAATCCTGTTTCGTACACTTGCTCGCTGGCATGTCTTGCTTGCTATTACTCGCCGGTTGGTTCTTAGCGGCGAGAGTGCCATTGCGGTTACAATGGGAGAGGGAGATTCTACTGTAGAGGATAAGCAGGACGATTTAAACGTACATGCCCACACCGTACATTGATCCCCAATCGACGCCCTGAAAACTTGACATATCAATATTGGCAAGAGTGTAACCCTGGTAAGGGTTGCCCGCTGCAGCCGCCGCTCCAACACTATTAAGTTGAGCAGCAGCCGCAGCGGCAGCTGGTGCCGCTTGTGAAGCAGCCGCTGATTGTTGCTGTGATGCAGCCGCAGCGGCTGCCGCGGCGGCAGCACCTGCTGGCATGGGATACGGTGCATATCTGAAATGGAGAATGATTTATTCAATTTCTGTTTCTTAAAAGGGATTGTGCGATTCTGTAGGACAGTACCAATAAAATGGATACAAACTCCTTTGAATGTCAATCAAGCAAACATTCACAATCGAACCGCCCTACAGATCGCTCGCATCCACGTGAAATTGACTTACCTAAAACTGTGTAAAGGCGGAGGATATGTCGCTAATAGTTTACCATAGCCTGCGGCTGCAGCCGCCGCAGCATTTTGTACTTGAAAAGGATTGTGTAGAACAGCTGCCTGAGCAGCGTTCGCCTGGGCCGCTTGTTGCGCCTGCACCATTGCCAATGTGTTGCCGGTAGCCACGCCGCCCGGGACGCCAACTAGCTGTGCCGGGGCGGCCATTCGCACGCCTAAACTGCCGAGCATCAATCGTTTTTGCAGCAGTTGCGTGGTTGGCGTCACACTCTCCTTGGGCTGCGCCTTCTTGCACTCCACCTTCTTGTTTTTGATTGTGTGAAAGTGAATTTCGCACACGCGATCGACCACATCCTCATTCTCGAATGTCACGAATCCAAAGCCTCTGTGTCTTTTTGTTTGCTGATCCATCAACATCACAGTTTCCTCGACCTTGCCGAATTGACCGAAATACGCTTTCACCTCGTCGGCCGACGTGTCCTGGCTCACACCGCCCACAAATATTTTCTTTGTTTTGTTCGACTGTTTGGGTCGGTTCTTCGGTGTCGCGTGTTTCGGATCGATCTTCTTACCGTCCAGTGTGTGAATTGGCAGTTTGAGGACTTTGTCAACGCTACTTGGTTCTTGAAATGTGATGAAGCCAAAACCGCGACTCCTCTGCGAAATTGAAAGTCAATGAATGAATTATAGTAATGTCTGTAATTATAGAAAATTGGGCAAACGGGCAATCCTGATTTAAGCGGAGATAATTTCGCAAGAGTTGAGTTCCATGGTTGAACGATTTACAGGCAGGACACTTGTAGAGATCGCGAAAAAAGACAGAATAAATAGGATGATTGATTGCGATGCTGATGTCTGACATACTTTGTAGTCTAGTAGTGAGATCAATCACAGAGCCTTTGTTCGAATACGTGTTGGGGGCTTATCTATGGATACGCGAGGGGAGCAAACCTATGTGAGGTTCTGAACCCAACGCTAGTGTCGGGATCTCTGAAATCGACGATTAGAGTTTTGTACAGGGCAACCTAACGACTAGCACGTTTGGAAATGAGAAAAAGCCAACTGGCATAGATTCGTGAATATGGCTACGGCAGGATTGGAAGCCTTCCGCTTGGACAGCTTGTCCTTTGTACGAGAGGTTGACAATACAAACGACTCTCCTACAAACATCCTGAGCAACGCATTCGAGGACTGTTGTCGAACTAGCAAATCTACCTCGAGGCTCCCATACTGGTCGAGGCGAGAGATAGATAACTTGAGAAGTGTAGCACGCAGACTGTTTAATGCAGCCATTACTTAGAACAGTAAGGTAAGACTATCAAGCAGTACGTGGACAGGCGAACCCTTCTAGGGTGAGTTCTTTCACGCCTACTGTAGATTGTGACAATGGACAATATTTTATTGAAACTAAAGAGGAATGGTTTCGAAGGTCGCCGCATATGCTGACGATGTGGTCATCCTTGTCTCAGACAAATGCCTCGAAGCCGTGACTGGACCAGTCTGGATCATCAGCAGGTGGGCCAAGGATTGCGGCCTTGGTTGTGAATAACACTAAATCTAAGTTCGTCATTGTCACATGAAGACGTAAAATTTTAGAATACTCAACGGCGAAAGTCTGATGTTTTCGAATCAGGTGAAATATCGAGGTAGACCATAAGCTTATTTGGAAAATAGATCTAAAAGAGAGAGGGTAAGGAAAACTACGATAAAGCACACTTTGGACCTAAGTGGAAGCTTAAGCGTGATACACAGGATGTACTCAGCTATAGTCGGATCAATCTTACCCTATGAAGCTATAGTGCGGTGGGAGGCACTAATCTGACTCAGATCTAGAGAGAGGCGTGCTTGGCAATAAAAGAAGCAATGCGCACCACTCCCACAGCTGTACCAGAAGTAATTTTGAATCTATTGCCATTACACCTACACTGTAATGATTTTGCAGCCACTAGTGGTGCGCGTCGCAAGGAAGGAGGATGCTAAAGAAAGAGACACCAGAGCACTCCACCAGAAAAATTAATTTGTCAGCACACCAAATTGTCTACGAAGACAAGGGACGCCGAAAGTGAATGATCTTTGAATAAGAATGGAGTGAACATGGATGTACATTCAACATTGTCGACATGGATAATAGAGTGCCAGCGCTGGATTTTGGTACCAAACTTCGATACCGTATTCCCCGCAAGAGAAGAGTGAATGAACGGCGAACAGGAATCAATTTGGACGGATGGCTCGAAAACGGACAAGGGTACGGGAACTCGAATATTTTCCGAACATGGACCTAAAGAAATTTTAGGAGCTTCCCAACTATGCAGTAATTGTACGGGCAGAAATAGTGGCGATCGTGCGAGCTGCAGAAGAAGTCAGAAGGAGAGGGAACGTCATTTTCTTTGCAAACCGTCGTGCAGTTATAAGAGCGCTAGACTCAGTCCAAGTATCCTCCCATTAGTTGAAAGATATATATAGGTCGGAAATTTGAAAGAATTCTCGAAGTGACAATGAAAAACTATGCATGGTTTCTGAGCACACTAAGGTGCAAGAAAATGACAAAGCAGATCAGCTTACAGGGGAAGAGTCTCGTAGAATACACTCGCACGTAGCAGTGAGCATAGGACTCTAGATGCAAAAATTGTGGCAGGATAACAATCTATCGGCTTGCGAGCTAGCATTTAGGCGCTGATGAAATTTGAATGTATGTCGCATTGCTCGGCATATGTGGACTTAAAATGACACCAGACGTGCTTTCAGAATGTTAGCTCTGGATAGAACTTAATCGAGGAATCATGCGGAGTTACTGGGGAACATTGTGACTTTAGGTGAACGAGTAAGGAGAATAGGCTTCCTTGCTAGTGACCCATATCAGAGCTGCGGCAACGAAAAAGAGACAGAGTCAAAAGAGTAATACCCCGTTTCCATCTACGCGAAATCTCTAGATTTAGGCAACTTTCCCAAATCCTCATCGAAATCTTGTAGATTTCCCATATAAAAATCGAAACATCGAAGTCCACTCAAAATCTCATGGTTGCGTGTGGCAGCATTGCAAATAATTGTATTTCAGCACATTCAGCAAGTGTCAAATTGTGTTTTGAATACGAATGACAAGTCATTTTGGTGTCACATAAAGGTAACGAAATTTTTATCGTCGATATCCATTGCAATTTCACTCTCTACCAATTGTTAACAACTACGCAATCGCGAAACACACAGCACGATTTCAATAACGAGAATTATCTACTTTCAAAATTTTATGTCATCTCATGCAATGGCAGTGACAGCCAAAATCCGATTTGTAAGTGGAAACACTACCAAATCACTTCGACAAAATCTAGAGATTTGGCGTAGATGGAAACGGGGTATTACGTTTGTGAGCTCTGGTTTGGAGAAATAAGCCTTTACGAGCATTATTTTTCGCGAAGCCGAGTAAATTAGGAACTTTAAGAATGGTTAGGGGTTCACGATATAATTTAGAAGGTATCCACATTCACATTGCACTGTAAACCAAATCGGTTTAAGAGAAGCGGAAGTCGTTTAGCCTTGCCCACTCATTATCAAACCCAAGCTATGGTTAAAATGTTAAGGATATAGTGTGAGTAGAACAGGATACTTGACAGAGGATAATCTTTTCGTGCAGAAAAGAACTGCTAAAATTGAGAAGAACAAACAATTCACAAAACTAATGTTTCAAATACTTTATCAGTTGACGTCTTTCGGCCTTGTTCCGCTTTGAAATCACAAACAGGATTCAATGTATTCCATTCTAATTTTTGAAGATATTCAGAATATCTTAAAGATCATTAAAAAACTGCAAGAGCTGGCAATACAATCATGATGGCGAGAAAATACTGAATGAGAGAAAAAGCACTGGACGTAGCATAGAGTATTAAGGAACGTCAGGTTTCAAGGGAAAATATCAAAGCAACAGCTTCAGAAAAATCAATTTGTCAGCACGCCCAATTGTCCAAGAAGACAAGGGACACCGAGGATGAATGATCTGTGAATAAGAACGGTGTAAGCTTGGATTTAAAACTAAAAAAGGATGTAGTTCGGACGATCCGGTCATACTATTTCTAAAGAGGAATGATCGTTTCTTAAAACCATTGCACTCAGAAATACTGAATAATAACCTTGTTTCGGTTGATCCGGATTATAGCTTCGTATCCTCCAGCCAAGACATCTCATAGGATGCGAATCAAAGCAGCAAACTTGATGTTGATCCTAAGGATCGCGAAAAACTGCAACTACTTTCCAAAAAGTTTCGTGTCAATGGATTCAATTCTAGCAGTGAAAACAGAAGATTTGTGTATGATTCGAATTGCATTGTTCAGGATGTTTGCTAGGATCTGTTTCAAGGATTATTTTTCTCCAGTCGTGCGGTGTTCGATTCTCACGAATTTCCTTCCAGGCAAAGATTACGACTGAGCTGAACAAATCGAAACGCTTGCAAGGTACGCACAGCAGTTTGGAACACATAACCTGTTGAGGGACAGAGAATCATGTGATCCTTGCACAGAAATCCGAAACGAAATGAATTTTACGTGAAATAATACAGGAAAATCTTGTTTTGGTGGTTTAACATCCAAAAAATATATCCTTACTATAAATAGATTGTTACGATTCCATAACGAAAGGTTGTAATGCGTTCCTGCGAGGTATTTATGATCCTTTTTAAGAGAAAACATCAGCCGAAACCAGTTTTACAAGTGTGAGTCACGTTTGCGTGAAGTGGCCGCTACACAATTCGGTGTTTGTCGAATAATCGGCAAGGATATCGGCCTCAAGAAAATATTTGATGAGGATTAGTATTGAAACCGAAAACATTGAATCTGTTCTTGAGCACAGAAGATGCAAATTTTTGGGGGATAACGAAGCTAAAAATTCAACGAGCTCTGGCGGGTCGTGAGTGCCGGCAAGGATATGAACAGAACCAAGAAAATTGATCAAACTTGGAAGAACTACGGCTAAGGATGTCGGTTTCAAATTGAAAAGCCGAATCACCTGAAATACGTGCACGTTATCCCGTTTCCAAGGTCCTGCGAATCGGTCAACTGAATACGAGCGCGAGATCGACCAGCAGAGCGTCCCTTCGACATTTCGTTACGCGCAGGCCACATGTCCCGTATCCTATTTATAGGACCGCCGCTCGACTGAAACGAGTCCTTGCAAGCGAACCCCGCCAAGCGCAGACGAGCGAAACTTGTTATTTTCGTGACACAACCAGCGGACGTCGTCGTCGTCGCCGCCGCGGCGTAACAAAGGCGCAGAAGGTAGCCAAGCAGCAAAATGAAAGAATGCAATCGTCTTACCTGTGTAACGGGATCCTTCATGATAAGCACATCTGTCACGGTCCCGAACATGTTGAAGTACTCCTTGAGCTTCTCGGAAGACGTTTGCCAGCTGAGGCCGCCGACGAAGAGCTTGCCGGGCGCAGGATCCGAGCCGGCGTTGGGCGTCGATCGTCCCGACGAGCCCGACAGCGAGTTCGTCGTGCCGTTGGTGTTGGCGATCACCGCGGCCTGCGCCCCATTCACCGCGGCCACATTGTTGCTGATGCTGGCTACCAAGGCAGTGTGCAGCTCCCGGTGCTGGTCCAGCAGGCCCGAGTTCTCGATCGAATTGCTGTGCGGGAAGAAACACAAGTCGTCTTTGAAATTTCTGTGACTCAACATTTTTCACTGTTATGCTAAGCTAGGTTTTCACAAATACAATAAACGCGATAACGAATAGTTTTAAAGTTTGTCGCACGAACGAAGGACGCGTGCGGAAACTAGAAATTCAACAGGTCAATTGACGAGACGACGAGCAGCAGCTGCCGTCAGGATCAAACGGACCTTTCCAAGCGCTCGGTAATGTACTAGCACATGTCAGCTCGGCTCAAGATCGGGCGCATGTGGCAGGACAAGACCAGAGCTAGTACGTTTCGAATCATTGTATAGCTTACAGTACGCGGCAAAATTTAGTCTTAAGATATATTTATTATACAAAAACTATATAATTTACTTTGGAGAGCAAGGAATATAAACTACTGAATTATTCTCTCAAAACAGACATTTAATGCAGCCTGTAAATATTAGTTGTCTATACTTAAACAACAAATAACCTTTGTAGAATTGTGAACAGTGTTGCCAATTCTTTCATTAATGTTGTAGCTAAACTGAGAGGGATCAGTTGGAGAATTTTGTATAAAACAAAACGCCCAAACCCTTTGCTGGCAATTTCGAACATATAAAAAATAACTATAACGACAAGGTATTACAAACCTATTGGGAAAAAATAAAAGTTGACAAAAATAGCACACGACGTAGGCTTGAAAAATGTCTAGTTAAACAGTGGTAAGCCGTTTTTTTAACGTTGGGAGGTGGAAATCTTTAAAAGATTCCGAGTCGCTTCTGCTTCTCGGCATGTCGGAGGTTCAAATAATAAATAATTTTATAAAATTCCGCTACAACCAGAGTACACAACAAACCGGAACCCGCTGGTTTTCAAACAATCAGCTCTCCTACAATATCGTATTTTTTTATATTTGACCCATTTTCTCCCACACTACTGATGCAAATCGTTTAAAAAAAATTCATGATGATTTTAACATAATATTAATTTTTTTTTTGAGTAGATTAACTTTGAAAGCATTTGACCATATTCAAAGATAAAAAATACTAGCAAATTTTGACATTTTTCCAAAAGTTTATAACATTTTTTCTAAGTAAAAATTTATTCTTAGTAAAAAATTCCAAGTTTTATTTAAAATTGGTAGAAGGATTTCCAAAAAAATAGGTCAATAAGTTTGGGATTTTCTTAATGGGAAATTTCGATTGTGGGTCCCTTAAAATAAAAACGTGGGTCAAATCAGCTAAAACAGCAGGAGAGTAGCTAAAACGTATCAGTAAATCTTTTTAACTTAAATTTATTCGATTTTTAATGGGCATTTAATAAACCTTGATGGAAAGAGTGATTGGGAGGAGACTTAGAAAGATGTAGACTAGCTTTGTCTAGAAAACTTATGTAGCAACTCGGCATATACAGAAACAGGACCTGAGCGGTAACGTTTTGAAAATTTAAAACCTTGATACATTATTCGAAACAAGTCCAAATGAATGAATTTCCAGTATTTTTTACGTAGCTGTTAAAAACAACAGTAAAAGTTATAATCCTTCTTAGTAGTAATGATGATACAGCAAATGGAATGAGTCTGTGTGTTTTTATACAAATATACCTTGTTATTATAAAAAAAGATTATATTTTTTCGTTTGATAATTACCATTTAAAACACCCGATCTTCTTAAGCTTTTTTATTGAATTAAAAAGCGGCTGTTAACGCGCTTGAAGCTCTTTTTTAATGGGATTGCGCCGTTTCCTCCATTAAAAACTTCACCTTACCGTACGTACATACACAGACATACATACACACAATGCCCACAAACAAAAAAACTTCAAATGTACTCTTAATACCTTTAAACGTGAAGATATGTTGAAAATTTCAATTTGAATTTTCGAGGCGATTTCAAGAACTTTCCTTGATTGGGAATCGATTTACGTGTGATTCTCTTCAACTTATAACCATCTTGTTTCTAGCTTCTAATCCCTTTGTGAGTTTCGGCAAAATGTTTACCAGGGCAATTTTCGAAATGTCGTGTCAAAGCAATCAATAATAACAATTTCATTTTTAGATTTAGTCCAATTTTTCCCCACTTTAAAATCCATTCATATTTCGCCGTTACTACGCGAACCAATACTAAAAACTTATTTCGCGCATGCTTACCGATGTCTTAACATCGTGCCTGGTTACCCGAAAACCTATGTAGCTGCCTCTTTCCCACTCACACGATGCATACTGACTCACGGCTGATAGCAAGAGACGGAAAGCTATCATCGCATGTGTGCCAATCGATGGTGCGCAAAATCGAATGATGATGCTATCGAGATATTGGACGTAGGAGATTACGAGAGATTGAATTGAATCGCCGACAGAATATTAATTCATATTATAAATGTTGTTCCTTTCTTTTTTAAATCAAGACAATGACTTCGACAGCTATGATAATATTGAGAGTGCTGATTTTGTAGGTTACTAACTGGCTGACATTATCCTGTAAGCTATTTGGGCTTAAGTTGAATTATTATTTTACAGGAGTATTTTCACTATCTTTTTTTAACATTTAAAATTAAACTAAAAGCAATACTTATAGTGAAAGCATTACTTAAATTAACCCCGATCCAAATAAAATGTTGCCTCGTGTCAGGGCGAAAGGATATATTAGGTTAGCTGTTATAAATTATCTCAGAAATGTATGTGATCTTCATAATCCATTCCCTGGACTATGTGTTCACTAAATCTAGAGATCTTTCCGCAAGTCGAATATGTCTTATAGTATTTTTATATTTTGAGCAATTTCATAATCCTTGCAACTGTACATCCTTGAATGGTTTCTATTAATCTTAGCGAGCTGCAAAGGAGTAGTTATGATACTCTTTCTTTATAACAACATCCGGGATGTTTTTTTTTGATTTTAATTAGTTTCAACCCAAAAAAAAACGATTAATATCAATTTTCCTTCCTGTTTCAGTTGGTGCCTCTCATCGTTATAATCAGCTGCGCAGTGACTGGCGCCTGCAGCTTCATCTTCTATGCTTCACAAACGCGGGACGATGTCAGGTAAGCATACTCGTGTCGCTCTCATGATGCTTGTGAAATCATGAAAAACCATTTTCCAGATACTTTTCCAAGATAAACTCCGAGACAACAGATTTGCTTAATCCCAAGAAAAGGAAGGTAAGTACATTTCAGTTGCATCATCCCCGATCAGCCGCAATGCCATCACAGTACACTTACGTCGACGTCATGCCACACTCCAGGTCGGATTTAATCCTTTCTTCAAAGTTTTTATCCGACGAGTCTCAGATTCTGTACTATCAACTACTCGACGGCATGTTTGCAGAACTGCTCCTGCTTTCGAGACAAAGAAAAACCCTTAAAAAGCACAGCCAGGAAGATTTTTCTCCCTAATCTTGTATCCAAGAATAAAGGAAAACGTCCAGCTTGGCAAATATCACTCGAAGTTCAGAGGGTGGTCCGAAAAAGACTGAGTTCCATCGTTTTGAGGATCTCGGACATCGTGCGCAGAGTACACACGGGAACGCTAGTATATTACCTCGAGCATGCTCCTTCGCGGAGCCTTCGAGGTACTTCTTGCAGTTCGGACTGCTAATGATTTTCTCAGTTTCGGCGAGTCTGTCCAAAGGACATTTTCCTCGTTGGCTCCAACCCGCAAGCGGCACACCGTCAATTGGACGAAAGTCGTTGATCTATCGATTTTCCATGAAGAACGTATCGACGTATTGTGGAAGCTTTGATATAGTCCACTCACGATTGTTCTTGTTCTTCCCCTGCTGCTGGTGGTGCAGCCTCGGAGCACGGCACCGAGGCGGAGGGGTTCCATGCAAGGTCCTTAACGAAAGTCGAACGGACGACCCTTGCTTGTGTTGGACTGATTTCGATAGCGGGAATCAGGGCGGCAAATGAGGAGTCGCGAGAGCGGTGCGCACTCCCGGACATTTTCCCGAGGATATGTGATAATAAATGCGGGAGGTCTGTACCAGGATTGTGAGCGCTCAGGACAGCGTGGAGTTGCCCATGGCCGCCGGGGGCACACCACGCTGGCACGTAAATTTCCAAACGAGAGTAGGTATTGTCCTGCGAAGGCACGTGCAAGACAACTGAAATCCATAACGCTGATTTAAGGGTGAATATATTAGGGAGCGCACGGCGAAAACCGTGTTGCCGCTTTGGAGTGTCGGTGCGGTGGAAAAGGTTGAATCAACGTACACTATTGGAGGCAAAAGTCCTGGCGATGCAAATTTGTTTGTCGTAAGCTGGGATTTAATTGACAATTTCGGGATTCAGGTGGATCTTTTACGGCTCACTTCTGTATTAGAGATGACTGTTTAATGATCCGAAACTGCTTTCCATGCAATTAGTCCTTGAAGGATTATCCGATGGCACTCCCGCAACTGCAGAGCTTAGTATTTCGGCGGCTCTATGTATTTTATAGTGGAAAAATTCTCTTTATGGCTCAGAGCCGCCCGCCGTCACCACTTTTCACCCGGTCTCGCCCTTTTCGCGAGCGCGAGGGCGCATGACCGGTTCGTCAAGTGAACGAACCAGCAGACGAACGGCCCTAGGGGATGAAAATCTGTCACTGCGAGAGCTTCGGATTCGGCTCGGCCTGAACCGAACGCATGTGAAATACTTGCGCGATGCAAACTCAACGACGGGAACTGTATTTCTCGTGTTCGTTGTCATGGCTCCCGAGCGACCTGCTTAGGAGGGATTCACCTCTCAGTCAGGACTCAGTTCAGTTTCAGTATTAGTACGTGTAATTTCTGTAAGCCTCAAGTGGAAGCCGCAGGAGAGCCTGGCAAACTGCAATTTTTTTAAAGTTTCAACTCTGCAAATGGCTCGACCGAACCGTGAATTTCTTTCCGTTGCGTTTTTAGTGAAACAGTCGAATGTGAAAGTAGTCACGGCAAAAGGATATGATCGTCGTCATTCCGCTGAGCGCCAGTGATATTGTCCTGTCACAGCAGTACTTTCTGAGCTTACTGCTGTTTCGGGACATTTGCATTGTCCTCAAGCATTCAACTGAATCCTGCTACCGGCTTCTCTACCATCCTTTTATCATATTCTTCCGACTAAGGATTGCCTTACGAAATAACTAATGTGCAAGCGAATCCTTTTCGGAGTAACTTGTGATTTTTCATTTTGGCAAAAGACCGTTGACCGTTCGGTCTACTTTTGTGCCATGTTGAACGGCCGTTATTGATTTTGGGTGGAAGCTTACCCCGCAGACGCCATTTTGCTCGGGAATCTACGACCGTGGCGTCAGGAAAAAGCGAATTTTTCCATTTTCAGAGATGAATCTGTGGATTGGAATACCAAATTGCGAAGCTTGAGACAATGGCGAATTGTTTAAAATGCATTTCGGAGTGGATGCTCTGTGCATGGTTGCATAATTCCGCTTCAAATCAACAAGTTCAGTAACTTCTTCCCAGGCAATGTCAACATGTCGTATCTTTTCTTCTTCGACGGCAACGCGGAGGCTTCTAAATTGTATTAGAACGGACCGTATTGTGTGTAATCTAATTAACGTGGTCGGTGATAATCACGAGAATGTAGCTATCGATAAATGTGGGAGTGTCCGAATCCGCCCTTGCTATCGTCTGACTATGATATTTTCAGTAAATGTGTACGAGAATTGAGTGACGCCTTTTTTGAGAAATAAATGATGAAATTATTCGAGAAATTCAGTTATTTTTGTGCTAGTTATTTCATATGACAAACCCTTGAATTATTTGTTTCGATTTCAAGCAGATAAACAAGCGATTTATTTCGAATTTTATACAATTGTGTGCAGTGCTACCTTTCCTCATCATGGATGCATTCTTTTCGAAATTGAGACGAATAGATTATCGAGATTCTTACATTCTGCACTCACACTATTTATCTTGCATGTGGATTGAAAACGTGGTGCTCATGGTATGTTGCAAAAAGGTCCAGCAGTGAAAATCAATAAATTTCACATGCAGTCGTCCTTGCGACAGGACTATGGGGGAGAATTCATGGTGCTTTGATAGGAAGTGGTTCGGGCACTTGCTAAGCTTTCGTACAGGAAGCTATCGATAGAGGGTTATCTATTCGCTTTCATTTTTCCTATTATATCCTGGCATTATTCCAGAAGTTCAGAAATAGGATTCAAATCAGTCTATTCATATAAAAGAAGGACGATAAAGGACAAATTGTCGTAGATATTTTCATATCAGCAATTGTTAAATTGTTTGTAAATATACAATTTGAAAGACTGATTAGCTAGCTTGCACAGATTTTATTGGCGATAATAATTCAAATATGTCTTTAAAAAAACAAATTGCCGGGCCATGAATTTTTGGAAATTTAAAACAACGTTTAGGTCTGTATAAAATTCTTATAAAAAAAAGCAAAGTATTATGATTACCAAAGTGTATTCACTCCTGTTTTGTCTAAAATTTCAAGCTAGACAATCAATTCGATGTGGGTTTCACAAGAAAACACAATTTCATTGGTTACTGAAGAAGAATAACATCTTTTGAGATATTTTAGAGACGTTAACCTATCTTGTTATACTTTGATGGAACTTTAAGGCTTAGAGCTGTGAGTAAGAATATGAATTCAACAATAGTTTACTAC
This sequence comes from Oxycera nigricornis, assembly GCA_963942545.1. NCBI lineage: Eukaryota > Metazoa > Arthropoda > Insecta > Diptera > Stratiomyidae > Oxycera > Oxycera nigricornis. Next base: position 13,823,846 of record OZ012659.1, read on the forward strand.
ATGAGCTGGAAAAGATTACGAATTTCCTATATCGCAAAATTTTCCACAGATGGGATGATTTCATTGTTAGTTTTTATCGGCAATTTTTTCAGAGTCAGGTATTAAAAACAAGAAAATTTTAAGGCAGTTTGTATTATAATACACCAAATTTGCTAATAAAGTTTGATTTAATTGTCTACCGTAACAAAATTCATAATCAAAAAGAATTTCAACTTTAACTGCAACTGTTACGTGGCACCAATTAAAATCCAAACAAAAAGTCACTAGTAGTTTTCTCGTGCTGATTTGAAAAAAAAAATCCTCTTCAGCACAAATCAGTGCAGTTTCCAGCAAAAATCAATAAAAATCCTTGGAAATAATTTGTCGTCAACACTACAAGATAGAGTCATCCATTCATACCTCCGTATATATATATGTGTGTGTATGCACTTATGAAAAGGTCGAGTAACAAGCAAATGTGTTTTGCAATTTCTTTTTCAAACTGTAATTAAAAATCGTGGGATACAGAATGGGTGGCAGTCACATGGATTGCAATGCATCGCATTGCACGGACAAATTAGAAGCATGCAGAGTTAGATACATGCAGGATAATGAGAGAGATATTAGTTTTTTTTGATGACAGATGTTTGCTTTATTAGATTTGTTTGATTTCGAAAGAGCAAGTTGATGTTTTTTCTGGAAAATGAATAGGAAAGAATAAATATACTGTGCAGGATTCGAAATCGTTTTCAGAGTCACCTTTGAACTTTTCATGATTCCTATTCATCATATCGATTCGGGGTCTATCGCAACACTATTTTAAAGCCAAATTATAGAGAACAGAATGAATTCCGAAGTAAAAGTTTCTAGTCGTTTTTGAAATAATTGGACAAACACTGCCGGATTAATTTTAAATTTTCTGAAAATATTTGGAAACCAGATTTTTGAGTGCATGGAGGCGTTGAAAGGAGCCAATTTTTGGAAATTTATTTGTTTCGACGATTGAATTTCTTTGGTTTTAATTAAACTTAATCTAAACTTATGTAATTTGATGAAGTTTTAAAACAATACCAATGATAGTCTTTTACAATGAAACGCTGGAGCCAATTGTTCCAGCAAGGACGAGAATCAATCGAAGACAATCTTTTCTCAGGTTGTCTGGCAGCCGACGAAAATATTAGAAAAAAAATTAGTAAAGGTTTAGATTATGGCTAGTACCTCTATTTATATTACACTTATGGTATAAATGTCATTCTCGATTTTTTTTTTATAGTTTTTTATTTTTATTTTATATATTTTGTTTTTATTTTTTACGATTTTTTTTGATTTTTTTTAAATTTTTTTTTTGATTTTTTCGACTTCTAAACAAGTCTCAAAATCGCTTCGCAGATCAATTTTACGGTTTCATATTATCTCGGGAAATAAGCAAAATTACCATTTTTTAGTGGGGAGGAACCCACATAACTTCTCACGGGGTGGTGACCGCTGCGAACTTATTTATGTTATAGTAGTAGGGCCTTTTTCGAGCCCCCTCATCCGCTTCCCGGTGGGGGCCATAATCTTAACCTTTACCAAAAGTTCTAAGGAACCGTAGAATCCAAATATGGCAGAGAGTGGATTGGAGAATGCCGGTCAATAATACTTCCACCACTTGACGAACAACGAGGAGTCAGATGTACAAGGAAGGTTCAGTCGGATTGTGATCACAAACCAATATGAATTTAATTTTTGGGTCCAGATTCTAAAAAAAAATTCAAAGCAGTAGATAACGAAGGGCAAAAAACTTTTTGATAAGTTAAAAGTGGATAAATCAGTGCCAAAAATTATATTCCTTATTTATGAGATTGTGCAGACGCGCCACTGACCAATTACCTTCTAAAGGGAACAACGATAAATTGTAATTATTAACGTAATTTGCTGTACCAGTTACTTCAAGCCATCATTGTGAAAATAAGGGACAGCATCAGTAAGAGTATTTTATTTTTGCAATTCATATTTTTGTATGAAATTTTTTGTAAAAGTTACGAAAGACATGATGTAAAAACTTTGAATTATGTTTATATCAAATAAAACAAACATACTACAGTTCTAGGATTTTTTTGGAAAGGTCTATTTTTCACGCCTCTTACTAGCCCTATTCCCTTAAGGCGTTACACCACAGTAGAAATTTTAAAAAATCGACTATATTTTTATTGTCTTGAAAAATCCTTTGAATCCTCTAGAATAAGAGACAAACGGTTTTATTTCTGCCAGAAATCGTTTTCATTGAAATTTCGAGCTCTTTCTCGACCCCTTCCGACTGCTCCGAAACGACTACCTGTGGTAAATACGACACCTGCTCGTCGAGTACAGCATTATTCCTTACCATTTGATTTCTTACTTCTCTAATCCACCAAAAGATATTTTTAGAAACATTTTCAAGGATAGTGAACACAAATTACGTTAGTACAGCGTCCTTTGATGTTGAGAGAAGACGCAAAGTAAAGTAAAGTCAAAACTTTAAACGCGTTTTTCTCGAAACACGTCTTTTCAAATCGGCATGTTGTATAACTCAAACAATTTTCTATTTTTTCACTCAAAATTCATTAAAACAACATTCCGCATAGAAACACGTAGCCGATTTTCAATAAGTTATCATTTGGATTTTTTTAGGTACAAATAAGTGCCCGTTTTTTGGTAGTTAAATGAATTTTTTTTGAAATGATCGCCAATTTAACAAACATGAATATATTCAAAACGCTCTACGTGTTTCTAATTTAGTTTAAGAGAAAAAAAATATTTTGTTCCAGAATAATTTTTGGTGCACTTCTACTGCGTGCCGCGGAGCCCCTCTAAAAAAAACCGTTCCGCAGAAACGACATGCTTAACAACATTCTTAAAAAGAATTACCCTTTATTTTTTCTTCTACTTGAAAACAAAATCGCAAAAAAACTTAAATTTTCGCTCTCTACTGTGGTGTAACCCCTTAAAGACGAAGAAAAAAAGAAAAGAAAGGTAAAACAATTTTTGATAGGTAGAAAAGTGTTACATAAAAAATATGGAAAACCTATTCAACTAGGGAAAAATTAGTTAGGAAAATTAAATTGATTTCACTCTTTTATTTCCCTACATATCTACTTTAGTCCGAGAACTTTTCAACCCCTGATCATTTTATGGTCTATTGATCAGAACACCTTAAAAATTCCATGGGAATCTATATCCGTAATTTGGATGTCTAGCACTCTCGTTGAATTGAGTTTCCGAAAAAGATGCTGCCTATTTTAGGCTCAAGGCATGAATCGCATACTTAATCAACTTTTCAAGAGTGGCGATAAGTTGCTAGATATATTTTAGTTTCGATTTCGAGCGCCGATGAGAAAATATTAGATCGTCATCAAAAAAGGGGGAAAATTGACATTTTAATAATATTGACAGTAAGTGAAAGCCAATAATTTAAGGATACTACATTTATAAAAATATATAATGAATATATTTTGCCGCTTTGAGGCTCTCTTTCATTCCCCTTCTCTAAAATACCGGTTTCTCCTTTATACATTATATTTGCAGCTTTTTTACCAGTGCTTAGTGCTCATTTAGACTTTTAAATATCAATTGTGTGTCTGAAAAATGTCTAATTTTTCATTTTTCATTTTTCAAACAATATGTATCAGCAAAATGAAACAAAAACTTTAAACGCGATTTTCGCAAATCAGCGTTTTTTAACAGGGCAGACAGATAATTTCCGGATCTACCGATCCGATTTTCAAAAACTTTCATGCGTTTTATTTAATTTATTTTATTACCCCGAAATCCACCAGAATATGAGCAAGAAATTGAAGAAGGCGTTAAAAAACTATGAAAATTGTCGATTTTTGACATTTTTTTTAACAAGTCCGCCGTTTTTTAACTGATTTTTTGAAAACTTTGGTGGAAAACGGTGTAAAAGATCCTCTTTTTAAAATGCCGTTAAATTTTTTGTTTCAGATCTATCAATCCATACATTATTTTCCTGCCGTGGAGTAACGATTTTTTAGAGCTTAATTTCAGCGCCCTCTATGAAATAATAAATAAAAAATAAATAATACCATATAAAAAGATTCATGCCAATATATAATAAAGTTTCTGACAAACAAATGCTTGAAAAATTGTCGTTTTTCCGCCTTCAAAGTGGACTGGTACCTTAAAGAAATATATAAGGGAGTTATTTCTGTACATCGACAAAACTCAATAGTGGCAATTTAAAATTTTGTGTCAGGTTTCATCTAGGGAAAGGTGAGGGTAAAAGGAGGTGGGGAAGCAAGGTGAGAAAAATAAATCTTTGACAGTTTGGCATTCATCTGATATCCTTTGTATCTCATCTTTCGAATGAATTCAATCTTGCTGCGTATATTTTTCAACGTGAAAAAAAGAAAAATTACTTTAATCAAACTTTCACTTGCGCAACGTTTAACATAATTTTGCACACCCCATAAAACCACACAAGTGTTTTTTAAAAGAGCCTCAACAACTGAGGTTCGTGCCAAAGCCGAGATTATGACATACCCCTTGGCGACAAGCACTTTTCTGATGCCAATAAAAGGTGTTCTTCAAATTGATTACTATCGAAGGCTCCTTCAACGTACATCCCTAATATGTACCAGTGACAATTTCATGGTTCTGCCGATGCTTCAACTCAACATATAGAATGTACACATTCTTGAATTAATGACGAAGGTTAAGACACCCCACAAACACTTGCATCCTCTTTTCCATTGAAAAAAAAGCATACTTGAAGGCATATCCTCAATTCGTGCTGACGTTTTATCTTTTAAATAATTTCATGGCTACCGATCCACTCTATTGTTGTCTGTTTTTCGCGTACGCAGACAGAAGGATGTTGTTTAAAAAGAAGCCACCCTTATTGAATGAATGGTTGCGGTCGCAATATTTCGGGATTATGTCTACGAGCAAAGGTTGACAATACACTTGGAAAATGTTCGCTGACTTTGTACTCTCTTTTATTTATTGAAATGTCTATCGTAGTGGTTTTCATGTTCATGCTGATGTTCTGCTGAATACCACAAAGGACGAACACCAAAGTTGATGATTTTAGACATGCAAAATGTTTGATCGATTGAAGCAAGCCATGGCTTCTTTTTCTTGGTATAGTTTTGTCCTTTCTATGCGTACTGGTGTTTATATAGTTTTAGTCGTTTAACATGACATCAGGATACGTAAAAAAAATGAATTAATGTTTTACGAAAACAAATCAAAATCAATTAGCTGATGTCATAGATTATTGATTGCGAAACTAATTCAATGCGAAAAAAGTGTTTTAAATCATCCTGGTCTATATCCATGAATAACATCCCAAGAATATGTTGCATAAACTGTACAAAAATATGAAATTGCTTCGAACATCAAGGAAAAGAAGAGGGACGGCGGAAAAATAATCAATAGTATCAATATTAGCCAAAACATTAACTACGGTTGAGGTCGAAAAAAATCTATATTGTCGTGTTGTTTCAGTTGATTTCAACTGAATTTGACGCCTTGAATCTATTCAAAGGTTAATGTATTGAAAGGACATTCACGGTGAAAGGAAGTCGGAATAAACGATGGTGAATTAAATCTTAATGGCATTTTTCTCGTGGAAACAAATTGATTACTTTTGTGTGAATAAAATTGATTTGAATAAATATACCTCACCTCCACTTTTTCAGTTTTTATCAAAGTTAGCAATCGATTCCGGAAATTGAAAATAATATTAAAATCTTTAGTCTAAGATAGAAAGTCCATAAGAGCTTCATTTAGAAAGCTAATAGTGATCAAATTTATGTTATCTACAAAAAGGCATTTAACACTCTTGAATATCATAAAAGGAAATATCATCACTGTATAGTGAAATCCCCTGAAATCGCCATCCAACCATTTTATTTGTCGGCCGACTATAAATTCACTAATCGAATATTTTCAATAATATTTCAGCTTATTGTGTTCAACCAGGAGTATCGTCCAATGAACGAACTTGCCGAGGCTTACAACGATATGGAAGCAACAAAAGCTGAATAAAGCGAGTTGTCTTCAGTAGCAGAATAGTTCCTCCATGGCGGAGTAGTACTTAATAGCTGTATTGCAGCTGTTTATCTTTTCTTTATTCATTGATATATTTTTAAAGAAACATAGACTTTATTAGATCTACATGTCGTTTATAATTAAATCACTTTGAGATGTTTGTGTGCTTTGTCACACTGAATGAATGCACAAGAAAATAAATATACATACGTTAATTCAAAAATTGATTACGGCTTATTTAATAGAAAAAAGGAAACGTAAAACATTGATTATTAAAAAATTAGGAACCTAACATATGTTATATTAGGTCAGGTTTTTTTAACATAAACAGAAAATTGAAATTTTGATAAAAATAGAATATCTTCAAGGATGATATAAACACACAGATTTTAAGCGCGAAACCCTATCATATTTTCTTTAACCGTAACCGTTAATAGTACCCAACATTATTCTATTTCACTTTTCACGTTGTCAGAAAATCAGTCTGGAAAAACAATCCTAGGAAATACGAACAAACTCGCAAAACTTTTTTGCTTGATAAATAAATCATTTTCTATTGGATTTTTCCATTATTGATGTGAGTTTAATTGCTAGAGTTATTTTTCCGTTTCGAGTTAATGGAAATTTATGTTTTCAGACATTGCGGTGAATTTTTTAACGGAAGAATCGTAGCCAGCAAAAATTCGGACTTTGAAGGAAAGGGAGTGAGCTTGACCACTGAATTTTCGGAAAATGTGAGGAGAAAGCACGCAAAAAGTATCATGTGCTATTGCAAACAAAACAAAAAATGCACGACACTGCGAAGAAATTGAGCACTAATAAAAAATACAAGTTTTTCAAAAAAAAATTTGGTCCGAAGCATCGAAAGTATTTTTTTTTGCTCAGGTGAAGTCTGAGTTAAAGCAGAAAAAATAAGAAAATGAAAGTCATACTATTTTCTAATTTATAACATGACAAGCTGCTAATTGTTTAAGGACTCCCAAAAAAATGGTTTGAACCTATAAGGATATTAGAACAAAAAGGGATCGTTTAGATCGTTTAGTTGGTTGGAGAAGTTTATTCAATATATAATATATAACAGCAGGATTCCAGTATGATGGATTATATGGGATCTTGAGTGGTCCTTGTTGTATCCTGGAGCCATACTACATTGTTGCAAAGACGTAGCATTAAAGGATGCCCGAAAGTGCTCCTTGTGTATGACCTCAATGCGCTATTTAACCACATCCTATTACCGTGAAGTGTGGTGAATATGAGGTGTGGTTAATATGGAGTGTGGTGAATATGGATGTGGTAAATATGAGTCTGCACTGGATATGGTATGATATGGTGAATATTTGCGTTTATTTGAAATTGGGTTTCTTTAACATGTTGATTGTCAATCCTAAAAATCGAAAAGTATCCTTCATGGCCAAGATTATTTTTTTATATAAAGAAAAGCTTCGAAGTTATGTGAGCTATATTGCATGTTCGGTAAACTGAAGAAATGTCAAGTAACCCGATCCCACGAGGTCGACAATTCGAAAGGAGGCGGCATCGCGAGACCTGGCAATGAACGTGTTAAACTACGTTGAGTTAAAAATTATCTGCAATTTCATCATAAACCTACAAAACTTTGTCATGCTTTCTCTTGTGCATGGGTGCTGAGATTCGGAACAACTGCGGTTGCGTGTGATAAATTTAATCCTGATCGCATCAGCGGCCTTTCCGATGACAAGGTGTAAACATCTTCCCATCCTCAACAGTTTACACCAAGGATGAACACGGAGAGGTATCCGATTCCTCTGATCAGAGGATGTGAGAACGATCTACATTCATCGAGGATTTTTATCATAATAAGGGCAAGTGTTTTTTTAAATTAAAGAAATTTAAAAACGACCGAACTAGTGCGATATACGTAGCGGGAGCAGGACACCCATCAACTTCCATTAACAGGCGAAGCTATTTAGCAAGATTTAATTAAAGTAAAACATTCTACAAAAATTATTTAGGTGTTTCAAACAATCAAATTGGCATAGATATCAATTATAATCAATCGAATTCTATTTAGAAAACTAAAAATTACCAATTGGACTCTCTCAAATAATATATAAATGCAAAATCATCCTTCTTTTTTAAACGTTCAGGTTTAATTCGATAGAATGTGATTCCAGACTTGCATCTAATATGAATTTCAATATACATTCAGCCGAAAATTGTATTTATTTTCGTAATGCAATGGATTGTGATACATGATCCTAGTGAAAGCATCATCAATAGCCATTAAATGAAGCCTAGACCTGTGCCTAGTACATGGCCTGGAAAAAGATACTCCAAGATGTAATATATAGCATTTTCAATTAAAATTAATGCTTTCCAAATTAACGCTCATTTAAATCAAGCTAAAAATTTCATAAAATGGAGTACTGTTGCTCCAAAATAGATTATGTGTAGGAAATTCGAATGGAAGGGAAATCCATTGTAAGCGTAAACTTAAAATTAATTAGAGTATATACAACGAAAAATACGGCATTCACAACAAATCTTATATTAATAAAATTAATGGATTTTTTGGAATAGATTCTAAATACTGATTTTGAATGAGGATTTGAAAGGAGGATAAGTGTAAAACCAAAAACTTAACTTCGTACAAGGGTGGTATTGACTGCCAATTTAGATTGAAGTTTATTGATATTATCTTGGAAACCGTTGCTATAAGTTCTGGTGTGCTTCGAAAAATTTACCTAAAAGTACAAAAATGCGTGCTTAATGATTTCGAACGCCAAAGCGCTTGGTTTCAAAACGCCACAAACGATTCAATTGAATAAAACGTTAATTTTTGTGTGAATTTTTGGCCCACAAAATATAAATCGTTAAAAGTTTTTCAGTAAAGCACTTATGTGCGAGAGCGTTAACTGCATACTACGACGCATGCAAAGCATACATCAAACACAAAAGCGCGAAGCATGTTAGATGTCGTCTTGAATAAACGACTAGAACATCAAATATTCAATCATAGTGACGATTGTTCGATCTCCCATCGCGACATATTCATTAGCACAAAAGATCTTCTAATGAAGTGAACTTGTTGGACGCTTTTTCATTTTCATGAAACTATCTGAAAGTTCTCTTTATCGAGGCGAGCTAAGAGGATGTCGAGTGAGGATCGTAGCCTATGCGCCAAATTCAAACACTTGATGTATTTTCATCTTCAACATATGATGAAATGTTTAAAACATGACTACGAAAATTTGAATGCTTTAAAATGAACATCAGGATTTGCAGTGGCAAACCCTTTGAAAAAATACCAGGCACTGGTTTTTTGTTTAAAATAAATGTTTAATATTTTCTATTTGATTTTATTCTTTTTAAAATCTTCAGTTTTTACAACACCAGGGCTTGAAGCGGCACAAAAAAAAATTACTATAAATATGCAGTCAAACTTATAGATCGTTTTTAAGCGGATAGGTTTCATATCTCTTTTTTTTTGATTTTTGATTGAAAAAAAAACTATACTTGGTTTGACTGTATTTCAAAAAAAGAAATTTCTGTTTAATTGAAAGTTTGAAGAAACTAGGAAATATTGAGAGAGAAAAAATTATTTTGAACAACTAGAAAACTTTCCGAAAATCTCGTAGCATGTTTAAAAAGTCACAGTAAAAGGACCAAAACACATTGAAAATTATTTCTTTAAAAGACCTATTTAAAACTAATTGAGGTTTTTGATTTCGTATTTAATTTGACCATTCCGAAGTGCTTTTTCTGAAAAGCGTTTAGTGTATATTTTTATCATCCACACCGTAGTGAAACATAAAATACACTGAAGACAACCAATGATCTTTTCAAATAACTCAAGAATAATAATTTCAGCCTATTTAAATCATTTCGAAGATATATTTTACAATTTCGATTGCTGCAGTGTATTCTTGCCGGATTCTATTCGCTACAACATTCCAAATCCTTTCCATATATTTGGCTTGAATTCAAACTTACCAATTAATATTAAATGCAAAGGATTCCATTCCTTAACATCAAATTTCAGTTGATTGAGAGTACATACCTGAAAGGATAGAGAAAATACATTTAAAAAGTGTTTGTTACAGTAAAAACTACATATTTCAGTTTAACGAAATAATTGCTGCAATTACAGCGAAAACGAAACTACAATCACAAAAAAGTCAGAAGGAAATAGAAAAAATTGAAGAGTAATTTTGCAATTAAAGAAGTTGCATTTAAATCGACATAACTTTAAAAAAACGAATAAAATGAAAAAAATTTCCCATTAAATTGCACGTTACTCTCTCTTCATCATTATGAACTGCTTATTAATCAACATTTTGCAAAGTATTTAATTGTAAACTAGGTCAAATTTGATTTGCACTCCTTTTTAATTGGTGGCCTTTATTGGTGCTACCCAGAGCAAACTTTTCTGCAATGGCTTTGCAATGTATATTGCTGGATTTTTGCGTAAAATTTTGAGCAACAATGAAACAAAGGATTCAATGTAGATTTTAATGAGTACTTTTATTATGAAAGGATCGTAAAGCTTAAAGCATACACGATTTAGTCATGAAGTAAACAGCATTTTCGAAACAATACGAACTACTGCTCGCTATGTAGTTTAAATTGAAATAAAAATCAATATTTTGAAAGTTTTCTACATGATATATTGATGATAAAAATATCTGGATAGAATATTGCCGTCCAGACGGAAATAAATCAAGAGACTATTGTTTTTTTTGTGGTTTTACAACTATAGAAAGATCATTTCATGTTTAGCTTTAATTAAATATTTTTAGAATGGGATTGAATTAATTTACTATCTATGCAGAGAAAAGGTTGCTCGTCTTTTGCTTTATTTATTATTCTGTGTTACAGAATGTCAGGTGGCCTGCACCAAATTTCAAATTCAGTACTAATGACCAATAAAATTGACTTATTTTGAACTACTTAAGAATACAAATTTACAAAAAAAATACGATTTTTGGACAACTTTTTTTGAACCGACGCCATTTTGTTTTTTTGCACAAAAATTTTTTTTTATTGGTTGACACGATAGCCAGTAACATAAAAAAGCATAATATTTCTGTTTTTTGTGTTTCGGGCAGTCTTCCAGTTGGAATCAATTAGTAATCACTTTTTTGTGTTTTGATGACGTCACTTGTGGTAATATGTATATATATTTAAATAAAAAAATATTAACTTCATGTCTTTATTTATTGAATGCAAAAGGATTTATACCGGTGTATATCATAGGGCTTCACAATAAATTCTTAAACTTGACATTTTTGGCCTTGTAAAGTAGGTATACCCCTTAAGTTACGAAGTAGACAGACTTAGTCAATAAAATTTCAATACATTTTCCAGTGTCAGACTTCGATAACACTTATCCTCATTACCATTTTCAAAATTTTTATTTGTGCCTTTTTTGTATCCAAATTGTTTTTCATTTTCAAATAAGATTTCAGTGTCACTAGATTTGTGGGGAAAAATTGACTTGTATAATATATTTTTATTTCAAGATGGAAACCTAAGTCTTGTGTGCATTTGAATAAAAGTCCTTTTCTTTCAAATCAAAAGCGACAAAATTTCGACCCTTTCCAAATCAACGCGAAATATATTAATATAAATAAATACTGCAATTAATGTTTTTGTAAAGAATTTATTTATTATTCTCGCGGCTTTTTTGTAGTTTAATTATTTTATCTATTTTTAAAATTTCATTGGAATATCTATTAGATAAGACGCGCCAAACTAATGCGGATATTTTTTGAGGATTTCTTTGGTTTACTAAATCGATTTTGTCCAAATCAAGTTCTAAATGTAAATTTCATGCTAAATACGTGTTTTTAAACCAGATAATGATCGAACTCAAAAATAGTACCAAAAAGAAATATTTTCGCTACTGTGAACAGGCTATAGTTTTCTTTCAATCGAGCAAACGCTAGAAAATTCATTAAAAAAAATAGACATCAAAAACAAAAATGATAGATGCCACATTAAAACATTTTATGATAATTTTGGAGAAAATTTTTCGCAAAAACAAAAAAATGCTTCAGATGATTTCGAGTTATTATCAAGAAATGTTAACGTGAATTTTACTTTAGTATTTTTAGCTGTTACTAAGTTGAGTGTATACATAAAAACTAATTTTTAGGATGAATTTGACATAATAAACTTTTCCAAAAAAAACTTGAGATTTTTACGCAAAAATAAACTTTTTTTAATAAAACAAAATAACTATTGTTTTTTTGCAAAATGCTTTAATTTTTTTCGAAAAACGTTGCATAATGCTTCTTTTCAGGAACTTTTTATGGAAAAGTTTCGTACGAATTGAATAAAATCATTTTCGTGATAATAAAGTTTTCTAAATTTTTTTAATGATGGCTTTGAAAATTGTTTAAAGAAAAATTATTACAAAAGTAATTTTTGTCATTGAAATTTTTCCATAGAGTTAAAATTTGAAAAAAAATGAATTTATTTTGTTTTTTCGAGAATGTTCCTAAAAAATATGAGCCATATAAATTCTTTTTGATCAATTATTTTCGATTTTTCTAATTCTCGGCACGTGTCGGATATGATTGTGAAAGATGTTGAGTACATTTTTTGGAAAGGTAAAATAAAGAGAACTATTTCAAAACGCAATGAATAGATTTTAACAAATTGAATGATTTGACGACCGGACGTTTTGTTTCCTGATTATTTAAAGTGGAATAATAAAAATAATGAGGCCTTTTATACAATCATCATCATCATCAGATTAACCCATTCACTGCCAAAGACGAATATACTCGTCTTTTTTTCTTATGGATCATCTTAAATAAAAATGTTATGAATGTCTCAAGGATACTATTTTCTATATCGTTATTTCCCTTCGTATTTGAAGTAGGTTAGTATGTATTAAATATTGCAAAATTATTAACTTGAGGACACTTTCAAAGCAACTTAAGCCAATCAAAACATTAAACAGAGATCATACTCGAAATGCATCAGAAAATATATACAATACACAGCATGCCGCCTAGGTCTTTTACTTGTTTTAATAGATACTCATCTAAAGGATGAACCACTTAACGTAAGTGGAACAATATCTATAATCGGATTTATTCCTTTATTGACTGAGTTTGAGCGTTTTTAAAATATGTCTTAATGGCTCTTTCGTTGCTTTCGGCGAATTAATTTTGAAACAAGAAGTAACAAGCTATCGCAGTGAAAGAAATTTGAAATTCTATACTAGTTCATGATCTGCTTGTGATATATCCTTTTGATATTATTCAATAATAGGTCAGTGAACCAGAGAGCAGATAGCGAAAGCACAAGGACACAAGTTCGTTAAACTAATGCAACACATTTTCCGATATTCTACCATAACAACTTACAACGGATTGACTAATATCGTTAGTTCAACTTATTACGTATACTATTTTTCATATATCTATTCACATTTCCATACTAGTTCTACTTCACGGAACACTTACACAACGGAACTCCCGTAAAGCACCCAATTCACTACTTTTTACCAGGATTAAACTACTTATCAGGTGCAGGCGAAATGAAAAGGATGCGTACCTAAAAGTTGTGTAGTACTACTTCAATGCGTGAAATGAAGTGTTTTGGTTACAAATGGTTACAAAGAGAAGATTGAATTGCACATATGTATGCTCGTTTGTGGAAGCCAAATCGGCGTGTATGCAGCTTTGAGAAGCCTCTCGTTTGTCGGATTCATGCCATTCATTAACCGTCAGGTGTTACATACGCAAATGACGAGGCATGTGGAAGCCCCTTCCTGAGCTTCCTTCGTCAATCGTGCCGGAACATTCAAGGGAGGGACGGAAAAAGGAAGCGCTCGATGGGGCAGATGCCAGGTGGATAATGGATACCCGAATGGACAATGGAAACTCATGCCCAGCGAATGAATCGATATATCGAAGCAAAGAAGACTTTCTAAGGTTTCATTGCCTGTCGTTGTTTTTTCTTCTTCATTTTGTGCACCAACACATATGCTATAATTTCGCGGATATGGCTGCAAACTACGCAGAACTGAAGACCCTAATCGAAATGTTTTTCAGCTTAACAACTACTGTGTAAATTGTATCTTCGCCGTGACAAGAGCGACAACTCGCGAAGGAGAAATGTAGGTAATCCAATTTGATGACACCGAAACCTGAAAGTAAGTTTGCAGCCACAATAGCACAAGGCACACCACACCACGCCACGTCAGCGAAAAATTAATGATTTACACTGATTAGTATTCAAGTCCTGGGATTTCAATTTGTGCTCTTCTACGCAAATTTCCCTCTGGCTTCGGACAGATTAAGATTAACCGAGAACCGCCAGGACGACGGACAGCGTGGTGTTAAAATCTGATGACCATTATTTGGAAGTTTGCGTTGAAATATCCATAAAATCTGGGCTACGCTACTAGAAATGTATTTACTTATTCGATTTACTACTGTCAGGATGCATTAAAAATGAATTTTGCCGAAAATTAATTTGAAAATACAGCTGAACGTGAGAAACACGAGTGCTTTGAAAGCGATAAATTGAAATTTAGTGTGAAAAGTATCTAGAGAAGGAGACGATGCCCTAAAATCGATAAAATATTGATTGGGAGTTTATTAGACCAGGACGGATCTGTTTTGAGTTGGTCGTTGAGAGGGGGCACGCTGAATTTTCAGGAAAGGTTGTAAAATAACTCGTATAGCAATAATTAATCTATACTCCCTCTCAAAAAAGTCGGGAATATTAAAAAAATCGAAATGTTCAAAAAAAATTTAAAAAATGCATAAAGTGCTCTTCTATATGTGAAAAAAATTGAAACTTCAATGGACTTTAGTTTCTGACTTGCAAGATTTCAAAAAAATTTGAATTTTTTCAATAAATTTTGATTGCCAAGCTGTTATGTGAAATCTACTAATTCGATTTTGATGAAAATTTGTATTCTGTTTTATTTTATTATAAAGATTTTTTAGGCGAACTATGAAAGTCCTAAGTTTATTTGAAATGGTAAAAAAAATGAATAAGAAACGGCTTTTTTCCCATTTTTTAAAAAAATTATTGCTATTTTGCGGCAAGGTTTAAATGTTTTAGAATTTTAAACCTATCCTATCTTGAACAAAATTTCATCACGCAACTTTCATTTTCAGGCAACTTTGCTCTGAAATGAACCGTTTTAAAGTTAGGAGTGAGGCAAGCAGGAAAAACACGATTTTTGTTTGATTTTTTTTTTTGAACATTTCGAATTTTTTTCAATGTTCCCGACTTTTTTGAGAAGGAGCATAAATTAATTATTGTTTTACGAGTTATTATTATTATGAACGGCCAAATGTAGTCATTTTTCTACAGATCCGCCCTGGTCTATATGGGAATTGAGCAAAAGGCAGGCATTTTGTTTTAAAAATTGATCGAATCATAAATGATTCCTATCTGTTGGTTGTTGCTCAAGATATTTTCGAAAGAATGATGCTGGCAAAATTAGCTCTATTTCAATTTGTATCAGAGTATATAACTTTGAATAGCAACCTCCTGAAACAATTTTCATGATATTTTCCTCGAGATCAGCACTTATTATTTGCTACTATTTGCTGATACGATTAATGAATAGCGTCAAGGAGATGCAAAGAAGTTAAGCCCTTTTCAGTGCTTCCTATTTTCTTGTGTCTGTGCATTCATAGCAGAAAAGCTCGAGTCTCATGATTATCCTTCACACAAAGTGATATGTCCTTTCACCTTTTTGCGTGCATGCAGTGCGGTGACCTACTACATCGATTCAAGCAGGATGAGTGCAACCATTATACATTATCTTGTGCCGTCAAGAAATGTCGGAATTGTTGTAACGACGAGGTGTATACTTCGAAGGTGCTCGAGAAGATATCCTCCTAAAAGAGGAATTCAAATACTCTTGACATTTCCCTTGTGACACTGATTTAAGGATTTGCGAAGCAAGGTGATTTCATTTTTTTCCCACCCATCCACCAGCGCACAGAAGCTATAAAACATTCTGGCAGTAACGGCAAGGACTCTGTGTGCAAATTAAAAAGAGCGATGGTTAATTTAGGTCGCGCATTATTTGTCATTGAGAGGGAAAAAAATATTGCGCGGTTTCTTTTTCCACATCTCTATTTAGGTCAGAGAGCTAGGCAGATCTAAAATTAGTAAATAGATCTGTTTTGCTGTGGCAGGACGAAGTACGTAGCACGGACGCAAGAATAGATTCGAAACCGCTAATTGTTTTTGAATACAATAGATCTTTTAAGAGCTGTTTGGTGTTGTCGAGCAAAAGCGATATTCTTGTTTATATTCTATACCTACTCAGCCGAAAATTATCATGCAATATGTGAAATGTTGGCCACTTTATTCGTCCTATTTAAAGTTAAATAAATAACATTCCTGGAAATCAAGCACAAAATACATCTAAACTAAAAGCCACTCATGTTAACATCGATTTTGAACATTTCAGGTCTGCATCGGCTAAATTGCATCAAATATTACATCTGTACTGAACGTATGCGTTAGTGCAGTTGTGCATCAATTGCAAAAATCATATGCATAAAGATTTGTACAGCAAATAAATATCAAAAACACATAAAATTAACATATTGCCAAATGCCGTCGAATGGCGTAAAACTTGGCAACAAAATATTTCCTTGATCACTTTGGAAGTGAATTAGTTTAAGCGATTATCGCGGAATTGGATGAAAATTAGGCGCGGAACAAATTTAAAGTTAGATCACATCCGTAATGCAATGTAAATCAAATCTTGATTAAATGTTGTGTCGCCTTGCAGTTGACTGATGTGATTTTATGCTTGAATTCTTTTCAAACTATTTTGTATTTGGTTGGTTGACCCAAATATCTGGGGATAGTACTTAACATCCTTCTGATTAATGCCTCAAAAACTTACAATAATAAAATCAATGATCATTTTTATTTTTTTTGGAAAACTTCACCTCATTGGTAATTATTTTATTTAAGGCGATTACTTTTGTATTTGTGTCCAATTCGAGATACACTCTTAATATAAGACTTGAAAGACATCGAAAAATGTATAGGAATGCAGGCCTAAGTATGATCCGTGGCGGAGAAAACAAGATGAAGTTCTTAGGACAAATAACGTGAACGATATCTTTTAAAGTTACGTACAACAAAAATTTCAAGGGAAAATGAGTTAAGCGGGTAGTACCGGTTAGAATGCTAAAAAAACAGACAATTTTCAATATTCTTTTCTCGAAAAATGCCGTGTCCTACTGCGGACAGATAATCAAAAAATAATCTCAGGAATGAAGAATTTGAAACAAAGAAACCAAACCGCATTTTAAAGAGGAATGTTTCTTACGTGGTAATCTACCACAATATTTTGAAAAAAAGTTCAAAGAAAAAAATAGCGGTTGTTTGAATTTTTTCCCGAAAAATCGTCTTTTTTTTCACTTTGTTTCGCTTGACAAATTTTTTGGGATTGATTTTTGGCCTATATTGTGGTAGATTACCGCACAAGATACTCGAATATAGTAGCACGCCAAATTTGACGTAAATTGGTTCCGCAAATCCGCAGAATAAGTGTCCGCAATTGGAAAAACGTCATTTCGAGAAAAACGCGTTTAAAGTTTCGATTACCGAAAATATCACTTACAAAGCAAAAGAGGCGTGCGCGCTCAAACTTTCGTAACATCTTTATTTTTGGAAATATCTCATTGAAATTTTGAGACCTGATTTCTGAAGGTATAATAATTTGAAAAATTAAAAATTTATTTTTCAAAATTACTAATACTATCCCCTTAAATTAGGGAGTATGTTTTATTGCACTACTATTTCACTCCCGGCTAACATCAATATCAGAAATCTTTGTTAAAAAAATGTAGATGGATGATGAAAAATATTCATTCGAACTAGAACAAACAAATTTTTGCATTAAAATCCTTTGAAACACAAAAAAATCATAAGAAAATCACCAATTTTTTATTTATGTTGCGCGAATATTTTCAAAAAGCTGTTTCAATGAAAACCACGCTAGTAGTTAGAAAAACAATAATGAACAAACGTATGATTAAAAAATACAAGCTTGAAATATTTATTACCTACAGAAGAACCCAGAATAACATCTGATCCTTCGAAAAACATCTTGGACTCTATTTATGTAGTAAATTTTTACGCAAGAAGTATTTTATGGCACTATTGAGTACAATTGTTAACGCTATTTTGCGTCAACCTATTTCATGGCAAAATGACATTGTGAATGATTTTAGGATCTACAAACATCAATTTCTCTCAAGTTATGAAAACGCATCTGTCTACCAATTATAGTAGCCAAGGTTCAAATCCCAGCACTCATACGATTTTTTCTCAGGTTTTTTTTTGTGAATTTCCCTTCAAATATCCAAAATAAAAGCAATTATTGCACTGATTTTCAAAGCACATTTGAAAATGAGAATACAAAATATCAGGGATGTGCGGGTCCTGATTCGTACAAGCTGCAAGAGAGTTTATTGATAGAAAGCGAATTATGACGGGAGGGGGTGACAAGAAAATTTACCCAGAGCGGATGATATTTTGAACTTTTTCTTTTGGTAGAATAAGACGCCAGGATTTCTTATGTTTACGACATTATATTTTGTAGATACTCTAACTAGGAAGAAATGCTACAGAAACGGGATGAAATTTAGTGAAAATTTTTGCTGAAAATGCAGTTTTGGATAGAACTTGCGGGGGATGGTTTGAAAAATTCGAAGCAGGTGATTTTATGAAGACCATAAAAGAGAAGAGATCTTTTTTGACAACATCGCAGTTTGCGGAAAAGCTTAACTCAGCTTAACAAACCATTTCGAACGGGCCCAATTCAGAACCTAACATTGATCTATAACCAAATGGAAGTCTCGTGGGTTAAGGAGTTACACTTGCAATTTCTTTTGATTATATTAATGGTTAATACTTTTAAGAATATTGTCACTTTGGTTTGCCTACTGTTAAGTCCAAAAAATTTCTACTAAAATGCTTGTTGTTTCGAGGATGCCGTAACGACGAATTTTTGTCTGGTTATCATTGGCTTTGCTGAACCTTATAAGTATCATCATTGATGAATTGAAGAATCACAGCCTTCATATTGTTACTGTGCCCGCAAAATAAAAAATTCAGCCTGATTCCTAGTTTATTTGATTACAAACCGCATTGCTCAAAATGAAACCATCGAATGCAATTCGTAGGTTTTTACCTTCTTCATGCTTATTCTAAGTTGGAGTAGTTACAAGAGAAACAATAAAGGCAGGCATCAAATCCTTATATTGAGTATAGTAAATTTTGGATTACTGAAAAAAAAGCAGTATCGAAAAAGGATCAAATATTTTACGCAAATATGTGCTTCAAATGAATAATGCAAATTAGGTTTCCAAATTTTAGCAAGAAATATTGCTCAATTACAAAAATGAGCCTTGAAATTAATTTTGAAGCTCATTTTTGTAATTGAAAAATACTGAGTTATACACTCATCGTTTGCTTGTCCGGGGAGTTCCTCCTAAAATACATGACGAAAGTATGGATAGGAAATGTCTCTACAGTAACAATTTTAAGCGAAGCTACTATTTTTGAACGAAATTACAAAGTTCCGCCGATTTCGACCATTATCTGTTTTATTTACACAAACAAAGTCGACGAAATACGTTGGCCTCCACAGCAAACATTTTCGAATTTGAAGCAATGCCAAACAGTTCATTTCGTCCTTCTCCTAAGTTTTTGAATACTAACGAGCGTGGCATGGCTTCTTACTTGCTTCAACGTCGCACATTTTCCTCACGGAATCAACACAATAAATAGGGACAGTAAAGAATACAAGAAGCATTATGTCTATAAATGTTTTGCAGTACCTGACTCTTCCTGGCACTAGTACTTTACGACCTAAAAACATTTCGATGCACGAACCTCTATCACGAAACTTAGGACGATTCCGATTGGTATATTTTACCATGAAACTACTTACTAATGACCCCTTCCCGTTTGCGGCAGACATTTTGAGTTCATCACAACAAGCTGGGGTGGTGGAATCAGGATCGATTTTGAATTCAATTAATGGCAATGTCGTAGTAAATGTTTTCTGATTTCGAAAGAACGGTAGTATGTTTTGAAGGAGCGAGAAATGTTTGTTTGTTGTTATGTTTGAGTTTATCTTATCCAATTAATATTTGATGTAACGGAAGCAGTTCAATAAAATTTAAAATTACCCCGGATAATCAGAAGCAGGGAAAGGATTAATCGCACGAGCACCTCAGGCGCCTTGATACACTTGGAACTAATTTTAGAATAAGCCACCCTAGAATCTATGTACTAACACGTTGATAGCATTTCTACCATTGCGGTTAGATGAAGATGATTTCAGTTAGCATAATTAATCATGGACACCTGTTTCATGAGCTTGAAGGAAGAGAAGGTATTTAAAAATGTCATTCCACGAAGATTCAATTATCTTGTGATTATTATAAGAACAATCTAAAATTAAATAGGATCAACAAAACAAATCTCTCCAATCAGAAACATGAAAAATTTAAACATTCATATCATTGAAATAAAAATTGTGAACAAGTTTAATTCCTGATGGATTTTATAGCCACTTATTAAAATTGCAGGCAATGTGTTGTCTTATAACGTTAATTATAGTATCATCTCATTTCGAAGATTATATTCTATCTGTAGAATTCAAAATGCAAAAGGAACTGATTTTTGATGAAGAAATGGTGCGTGTTTTTAGGACCTAGACTTACGAGGAGTGCTCAAAGAAAGGTTTCAAATTTCGCGGGCTATGCACATTCAATTTGCGATTTTTTTTTGTTATGTTGGTACACATGTTCCTAAAATATGTTGACATAACCAGTCGTTTTGCATTCATAGTTTGTTTTTGAAAGATGTAAAGATTAGTCGTATTTTGGTGTGCTGGGCGATTTTTTGCTATCGTAAAAAATGGATCAAAGAATCTATATCAAATTTTGTGTGAAAAATAGTATTAAGTACTCTGACGCACTTAAAATGCACACTGTGGCATTTGACGAACCTTTCTTTGAACAAAAAATTATATGAAAGTGTTATAATTTTTAATTATCACAAACATCAATTTTGACTCCACAGATTCGAAAAATCATATGCGATTTTAGTAAACAAGGCGAATGCATGTCCGAGATCGGCAAAACTGTTGACAGGAATCACTGCAAAATAAAGAAACTTCTTGACAAATACGCTAAGCATCACGATGTGAAGAATTTGCCGGGATCTAGACGGCCAATGCGGCTTATTGATGCAGAAACTCGTGCTAAGCAAATTTAACTTCAAAGATATCATAAAAAATCACTGACAAATCGGGAAAGGAAAGCACTCTACAAAAGTGACTTGCATGGCAGAATACCACGTAAGAAGCCATACATATCAAAAGTAGACCAGAAAAAGCGCCTACAATTCGCGAAAATGTATAAAAATGACCCTTCAACCTTTTGGGAAAGCATTTTATACACCGATGAGAGCAAATTTGATATATTTGATGCGAAAAAACCCTCCAAAATATGGCTAAGAATGATGCATTTAAGGGGGGAAACGAGTTTAGGAAACCGAAATTTTAGTGTTTTTCGTGAATTCAACAAAGGAAAAATAATCAAAATTTGTTTAAACTTGGAGGATATTTTATTCGTGTTTTGAAGTACATTTTGTTATTTTTTTAAGTCATTTGGGAAATAATGGAGTTAGAAGCTGCTGTCCATGGACGATCGCAATCTGAGCTTTTGCTGGTGGGCATTCCTGAAGTCACCATTTTTATCTGTAATCATTTTTTCGTTAGCAACATATTTCCTAAGAATATGAACCCAATTGTGATCCAAAAAAATTAAAATTGCATGTTTTTGAGGTGTTTGAAAATAAATGTAGCCAAAGCGAGAAATGCAAGGCAGTAATTAACCCATTAACGCCCAAGCCCTTCCTGCCAAATATATTGTAAAATTCATTGTGGTCAAGGACGTTTTTGGGGTCGCTGATTACGTGCGACCGCTCCATTGTAACTACTTAAGTGCTCATAGCACCGGGACTAATCGGAATTTTGCTTTGAAATTTTGACTACATACTCTTGAATAGTTTTACTAACAATTTATGAAATTAAAACAAATTCGATTTTTTGACCCGTCTAAACTGGTTCCCCCCTTTATGAAAAATGTATTACAAACACTATTAAACACGGTGGAAGCCCAAGAATGGTCTGAGGCCGAATGGAGGCAAGTGGTGTCGGCAATTTAGTTTTCATTGAGTCAACTATTATTAAGATGGATTAATTGAATATCCTAAAGGACACCTTGTGTAAACTAATTAGGCTTGATGGAGAACGGGATCGTTCAACAGGATAACATTCCAAAACATACGCCCGAAGTTGTGAACGAGTATGGTCACTTTGTCAGGCTCCTAAGACCCTTGATCTTCCGCGCCAGTCTCCAGATTTCAACCCGATTGAGCACCTTTGCAAATATTTCGACAAAAAAATCAGACTGAGTATCACTTCAAACAGGGAGGAGCTAACAGAGGAATGGACCAAAACTACTCCTGATGTGAATTTTTGATGCAAAAAATTAGTCACTTTCAAAGTTCAAACGCACCATTTTTGTCTGTTTCTTTGTTGTTAAAAATTTTCATTGGAATTAATTCGCAATATGTCGGTAAATTTTTTTCCAATATTTGTTTTTATTTTATGCTAATTACCTTCTTACATAAAAAAATTACTATATAAGTCATAATGATGTATCCTTTTTTTTGGCTATGGACTTCATTTGTTTTTAGTCAAAATTATAGATATGATTTTAATACTCCCTATCAACTATTTGTGACTTGAGAAAAGTATACTTTAAACTAAAAACTCCCCATAAATTGGCCGAATTTCTTAACCAAACAAATAAATAATAGCCACACTCTAAACCAAACATATCCTATTGTACAATTCATTGCATTATTTTAACCAATGACTCCTTCATCGCATCGAGCACTTGGTTTGATTGACCTTTACAATCCGAATCGATACTCTTGACGAAAAAAACTAAACATAGTCTTAGAACGAAATCTTCAAAGACTCTTCACATGTAAATAGCTATAGGAATAATCAGAAAACCTTTAAGTGGTACCTCCATCATCGTCATGAATCATTCAAATTCCCTCTTGAAATCCGTACAGCAATCACATCTACAGCGCCACAGATATAGATAAAAATTACAATAGATTCCCAGCACCAACTAATAATATACGCGTACGTACAGAACAGTAAAGAAAAGCGCAAGACCCAAATACAAAGGGAGCAAAGAATATTTCGTCCTCTCATATATCACGTCATCATTTCTTATAGGCGGATACGGACACTTCAAATACCAACTGTGCACTTGAATGTATCAAATTCCGGCTCCATTATTCATTTATAATGTCGCCTTTCATGCGTTTATGATAGACAACCGCCACCAAGCGGACGCAGTTTTAAATTTGCTGAGGGCAAATTTGTTTTTTTTTTTGCGAATTTCCTGAGCATTCAGGGGGTAAACGACAAAATACGAATTGGTCCAATTCGTTTGTTTGCACTTAAATAATGTGATTTGGTCTTGAAAAATAAAAGCTTCTGGGATTTTTTTAAATCATTCTTAAACAGGGTGATATTTTACAAACAACAAATGAAAAAGGAAACAAAAAGAAAATGTTGCGTTAGAATTTGGTAAAACTTTGTGGCTTTTAATATTAATTAGATTTAAAACTACATTGCAACTTGGAGAACGCCTTACAAATTACCAAAAAATGGACATCATAAGTTTCAAGCGGATTGATTTATATTTGTTAAAATTATGGAATTGCATATATTCAGGCTACATTTTTTCCGTAAAATCTAGAATCTCTGTTAAGTATTTGGTTTTCAGCCATAAATTGGTCGAAAGAGTCACTATTTAGCAATGAGCAAACGGCACTGAGCAACTCAAGTTAACCTGAATACCTAGGATTTGAGTGCTCAAAAATTGGATACTTTGAAAGCGAGCACCCACCTATTTAATTTTGAGAAGAAGAAATTCACAAAAAAGAGTAGTTTCTTGGAAAACAAGAAAAATATGTTTAGATCTTCTGTAGAAAAGTTTGGTAGCTAAGAAAATCCAACGATATCTATAGAGGATTGTTTTTTTAAAAAAATATTGATGGACAATATTGCGAAAAATCAATTTCAACTCGATTTGAAAAATTTATATCAAATGCTTCGAGCAAAACAGACAGCGTTTTTATAATCATTAACTTCACCTGAATATTTGAATGATATAGCTTTTAAGAGTCGTGATTGTTCTATCCATACATACATAACACGTGGATCAGTAAGTCCCGGGACTGACACAAAGATGGCGCCGGAAATACCATGCCGGTTTTGTTTTTCGCTAGTACCAGCCTTCAAAAGCTAGGTGTTAAAATTTCATGACTTTCGGTTCAGTGGTTGTCGAGATATTGAATGTTAAGTGACGCTACATTTCTTTTTGTTTTAACGATGGATAAAAACGAGTTTCGTGTGCTAATCAAACACTGTTTTTTAATGGGTAAAAATACCGTTGAAGCTCAGCAATGGTTTAAAAAGTGTTACCGGGAAAAATGCCTATTGAAAACAACCATTTGTCGATGTTATGCGGATTTTAAACGCGGTCGAACAACCACCGAAGACGCGGAGCGTCCAGGTCGTCCAATTGAGGTGGCTACGCCCGAAAACAAAAACAAATCTGAAGATTATTATGTCCGATCATAAAGTGAAGTTGCAAGAGATAGCTGACACCCTACAGATAGCAAAAGGCACCGTGTTCAAAATTGTGCATGAAAATTAAGGGATGAAAAAACTTTTTTCCAAGTGGGTGCCGCGTTTGCTCACAACGGAACAAAAACAACAACGAAGTGATGATTCGAAGCGCTGTTTGAAGCTGTTTACGCGTAATAAAAAGGATTTTTTGCGTCGATACATAACAATGGATGAAACATGGATCCATCAGTATACGCCGGAGTCGAAAAGAGCGTCAGCCGAGCGGAGAGCTGAAGGCGAAAGCCGACCAAAACGTCCGAAGACACAACAGTCAGCAGGCAAAGTCATGGCCTCGATATTTTGGGACACGCACGGAATATTGTTCATTGACTTTCTTCCGTAGGGCCAGACGATCAATAGCGACTACTACATTGCATTATTGGATCGATTGGATAATGGAATTAAGCAGAAAAGGACTCATCTGGCAAGGAAAAAACCACTGTTTCACCAAGACAATGCACCGATCCACAAGTCGATGAAAACGATGGTGAAATTTAATGATTTACGATTCGAATTGCTTCCACACTCTCATATTCACCAGATCTGACCCCATCTGATTTCTACCTGTTCGCAGATCTCAAAAAGATGCTCCAGGGACAGAGATTTGGCTCCGATGTTGAGATTATAGCCGCAACTGAAGCCTATTTTGAGGCAAAAGACAAATCGTTCTATAAGAAAGGTATCGAAATTTTAGAAAAACGTTGGAATGATTGTATCGCTATAAAAGGTGACTATGTTGATGAATAAAGTCGAATTTTGCAAAAAAAATGTGTTTTTACTGCTTAGTCCCGGGACTTAATGACCCACGTGTTATGTATGTAAAACGCAAAGAGACATTCATCTTCATTGGTGGAAAGTTTTCAGATGATTCCGGTGAAGCCGTTGTCGACAGAAATGGCATCCAAAAAACACGTAAGTGTAATTTAGATTAACCTGGGATCAATCTTTTATCACGGTAACCATTGACTGGAGGAGACTTACTTATTTTCCGCTGCGGTAAGGAACCAGTAGAAGACTATGTGACTATGATTACTGACCATATGTCGTTAGAGTTTCCATGCTGTTGCCTCGAACTTGTTATGATTCCGAGTATGGAGAGTTACCATAATATTGTAGAATGCAGTAATGGAGTTGCGCACAATCAGCCGGTCATCACCTTAACAACGATAATTTCACGTAGTAGATTCCTAACATTGCACTTGGAATATACCAGTACTTTCACTTTCGTTCGAAGAATGTTGATCCACGCTTTTGTAGTATTGTAGCGTGTGAAGGAAGCAACTAGATGCAACATACGTAGTAGGATTCCACATTATACACGGGAAAGAATCTCACCTACTCACAAATGTGTCCTTTTTGGTTCATGGAGCGTCAAATGCTAGATAAATTACGGACCATAATAAGAAGTTAATTTTTAATGAATATCGATTTTTTAATAATTTTTTGTTAAATCCATATCGATGGTTTTAGACGATTCAGGTCTTAAAAATACATTTTGAAGATACCGTTGTTGTGCAATTTTAACAGGTTGACTGCCAATCATATTTTATGAAAACACCAAATTTTGCTCAAGACCACCCAAATGGATCGATATCAAAATTCAAAATTATGCTACTGTAAACCCAATCGGATAGACAGGAGGGATTTTTTCAAGCATTTATATTAGTATTATTTCAAGTGAGCGTGACTCACGCCATTGCTAAATCGGGGAAAAACGAAGATTTTTAACACCTTTTCCCCATTATTACATTATTTAGATTTTTTCGGAAACATCACTTTAAATTGATCGATCGTACTGACATTGTACAAGCAAAAAATAATTCCAAAATAAATTGCGCCTCAGGAAATACAACAGTTTTGTGTTTTTATTCTACTTTTTTGATGCAAAAATGGACTAAAACTTTGGGCAAATCCGGGCCATCTTTTTATTTTTTTTTCAATTTTGTACTTTGGTTCAGCATTACGGGGTTGAAAAGTAAAAGTTATCGGCTCATTCTTATCAGGCCTATATTGACTTTGTTTGAAATTCCACAAACGGACAACTACCGCCAAAACATGCCAGGAATACAACGTCATAACAAAGCCATTTTTCGAAATTTTTGAATGAAATAAATTATTTTGACAGCGTAATTGAGTAGCGAGATTTACCTTAAACTTTTGGTTTTCTACAAAAAAATGATCAAAATTGGCAATTTTTTCGGCGTTTACATGTATCTCCCCCGTTAAAACACTTTTCTCAGAATTGAATGCCTGGCGTACTTTCATACTTTAGGGGATGAACATCTTTCAAATATACTTCCGATAAGCCAAATTTAACATCGATCTGAGGCTACTAAATCGTGCCCCTCCTTGTAAATTAATTGAAGTTTATAGCTCTGGCAAATACGACGGGTTTATAGGATTTTGCTCTGGAACCTCGAGGAAGTACATGTAAGTATATTTGAGCAACCTGTTGAAATTGATTTATTCTTCTTCACTCAAAGGGGGTATACCAGTGACGGCTTTTCCTAGAAAGAATGTAGAAGTAACGTAGGATATCTTCCCAAACTAGTGATACTCGTAATTAAGAAAATTTCGGAATATTTCCATTTGCTTTGCTTATGTAACATCCTTCACAGAGAATTATAGTCTTCTTCGTTTGTTGATTTGAGAACGTGGAAGTAAAGACAACACTACTTCCAATTTTTTTTACTAATAAAGATTGTGTACATTGCTGTGGCAGCAGATTTTTGGGTGCTGCATTATCTCAATCTCATTTTGACGCCAATGTCGTGGGTTTGGATACATAATTAATCACTAATTGAATGTATAAATAGTTAACTATTTAATTAAAGAAGTATTTCAACATGAAAATCTAAATAAATTTCTCTGAGAAATTGAAATATAGCCTATAGAAATGGATTGCTAATAATTCTTGCAATAATTATACTCATTTGGGATTCTGGCGCACAGAAATGAAATTATGGAAATTTCGTTTCGCTAGTTTCTGTTGTTTATACTCTATTACTATCAGCAATTATCCTGAAAATTCCTTCGGAAGATACATACTTAAGATACTAAGCTCATTCAGTTTTTTCTTTGATTTTGCATCCGGTATCGAATTAAAATTTTGAGCATTTAAATTCAGTCAGTATTTCACCTATTTTTTGTAAACTATTTCTGCGGAACGATTGAACGAAAGTTTAGTGCACAGTCTTGATCTTACATTGAATATCCATAAACAATAGATTTCGGACAACATGAGATACAGGAGAAATAAATATAAATATTTCGCATTATCATTCCATTTATAGATTTCCAAGTGAAAGTTTTTGCTGAGGCACGAGTTGCTATTTGACACCACTAGTAACAGAGGGTGTGTCGCTTAGAATAAATCATGGTTTAGAATGAGATGATCCCTTGAATAAACAGGGAAGTGAGCACAGTATATTTTTAGAAAAAATTTCGACAGAAGATGTTCAACAGTTAGACTGTAGCTCTTGCTGTAGGTAAATTTTGTTTCCGAGTAGTTTTTCGCATTTTATTTTAAAAACATTATCGTGTTGGGATTTTTACTGAAAAAATCATAAAATATTATGTAACAATCTGTGATCAGCCATTACATGACAATGCTGACACAGACTTGAAATACACACATTGAAAAATTGCCCAGCATATCTGATTTGTTTTTTGCTAAATTCGGGTCACAAGAAGCATCAAAAGTTGTATCCTTTCTTTCGACTTCTTATTTATTTAATAAAATTTATCAGATTTCAGATGAATGTGCGAAGCTAAAGATGGACACACAATCTTATAAACATAAAAAGTCTATATTGTCAGCAATAAGTAACCTTCCACCTCAAATCTATAAATACATATTATCCTGAAAGTTCAGTCGTATCCTTACAAAGGATTTATCAGCTTTAAGTGAGTGTGAATTATCACATCATTTTCGTTTTCGATCGAACAAGATTACTGCTTTCTTTGCCTTTGCCGGGCTTTTCTCGGAATCAGGAAAAGATTCTTTTTTTACTCAAATCACGTTCAAATAACCGCGAAATTGAAGCAAAATATGTTAGGTGTTGATGGTAAAAGTGGCATTTCTTCAAATATGCATGGAAATATCCAAGCTTTTCTCATCGTTTAGCAATCGTGGCGTTTTTCAAAGAAAGTAGAATATCGTGTTAAAATTTTTTGAAGCGAAATATACTTTAACTTTGTGAATAAAATCAAATTTATGCACACGTACATATGATTTGAATACAAATTCAACAAATATACATTAAAAAGTCGAAATAGACGATCCTTTTAATTTCAAACAGCTTTTCGGTGTGATTTTTTTCGAATAAATTTACATTTGAAAGGAAATTTCTTTGGAATTTGAATAAAACATAGTTGGCTATCGTTGAATATGATGTGTTGAATAATTACTGCGAAATTAACGTAAAGCAGTAAATGAAGGTCATTTGGCTTACTTTAATCTAAAGCTCATTTGCGATTTTAGCAAAAAAAAATTTACGCTCATATGTACCTGCATTTCAGTTTTCTTACAAGTGACCAACACATCCTTTTCCACTTTGTCGCAACGAAAACTTTGAAATTGTACATGAGGGTATTAAAATTGAGACTGCTTGTATCACGAGCACAGTTCTATTTACAGGATCCTCTAAATGAACATGCTATCAGTATTCCCTTATTCCCTGAAGTTGCCAGATTAAATAAGTGGTTCGCTTACTATGCATATAAATACAAGTTTATGTTTGAATGTTTTATGTGTGAAACCGGATAGTCCACCTTTGGGAAAAATTATTTGAGATTTGCATTCCAACGGAAGACATAAAAGACGAAAACATATTTGGGCTCGAACATATATTTTGTAGGGTAAACATTTCTAAGATAAATGTTCCATACAATTTTATGATGATTTATTAAGAAGTGTTCTCTTTTCAGATTTAAGAGGGGAAATACAGGTAACTGCTCAAAAAAAATGTTTTCTCTCTCTTACATTAAAATGTTCCAAATACTCTAAGAATACGCCAAAAAAAAGTTTTGAAGCGATGTTCGTATTAGTTCTCGAGTTATAGTCCGTTTATAGGCAGCGCCGCGTACCCCAGAAAGTCGAGCACACCTGCCGCGCGTCCCTGCCTACCTTCTCTTCGGCGCTATGGGCGGTTTTCTAATTGTGTATCCCTACCACATTCTTATAAATCTGAAATTCTAAGGAAATAAGACCTGTAATCGAATGACTAACGCGTAAGTTATAATAAAAACTAATAATCAATGGTTTCTATCTACTGCAAACTTTAAATGCGTTTTTCTCAAAGTGGTACTTTTTCAACTTCCGTACAAAATATCTCAAAAAATATTGAACCGATTCGGCTCAAATTTATACCACATCTACAAAACAGTATTAACTTCACGTTGAAACTAAATATTTTTTGTAATTTTTAAGAAATAATTTGGTTGTTATTGTTTAAAATGAGATTTTTTGGAAAAATAAGCGATTTTTTTGTTTGATCTAAAATTAATGCAAAAATTTCATTTTTTTTTATAAATTTAATTAGTCAACCTATGAACTATAAATCTCATTTACATATTTTTCGACTTCTGAATGTTGCAGCATCTTCGGAAATGGTGTTAAGTTGTACGAGGCATTTTTTGAGGTGTTTTTTTCATTCGCTCGCATCGCAGCCAATTTGTGTTGAAAATTTATAAAAAAAAATATTTTCAAGTACTTTGAGATATGTACT
Source organism: Oxycera nigricornis (assembly GCA_963942545.1). NCBI lineage: Eukaryota > Metazoa > Arthropoda > Insecta > Diptera > Stratiomyidae > Oxycera > Oxycera nigricornis. Next base: position 13,854,374 of record OZ012659.1, read on the forward strand.
TTAAGGAATCAATGTTTAAAATCTTCTGAATAAAAACATATATTTTTTTTCGAGAATTTTACATGTATTTACCACCTTAAGAGATCATTCTAGTGTGAACGTGTTAAGTATGAGCCATTTTTATGAGTTTCTTTTAATCCTCATTGTAGATATAGGTTTGAATCTTTTTGGGTTAAATAAATAAACATTTGAATTATACCAAAAAAATGTTTTATAATATATAAATCGTATATACAAAATGGCGACATCTGCATGAATATCTCAAAGCTACTTCAACAGAACGCACGTTTTAGAGATAAGGAATCATCTGAAACACAAAATTCAATAAGATTTAGATTTTTAAAGTCACTGGCAAACGCACGAATCATTACAAAAATTATTTTTGCAAGCCAAGAAAAATGTCGGGGTTTCAAACATAAGCGTTCCAAAAACACTTTTTCGGTAATTTTTCGTTTGTAAAAAATATATAAAAATGAAAAGTATGAATATATTAGACTCCGCCGATAGCTTCACATGTAATAAACATGTTGTTGAAATTTCAAGAAGATCTGTTGAATAGTTTTAGAAAAAAGTGGCGTACCGTGTCTAAAAAAGTGGTTTTGAGAAAAACGCGTTTAAACTTTTTTATAGTAAAATCATTAAAGCAAGACTAACGTTTGCGTAACTGTCAAAAATGATCCCTTAAGGTAGGTGAAAATTTGTGAACAATTAACCAATAAAATATTTTGAAATTTTTAGCGGAAATTCTAGTTATTTTCATTCTAAAGATCTATTTTTTTAGATCGTTTAAATTCGATTACAATAGTTTTGATACCAAATATTCCCAGCGTGTTGAAGAAGAAGATTCACCTCTCCTGTGCTCAGAATCATAAACGCTTTAAATTGAGCCAATTTTTTCGCGACGATCTAAATACTAAAATGATTTTTTTTAAATTCAAATATAATTTTTTGGTATCGTATCCTCATTGAGATCCTACATTTCCCTACAGATTATGCTAGGCGAAATGAGGGCATTAAAAATTTTGGCCATGTTAGGACATTTCATGAGCTTAATCCGAACCAAATTTGGATGTAAATTTTTCCTTGTTGAAGAAATAAATTGAATTGCCAATGGCTTCTTCGATTATTTAGAGTATAAAGATCAAGTTAAGCATCATAAAAACCATGTCAATCAAAATTAGAAAATAAATTAATATACAAATAATATATGAAATTACTAATTAATTCAGTCGATTTAACGTTGTACGTATCATATGGTTCTCCAAATAAAGTTTGTAAAGAAAATCTGCAATAAAAACAAGTAGCGGCGAATAATCGGTTTCGCATCAAATACATATTGTTCGTCTATGAAAGATATAAACTTTTATTTAATTCCATTTATCTCAGATTAATATCTTTAATAACTTTTCGCTGATTGTGAGAGATATTAATTTAAATAATTCGCTTTAAAACAGTGCTCAATCACTGGCAGGATAATAACATACAAAACCACAAACGCTAATAACATCTCGATGTGATTAGCATACTGAATTTGGATAAAGCCTAAATACTTTCCAAGAAGCTGCCTGTATTTTGAATTATTTCCCTAGATTGGTGGCTCCTTCCTCCTGCTCCGTTCGACATTTATAAGAAACGACACAACACAGCCCCAGAACAATTCCAGGGAAATTTAAATTCCAAAACAAACTCAAAGTGAGTGGGAATCTGCTTTGAGCGCAAGATAATCTACCCCCGAATGAATGGATGATACGGGAATTAGCGTTTATTCATGCAACAATACTCTATATTGTGGAAGTTTAGATATTCGCGAAATACTACGCGTTATACAATGTATGTGGGCTTTGCAGCTTGAATACGGTAATAATGTAAAATATCGTTTAAGGAGTTAATCCTTTAAGAATATTAAAGTGGAATACCATTTGATTGTTTGCAAAATGTATAGTGGATTATGAAATCCAACATTAAATGTAATGTTTATCAAGCGTTTTTAATTATTATTAATTAATTTAATTTAATTAATATTCAAAATTGACAAAAGCGTGATAGGTAAAATTTCCACGAAAAACATTCATTTTCTTGGAATCAAAAAGTAGGCTAGAAAATTTGCATTGAACTGCATAAAATTTAACAGGTATAGTATCCACTTTAATTTAAAGAAGGGTCCTTTAAGTTTGATTAACTTTGAAAAAAAAAATCTGTTGAAAATCGCTTTCTTAAAAATGGCACAAATTATTTAGTATTTGAAATATGTATCGTGAAAAAGCCTGTAGTTATTTATGAAAATCATTTCTATAGTATTTTTACGCATATAAGATAATTTTTGGAGTATATTTACAGTACCAAGTGTTTATATTTTAGAACGCGAAACATATGGACTCTTCAATTGAATGCTCTGACAAGGTGTTATACAGTCGCTTGCCAATTTTTAGTGGCTAATACTTTCTTCAATCTCTTCTCCATTTTAACGCAATATATCTCAAACGACAGCAGATAGTTCTAGATGGTTTCGTGTGTTCGACTTTCTTAGGAAAGGCGATGATACTATTTTTCCTCTGGCTCTAGTCTTATAAGTAAAAATCCCGCAATTATTAGATGTTTTTCATCGAATGGCTTTAGGCTAACCGTATATGAGCGATAGCTTTCTAATTCTGAACGATACGATTAAAAATGTAAATCGTAAACACATAAAACCGCATTCTTCGATCGTTGGCATCCATTCTGAATCTGAAGATTTTGTTTTTCCATCTCTCTCTTCTAAACGTCTTAATCAACTGCATTAGGAAATAACACATCCCTCTCGATCGCACTTCCACATTCGCTACACAATCAATTTCTTTAAGAATGAAAACAATCGGATGTGTGCGACCGTCATTCTTTCCGGTTTCGTAATGGTCAAAGTAAAAAAAAACGATAACGATGTTTAGACACTTCAATCTCGAAGTTTTAGGTTTAGAAATTACACAGCGTTTCATGTTGGCAATAGATAAAATCCATTGAAGAATTGTGACTAAAAATAGCATTAAATGTAAGAATTCGATCGAATTCAGTTGTTGATAGTTGTTGATTAATTTTATCAAGTGAATTTGGAGTACTTTTTGTTTCTCCTCTGATTTGTTAGGAACTGTTTGGTTTTTTTTTGGATTGTCGACTTCATATTTTCTAATTAAGCCATCATCCTGATTAAAATTTACGTTAGGAGAACCATAGCATATATAACATCTAAATCAGGCATGTCGTTAACAGTATGCCCTCTTGGGAACAAGTCAGGTTCAGACAATGATAGCCTATTAAGCGCAATGCAGTTATCTTTCAAGTATGGGCCAAACTAGCTTACTAACAGTGCGGGTTACATAGGAGAGTCAAAGTTTTTGTTTAGCACTCCACACTCACAGAAGGCGTAATTAAAAGTGTTTTTTTAGTTATTTTTTGACAATGCTTAACAGAGTGCAAAAAAAAATGAAGGAGCCTATATTTTGAGAATTAAACTCTTCAAAAAATTTACAAATGTTTTCTAAAAAGATTAAAAATTTATTTCTGAACGCTTTTTTCACTATGATTCACTCACCGAATTCACATAAATTCAATTCTAAATGAAATTGTTAATAATACTAGCTTGAAATCGAATAGTCCGAATTCGAGTTTGATGTTAAGGACACGTTGTTTCAAATCATTTCGCTGCGACTGTGCCTAAACAAACTGGCAGATCTTAAGTGTCAGATGTCTTGTCAGATGGTCGCCATAACTCACATACATAAAAAGGATGCGACCCGAAGGAAGATCATCTGTACCAAACAACTCCCAAAACAATGATAGAGATGAAATTTTAATATTGAATCCATAATAGGCGACAAATCCCGCTTGCGTGGTTTATTGATGATTTGTTTTGTTCGATCTGGGAAGACGATCATAGACAGCAAGGGTAAAAATTGCTAGTATGGGTATGACCGCCGCGAGGATTGATGGAATATTTGATGGATATTGAATACAATAACGATTTATTCCGTGAAAATTTTGTGTTCAAGTGATTTTCCAAAATCACAATCTTGTACAAATCATAACTATATTATATGAATTATCTTTACGAAAACATTTTTGACGCCCGTGTTAGCATCCTTGTATTGGATACAAGAAGTAGTAACCAGCGCTACATACACAGTTTTTGAGACCTTGGGTTAACTTTTCGTGGAAGCTTTTTTCAGGAAGTTTATAGAAACTCGATGTTTAATGTGTTTTTTTTTTGAGAGTCGCATGTCTTTTAGGCTGTTCAGATAAGGACCGAGGAAGTGATCGTTAAATATCCTTCGGACGAATACGTGCGACCTCGCAAAAACTGATAGTCAAGCTGAGTTCAGCGGAACTGGGCTTGCGGTTGGTTTTTTTGGTCTTTACTCTTCTTCATTGCCTAAATTTTTTTTGTTCAAACATACGCAAAATTATCAAAAAAAAATCCAAGTATCAATGTTCAAGGTTACGCCTTATAGACACATTTGTTCTATCCAAACCTACTTGACATTCACGATCAAGGTGATTTTACTGGAGATCTTGGTCAGACAAGAAAATAACAATATAAAAATATACGCTCGCAAAAACCAAAGCTCTAGGGAAGCCGTACTTTCTCTCTATCCAATATCTACATTTTGACATCCTATGATCGAATTACCTCCGCTCTTTGACGATCTTGGATCACGACAGTGATTCCCGCTACCGTCAACTGTGATTGTGTAACTGACAGCACGCATTGTGACATCTAAATGGAAGCGATGGTCACATTTCAGCGTTTTTTTCGTTTCTTTGCTTTGTGTGTTCTTGTTATTCAGAGCAGTTTTATGAGAATTTTTCATTGCAATATGATTTTAAACGATAAACTAAAATTGATCTTATACGCCTGTCTATAAGCTAAAACTTTTAAGGTACATTTATTTAAACAAATTAAAATCAGTTCAAAAATGTACTAAGCTTGTGTCTATTACAGCATCCTTTGAATGCCTATATGTTGTTAGGCTGATTGCAAACCAAACTTTTTACAACCAACATCAGAAACAATTATAAAATATAATTCAAAATAAATGATTACTACTTACTACTTGCTTCATATTTTAATTTTAATAACGAAATCATTTACGTGGCCTTCCATTGACAAGTAAATCTATGAACGCCTTTCTTTCGTGTTTTTTTTTTGTAGTATTCATTGAACAGGAAGTTAACTTCAATGTTACAAACAATTACCCGACAACTTGAACATTTTCCACAAAACAATTATTGCCGTTCAGTTGAACTTTAAAACCGAGCACTGAATGAATGCATGAATGAGTGAATGTGGAGCAAATATGTGGAAAACAATAAAAAAAGGCAGACAGTTAAAACACTTAAATTTTTACGGAAATTATTTCACGCTTTTCGAAAAAAAAATATGCAAAATTTCTGGTTAATTGGAAAGATCTGGGCGTGCTCACATGTGATACCGCTTTGGAAGCCGTGGTTTATTGTGTGCGTAACTTCTTCAGATAGCTGAACCGGAACGCTGCAAAAATACGGTGGATATGTTAGATATGGAAGTTCACTTCCGCTACATGGCTGAGACCGGAATTGGGGCAAAAAGACAAACCGCATTTTTGGTGAAGGGAAGGTGGACATGTGAGGGGAAATAATTCTTCTCTTTATGTACTATATAGTACATGCATGCATTCTGTGGGTATCTCTAACACTCGAGTAGAAAAGCATATCTTGAAATGCAGAATTTAGTTTGCCGCGTTTAAGAAGCATTGATTTTCGATCCTTCAGCCACGACTGTTTGTTGATGTTCTGCAAGAGCACATCAACCTCGCTCGCATCATAAATGAGCCATTCTACGGTATTGAGCGTAAAAACCATTTGCTTTCCCAGAAAACTTGAAAATCAACATCGTTAAAAGCATTTCCACGCCACAAACAATACCCGCTGCACAGAATGTCTACAATTAAGAGTGGCCGCCAGGCAAAGATTTAACGTCTTTTGTTCCGTATCGGAACGGAAGTGGCACTAAAGAAAACAAAGTCGCACTAAAGAAAATAAAATCATCACTGCGGGAAATGCACGAACAAATCCAGCTTCTTTCGTGGCTGTTGGAAGCGTTTTCCATTGAAAGCGGGAAGTTTCTTTGGCGCCCAGTCAAACGAGCCATTTTGTCGCCAACAACGCCGCCGTCAAGAATTTGTTTAAAGATCTTTGAGAGTGAAAAAAGCAGCCCGTGCTTATCCGCCACTATATTTTCTTGGGCGCATTAAGGACACGCCTTCGCACAGATGATTTAGCAAAACAAAGGATTCTTAAAAGATCGCCGCAGGAGCCGTTACCCTCGTGGGGACTTTTCTGTTGTTTTCCTTCCATTTTCATTTATCTAAGCGTGTCCCGAGTAAACGTCGGGGATGCTTCTTTGTGGCGCTACGCTAGTATGCAAAGGCACTGGGGCAATGGATACCACAGCGGCTTTTCATGTCACACATGCTCATGTGTGAAGGGATTAGGTTAATTGGAAAGGATTTGTGCTGCAGTGTTTGCACATTGTGGACACACTGTGGAAAGTTGTTGAACGGGAAGGTACACATGAAACGCCTATGAGTTGCGTAGATTTTTGCATTCCCTACCTAACTGTTTGATACCCGGAACAACTTCTTCATCATAAAATCGTATTGTCGTTGCAGGAAATAAAATAATTCCTTCATTAACAAACCATATAAAAGCAAGTGTCATGAAAGTCGTCCCTAAAAACCCCAAACTATTAAAACTCTCAAATCTACGCAAATTTCGTGTAGCCCCATCTAAATTTCGTTCAAAATAAATCATTCAAGTTTCCCGCATAATCAAAGCGAAATCCTATAATTAGACTGAAAATTAGCATTACTACAGCGAAAAGCTTGAATCAATTTCCAAGAATTGTCTTTCTTTAAAATTTATAGAAATAATTTAATTTATTCGTGATGAATATCAACCGATGACGTAGCAACTCAAATATGGCAGAAAACAATTGCCAAACATTTTTGGGCATATGTTGTTTTGACCATTCTAAGTGGCAGAACAAAATAGAGTCGTACGACAATGATTTATTGGTTTTATTTATTAGTTATAATTTCCAACTTGAAATCATTGCAAATTTTAATATAGTTCAATTAGAACAATTCTTGATTTATACACAGCTAAATTGAATTTTTGCACATTTTTGGCACAGGTTTGATTATGTAATTTGTATAATGCAATATCTTATTTTATTTGTGTTCACTAAAACATTTGGCGTTTACGGTCAGAGAGAAGCATATTTCTTTCGTTCAATTGCAAGACAAGCACATGTAGACTTCATAGTACTTATTATTGATGGAAATAATGAATAAATTGGGTTTAAAAAAATTACTTTTATTCCGAAGCTAACAATTTGCCGAAATATTTCGGTGAAATTTTTTAAATTCAATATGAATTTGACAGAAATGAACACAAAAAAGTATTTTAGCAAACGTCTTGTGCTTCGCCAAAAGAAAGTTTTTAACACTTGTCGTCGTTCTGCAAAGTAACCGGACGGCCATTTATTGATTTCTGTTAGAAGTGCGTGTTATTCCGACATTGGCAACCGTAACCCGCTTGACATATTGATAAATATGAAGTGTTAAAATTCTGCCATAACAAATATATTGTTAAGAACTGGAAAATATGAGCAGGGGAAAAAAATTCTGTCTATTTTTGTTTCAAAATTTTCTTTTCCTATGAGTCTCCGTTTCATCTTGGAGTTATGTCAATAAACAGAAATATAGGATTTTGGGCCCCGAAAATATTATTATCGAAAAGCCAATGTGTTCTAAAAGAGTGATTATTTGATGATGATTTGGTATAGATAACATCATTTCATTTTGAAAGAAATAGGAATCAATTCCTTTCAAAATAAAGCTGACAATGTTATGGATTTTCGTGGGCATTTATACGAGATTCAGCTTCAACAGACTAACACAACGGACCAAACCAGTCGCGACCACGTTTATATTTTATATTTTTTCAAAACTTGCAATCTTGGCAATAATTTGAGTTTTTTTAAACAGATGTCACATCTAAAAAAAATAATTTTTTTGTCTATGTTACACTTACCTATTACTTTTCTTAATAAAATAAAACCTTTTATCTATTTTTCGGGTGATGTATGCCAGGAGAAAATTCCTCCAATGTAAGAATTTTTACAAAAGCGTTCTGCTAGACGCATATCTCAAATTATTTTATTTTTTCTCTTGGATTATTAGCCTTTTTTCCTTTTACCGATTAAACAAGCATGTTGTGTGCTACATACATCATCTATTTGCTATCAATGGCCACAAGCATTCCTTCAGTTCCAGTTCACTTGTTTATTTATTTTTAACCCATGTAGAGTATAAGGAAACACAGTTCGTACACTTATGATACTAATCACATAAACATGTATCAAATTATATCATAAAATATTCTCTGCACCACGGCAGCATGAAATTGTGGTCAATTTTCGGATGGTTGTCGATTCGGTAACCCTCACTACTCAGTGAACTTGTCGGGATAATATAAAATTTTAACAGGGACTACCGCTATGCGGTCGAATTGCGTTTCATTCTTCGTTGAAATGGTGACCGCTTGTCAGCCATCCGCACAATAATCATGTTCCTCTTCAGTGTGTTCAAATTAGTGAGGCCTGATGATGAGCATGCTCGGAGGTTCGCTTCGCAGGCGTCTAGCTAGAGAGCACTCAAATAGGTGAGGCTTTCGGCTGAATGTTTGCAAGGGAGATCTGCGCGTATGTGGATAACGTAACAACCAAGATAAAAGTATCGTATTTTATCATTTAAAAAAAAAACTTTAGATGGTCCGCCGCCAACATGTGCATATGAACACCACCGTGATAGCCATGCGATTTTGATGATGTAATTCAGGTAAAAATTAAGCAGAGTTGCTGGGATCGCACAATGTAACGTTCTTTAAACCCAAACAGGAATAAGGACTATAGATTTATCGTTAATTGCAATTTAATTTTCTGTGATAAACCAAAAATTTTGCTACACCTACAGGATTCGTTTAACGACGAATTTGGCGTACTAGTAAACTTGAAGACTAGCTTGATTCATCTTTCTTCTTCAACAATAATATTCTGCCTAAATAGATAATTTTCATTGGTGGATATAGGTTATATTTTTAGACGACATATAAAACCCTCCAGACTTAATTACTACATTCTCGTAATTATTCTCTTACCGTCCTGATTTTTATCATTCCCCAAATAAAACCTACCAACTGAAATTCATCTGCACATGATCCTTAAAGGAACTCAATTAGAGTATTGATTCAATAAATCCCTTGGTAATCAATTCGAGCATATCAACCAACGAATGAATAAAAGATTGAGCAACGCTAAGAGTTTATACATATGTGTCAGTCATGTGAAAGTTCTCTGTCCAATTACACATGTGAATAAGAATTGAGATTTTTCGCCTTGACTCCGAGCACTTACCAAGTGACATTGGCAGTAGCTACATATTCTGTAATATGTATCTTTATTCGCAACAATGGAGAAAAATTTATCTTTTGGCTGAGGTGGGAAGCAGGACCCACGAATAAGAAAATTACACCACGTTAATGGAAAATCAGACTGCAGAAAGTTATGGATTTCTTTAACGATTGCACGCATGATGATAAACGGATTGATTTTCCATTATGTTGAGCAAATAATTTCACCCGGCAAACACGTTTTCAATCATGTGTGTTGGGTCACATGAAATAGATTAACGTTTGGATGGTGTATTTTCTAGGTGATAGGTTAATAGATATTTCCTTGCGATTGGTTTTCAGATAGCGCTTAAAATTGTTCAACGGTTTCGATGTTATTCGAGTCTAAACATTCAGCCAAAATAAATTAAATTTTCAACTAAATTAATGAATTGTTTTTCGAAGAAATCGTTTCATTTATATGATATTGTTAATATCAGATTTTGATCTTGTCTTGATCTTGTTCATTTGTTTGTTTAGATACAATATAACGAAAACAATCCGTTTTGAGAGATTCAACACTACCATCATTGCATTCAACTTTCTATTCATCGCTCAGACAACGTTCACCATTCCAAGTGTTTGTTTTTAATTCTTCCATGAAATCTTATGAAGTTTCTGCCCGAAGTCAAGTCTTTACGAAGAGGTCACATCCAATTCTTCATCATAAATGTACACTAACAATCTATTATTTTCGCGGGAACTTTATCGAACTCCACGCTCAAGCATCTTAATGTTTTCTTTTATCGAAGGCCGGTATCTGTTTCAACACTTACTGCTGCCATTCTTTTACTCTCCATATTGTTGGTTGTGTTTATCTTTAACTAATGACATTTTCATGTGAAACATGTTCGACATTACTTGCACAAGTCGATTTATACAACTTTTGTTCATGTTCGTTCACATACGTTTATCTATGAGTGCACAGATATGTGGAATGTATTGTCCGCCATTATTTAAGGTGCGGCATATCTTGTGAGAAGTCAACGAGACCAATGGTAATTGTTTTGTAAATTTTAATGTGTAAATGGAAATTGTTTATAATTTTTGGTGGTTGTCTAGGCATTTAGTACAAAAAAAATCAATTAGTTTAGGAGACGCTTGTGTAAACGATGAAAATTTGATATCAAAATAACAGTATGTTTCTGGAGACATGTCGTATATTCTTACTAAAAAAATAATAGTCAAGTAGTTCTTATACAAAAAAAATTGGAAAAAAAGACTGGCGAATGTATAGGAAATATTTTCACAGTTGTAAGTTATACAAACAAATTTAAGTAAAATAACTCTAAACAAGAAGAACTTGAAAAAATGCACAATTCAAAAGATCATCCAGAACTAAATGGTTTATTTTCAAACATTATTCAAAGAATTATCGACTAGGGTTAATATAGGTTTTTTTTAGGCAAAGAAGTTTTCAAACAAATAAAACTCAGGTAAATTATTTATAGCCTAATTTCTTGTCATCATGAGCTCGCAAGTTTTATGAAATTTAGTGTTTAAAAATAATTTCTGGCATGTGATCATTACTACGTCTTAGAAAGGTCAGCTTGTCGGTCCAATTTTGCATCACTTTTTCCAGCATAGCCGACCTTATTTCGTCACTAACGCGTCAAATGTTTGCTTCCAAGTCATCAACAGTTGCTGGTTTATTAGCATACACAAGTGACTTGACGTACCCCTACAAAAAGAGTCAAATTACATAATCTAACTCATAGAATCATGTCTTGAAATGATTCGTTCACCAAAGGTTCGGCCCGACAAAGACGATTGCCATTGATGTTGGAAAACAAACATTTACGTCATTAACGTTGGTTTCGTCTTCCAATTTGAAATAGAAAGGAGCAATTATGCCACCGGCATGCAAACCGCACCATACAGTGACTTTTCGGGATGTAAAAGGGTTTACGACGCAAACGATGGTTCAATAACTTCTATTGCTGCACTACTTGGATCTTATAGGGCTTCAGACCAAGATCTTTCCTCAAAATTTTCCATGCCAAGGATGACCGAGGTCAAATTGTTGAGAGCACCGTCGAATTGATAAATTTGTATCCTCAGTCTCACTATCATCTACAGTGGCGAGTGCTGCCACGGCACGCACTGGACGAACTCGTGTTGGACGAACATTTTGGAAAAAGTAAACGTGGACATAAATCTTTCCATCATATTGCGTATGAGCTACTCTGATGGACCAAATTCTCTATAAGTTTGGCGCAATGAACGCGAAAAAAGGTACGAAATCTTTCAAATTTCATTAAAAAAATAGTTTTCGGCGTTCAATCGCGTATTTCTCGATTTCGTTTTTTTTTTTTAAATTGAGAAGCAGTATTGATTAAACAGTTTTTATGAGACTAACCTGGAATTTGGACTGCAACTTCTCAGATAGACTGCTTCCCAAAGTCCACGCGGTTTTTATGATTAATCAACAATTATCATTTTTAACAAACTAAGGTCAATTTTTTTGTCGAAAATTCAAAAGATTTCAAAGTAATGTCAAACTAGGAAAAATTCAATATTTTTGGATACCGTTTTGCACATCTGTGACAAAACTCTTGTTGATAGTTTCAAAAAATTATTTTGTTTTAAATGTTGAGCGATATTCACACTTCTACCACGTTCCGATTTGTACCTTCAAAAATTGATGTTAATTCTAAAGATTTCAATACTTTTTTAGTACCCTTCTGACCGATTTTTTTGATTATTTTTATAGTTACTCGAAAAAATCTAGAAAAAAAGCCCTAATGAAGGCTTTAAACAGGCTTATCCAATAAAAAGAGTTTGAAATAGTGGAAACAGATTTACTTACATGTCGAGGACATTGCGTACAAGTTTCCATAGGGTGTTGAAAAACTTACATTTAACAGTTTAGATGAAAATCGTTCCTCTTAATCTCAAATTCATTAAACATAACCTTAAAACGGCCAAAAATGACTTTGAAATCGATTGACATTCAATGCTAAATGTCAAATTGACAAGTTTATCTGGCTCTTCTTCATTCGCTTGACACACAGATGGCATTGCAAACGTCACAGAGCTTCCAATGAAGTAGGTTCTACTTCACTACTGCTACTTCATAATCAAGTAGATTTTTCATAATGAAGTTCAACTTCATAATCATAATGAAGTTATAATGCAATGTGTCATAAATAAACTTAGTATTTTTTTGAAAAAAGTCTAAAGAGAATAAATTTTTCTACTTTTTATTGCTGTTATTCAGCATAAACAATTTTTCGTAACATCATCAGTTTTGATTTTATGCTTTATGCATGACATGCACAAATTGTAGTCCCAGATTATTATTGAAGCATTAAATAACACTTAGATTCAGCGTCCATCAAGACTCTTATAATCTTACAGAGTACAGCACTTGCGTATATTATTTTCTCGATCACAATTTAATTTGAAAACTTAATTCGATCAATTTTTCTGCTCCTTTTCTTACAAACACTCCAAAATAATCGCCATATTATTATACGACCAACAAATACCAATAACAACATTGTTGTAAGTAATTTTAACTATAGTTAAATAATTGAGGCCCTATTGGCGCAAACCGATGCTTACCTGGTGGTTGTAAGGCAGGCATACGCTTTTATAGGTGTTTGAAACCTGAAATGGCAAAATCACTGCTCAGTTCGGCGCGAAATTCTTTTCAACTTTTACGCTACAGTAAAAAAAACGTGTTAACTGAGAGATACTTAGATACGTTACGTACAAAACGACAGCGTCACAGCACACTCTTGCATGATTTTTTTATAGGTTATTTATTACGAAGAAGTAAGCACGCCTGCAATGTCTAAAGCGTTCAGCAAACTATCTATCTATATATGTATGTATGTATATATGCCGGGTTTTGGATTCCTCATGCCAAATCTATAAAAAAACGGGACTACACCTCCAGTTGAAAATGGGTAAATAAATGTGGAAAATTAAAATGTTCGTTTGGAGATAGACAGAAATAAATGCTACTAATTTAGATAGTACAAATACCCGTTTAATGCCAAACTAGATAAAATTACAGTGGTTCAAGTTTCGCACACACAAAACAACACACAAACGCTCAAACTATTGTGGAAGGCAGCAAAAACAACCATTCTGTGTCTATCGATGTTACATTTATGTATCTTTATTTTGTGTAGTTTTTGCTGCTGGCGTCAACTTTTGCGATGCATTGCGTATAGTACTTTAAGGAATGTTTGTGGTTACATCAAGGTTATTTCATCCGGATTGATGCTACACGAAAGCAACTAAATAATTGTGCAACAATTTAGTACGGTCATTCAAAACGATCTATTCTATCAACATGATATCTTTGTATCTTTTTGATTGGAATGCGTGCAACGAAACTGATCATACATATAATCAACTAAAATGCTTGCTTCAGCTCAGATTGGGAAGCTTGGGGGAGGACGTCAAGGAGGCAGGCATTCATGTAACTTAAAAGATATTATGGTCGATGCAAATTGTGTAATTAGTTGTTAGTGAAGGAATCATTATTTAAATGCTTTGCTATTAGTAAATAAACGCAATAACCTTTTCGATCCTGAATGTTAAAAGGTATGTAATGTTATTGTCATTCGCATGAGAAAAATGTATCTGTATCTTTTGTGATTGTTTGAATAAATTTACTTCCAATTATTTTGTTTGTGGATACGTTACATACACCTATAATTATAAATTTAGATTGCACTTTCAAAGATAGATTCAATTAAATTTGAAATACCAATGTTCGGTTATCATTTAAAAAGTTTTTTTCTTGCAAAATTCAGACTTGAATCATTTGCAAGGTCATTTTGATTCACAGATAAATATTTCGGTGGCACAAATATTCCAAGGCTGAAAACAAAAACTCAAAATTGCATGGTGAAGTTCCAAATTATTTTTTTCAGGATACAGACATGAAGGTCTGTTATTTTTCTCAGGGCAAAATTCTTTGCAGAAGTAAAATTCGAACCAATTAACATTGAACCCAAAGACTTCCTGCATAAAATTCATATACGAAATAATTCGGCTGCAAGTTTTTCTTGGACGATCGACAATATTTTCTTCGAGGACGAATATTTAATGGCCACTATTTTATCCAACTGGTTAACACTTGCAGTGAAGTAATAAGAAATCTCATCATGAGAATGTAAGTGTTTCCAATTATAATATTGACTCACATGATCTCTATTCTATGTTCGCCTATTGCAAAACTTTAGGATATCCTGCCAATTAATCCATAAATACATAAATAAAGAAAATTACTAAAAGAGAGAAACAGAAAAAACACGCATTCGGTGTACGTAACTAAACCACTATAAAAGTTATTTCTACTTCTTTGCCAAATGATTTTTGTCGAATTTTGAATGATTCAAGCCCAATTCGTGCAAATGTGCTTCGATTAGTCTGAAACTTAGCAGATACCAGAGAAAACTCAATTTGAAGAGCATTCACTAATTGAATAAATTTTGGGAGGTAAACAAATTAACATTGCACTAAAACTGATTGTACTTTGGTGAGTGTCTGTAAAGTAAATTTAATTTAATAATTTTGACTGTATACAGCAAAAAAACAATGAAAAAGATAATAAAGTGATATCTTTAGAACAAATTGCTTCTTTAAACCTACAAACTAGATATTTGATTTGGATGATCATTGATAACATACTCTCAATAAGTTCTACAACCGAATACAAATGCTAATCGAAGAGATTTCGCCTATCGGTTTAAGGTATCTTTATAACTGTACATCACTTTTCGGGCAGATTAGAGAAAATATAGCCCACTTGTTCAAGGTGTTTTTTTTTGAGAAGCTAGCATTACTGGTAGATATATCCAAGCTACTTTGAACACGAGATAGCTTGGCAGCAAAAGACTTCAATCTCTAAACGATAGAAACAAGTGTTAACATTGAGGAAGGCTACAAGTCATAGCTGAAATATATGTGAATGTTTTTTTGCAAAGCTAACGGCTTAACTGAAATATCAAGGAAAGATAAAACACCTGAAAAGTTGGGAACAGAATAACATATTATCTAAAAAGATCTTCAGCATCTAGGGCTGTTGAAAAGCTTTTTAATAGCACCCTCTTTTACAATAAAATTTGGGTGTTCCAGTAGAACTCTGCTCCTGCTCAAAAATTCCGAACAACCAACTACGCAACTGCTTTTATTTATGCAGAAGATTGACCATCTAAAAGACTACATCTAAACTAGACATGTTTAGCACATTTGGATCAATTTTGAGGCTGAAGTCTGGCAAAGGAATTTGAAGAACTTGAAGGATGCCTAAACCCACTTTCTGGCAGCTCATGTCAACAAACCGTGGAAAGGCTTTACCTAAAAGTCGCGAAAAGGGTTTTGTTTTGTAAAACATTGGAAATTAAAAAATTTAAAATATTTTAATTTTTTTTAAATATTTTTCATGAGTTTTGTCCAACTTTTTAGCAAAATAAAAAACGGCGACGTGTCTTATTCATGTAAGTTGCAAATTTCGAATTTGGGCGCGCGCCTTGTACTTATACAACTGGCGAGCGATTTTTTACGCCGTGGGAAGCTGGCACTGACGAGGATATATGTTAACGTTTCAATGGAGGAGGTGTGTACCGCAATTTATGATTTCACATGGCGTTTAAAAGTCTGAATAACCGCAAAAGAAAACATTTTAAAACAATTTCATTTAGTGGCAAATATTTATTGTAAACTTGAAACAGAATTTACAGCACGCCTGCTGAAAGAATTAGCTTCCAATGCACAGGAATTTCTCATCAGGAATCATCACCATCAATGGCACATCAGCCCAAACCGATCATCGATTCTTGAAGATACTGCCTTCAACTGTGTCGATTAACGTGTGTTCGTAAATTTACGAATTTCAATAATGATTTGTCCAATTCACATACAGATTCCAAAAAATTCAGAATAATTGGCAGTAGAGCTTCTGTGTAAATATTCAATGAGTATACTAGGATAAGGCCAGACCAGATCCGAATTGAAGGAGAAATTGCATCGAGTCATATTTCTGGGCATGGGTCATAGAACCGAGCACAACTATTATATAATGATAAAAAATGTTTCCTTAAGGCCTACCTTTCCGTCGGTAGTGAAAAAGTCTTTATACATATTTCTAATAAGCAGAATCTGCGTTCTGAACGTTTTAAGTTATTTTTCAGGTTCGGAAGAAACTGAGATAGTAGCAACGGAAAGTTCAGCCATTTTGAATTTGAAAAAATTAGAATTTAGGAACAATCAATAGGATTATAATTAATAAATCTTTTCTACGGCAGCAAGTCAATTTAAGTTCAACATGTCTCAAAATGAGCTATAATAGAAACGTTACACTCATATATGTTATTATTTCTAATAACTTTTTTAAAAGCAAATCAAATTCGATACAAGTGCTTAAATTTTAGTTTTTGTTAAAACAAAACAAAAAACAAATTAGTGCAGCATAGTCATATTAAAACAAACGGGAGCTCTATTTACTACACAATACAATTAGCTAATTAGTTGACTATATTTCAATTATTCGTAATAAAAACAGCACGAATGGCAGAGAATATTTTTGATGTTTGTAAGTTTTCTTGATGTTTTTTTCGCAAATGATGTTACATTTAATATGTGTACGATTGGTTATTTACACTTTAGCTTGAGTTTTTTTTTGATTGTAATTCGCTTACCATTCACCTTGAGATAATTCGTATTTATGTTGAAGTTTTTGATAATTGTTGCCGAAAATTGCATACCTGAAACGAAAACAAAGTGAAGTTAAATTATGCATCGATATTCATGAATATATTTATTTTCAATATATTTTAAATTTAGAATGTCAACAAAACGCTATAAATCCATAACAACTGATTTCATTATCATTGAGAAAATTTCCTGATGGATTCAAATATAATCAATCAATTTCCGTTCAAAAGTTCCGAAAGTTGGAAAAGAATTTCCTTCGGAATTTCACTTTATAAATTTTTTATTTTAAGAGAATTAGTACAACTATTTTGAGCCGGCAAGTTCAAAAAAATATATTTATTTTGGCAAAATTTCACTATAGATAATATTATCTCTCAATGGATCCAACTGCTGAAGTAATCAAATCCTAATAATCCTTTGCATCTTCACATTTCGCAAACATATGCTCGTATTTCATGTTTTTCGTCGTTACACCGAACAAAATAAAGTACGAGCTGAGATCCTGACAAATCGGATTAGCAGCACAATGAATGATGATAACAGCTTGGCTTGGATGCTTCGAAAAGCTTTTATCCTGTTTCTGTTTTACAAAACAAATGGCAATTTCTTTTGATAACTTTCAGATTTGCCTCAAGGACAAAAGACAATTTAGGCTGGAAAGTTTTCGCGACTTGCAACTGGGAAAAACTTTCACTGCATTCGCCAGTTTGGGCTGTTGTCCCAGCAGAACTTTTAAATGTTTTCTAGCCGCAAAACAATTAGTCGAGGACAATACGATGTGAAATTGTATTACAGTTTTGGGGATGTGCTAGAACACTTAGTGTTGATGCCAATTTTGGGAAGATCCTTCTGATGGGGTGTTTGGAAATTGGTTGTGACGTGATAAGCCTATAGAATACAACTTTTGAGAAGGATTACCAAAGGAAATATATTTTTTGAAAAGATTGACAACTTAAAATGTTTCAAATTGATTCACTTAAATTTTTTTTGAAAGTATAAACATTAATGCCTGGTATACATTAAAAGTGTTTTGGATTGATTTAAAAAATTTGAAGCTCTTAAATCGTATTAAAATTGTTTCATCATGTTCATCATAAATGCTAGAACAGTGCAAATCGAGTCTTAAACTCCTAAAATATTTGCTTGTAAAACATTATATGGAATTATTATCCTTTTTTTAAATATTTAAACTATGTTCAAGTTCTGTGCTATCCATAATTTCTTTCTTTCTTTGTAATAAGATTATAAAAACACATATTTCTTTGGAATATTCAATAAATAATTGTTTTCACCACAAATGTAAGAAATAAAATTTGACGAACCGTCAAAAAAATGATCAGTTTTTTTGAACAGTTGTAGCTCATCAAAAAAGATTATAAATAAAATTTGACGATTAAATGGATTGGAAAACATCCAACCTATTTCTGAAAATGTTGCTGTAACGATGCGTTACAAATAATGCCAACATAAAAATCTTCCATCAGACCTAAAACAAAGAATCGTTGACATAAAATTACAAATAAACGAGACACTAAAAGATCTCCCACTTACGAATGGAGAAAAAGAGGAAATTAGAAGGGAAATAAAAAAATCTATAGAAAGCAGTGAACAAAATAGTTCAAAGAGAATCTTGTATATTATCTAAGAGCAGATAAACGATACGACATAGTCATATTAAAGAACGAAAGAAAAAATCAGCCTATATAGAAATCTAAGGAATGGTCCAAAATAATCAAAAAAAAATGCAAGAAGACCCTAGATGACAAACGCATTAGCTTGAGAGTACAAAATTCAACACTAGCACGAATTAAATGGCAACTAAAAACCAAGCAAATAAATTAGAGAATTTATTGAATAAAAATAAAAATTGGAAGATATTTGATGAAGTCCAAAAGCATGAGGAAACAACTAAGATCGCGGTTTGTGAAAAGCAGCAAGATATTCACAGAGAAACTGAAAGGAATCAGGCAACTAAAGGTGCAAGACAGACTGATTTATTCGAGGTTAAGACTATCGCTCATTTTCCACAGGCGTGCCTTTGTACATCGATCAGCTGCCTGAGGCCTCACCAATTTGAGCGCCCGCTGACTAGAAGTATACGAGATGATGAATCCCGCGAGGAATGGTACAAAGTCAATCGCATAGTGGCGGGTCCCGAGAAACTTTTTCACACCGAGTCATAAGTCAGAAGATAGAAACGACAGAATGAACTTCACTCAGAAGTCTTCAACCGAAATATACTGACAAACTCCGGAAGAGATCGATAACACTTTATTTTCATAATATTTTGAAGATTATTAGCAATAATTTAAATAACATTCGTATAACCAAAATTCAATGTTTTTCGTCGGCATGCAGGTGTCTCATAGCTTTCACCGATGCATTTATCGCTGTGAAGGATTATATGATTATGATTTTGCTGTGTTGTGGACGGATAGTTGCTCGAATATCCCGAATATCAATGCAGCACCAACTGGGGTTAATGTTGAAATGAATCTTGTGAATGGCAATGATATTACTGTTTCTGCTTGTTCTTGCTTGGAATCAGCTTCATCGAATACTTTCAAACCAACTTCCTTTGCTGCTAGTTTAATATTGAAAAGCACATTCTTGGCATGACGGAAGGCTCATTTCAGGAGTTAGAACTCGTTTCAACAGCAAATCGGACCACTCAGTCAACCCCCAATAAAATTCAATCATAAGCTACGCATTCCCAACTGAGGAAACTGAAAACGGATATCCAGCTATGATTCGATCCTTTTGCCATTTTCAACATTTACCTTTATAATTGTATATTCCCCAACTTAATCTTTATACGCTATAATCCCGACTTCACAAATTCCACAACTTCATCCCAGGTCCAATTTAAATTAATGGATAAAATAACACCCATCCTTCCATAATATATTCCAGTAAACGAGCTTCTAAGATCATTATAATTTTTGAAAAAATGGCCTTTTATCCAACAAATCCAACCATTAAAATTGTATATCTTAGCACGTCAACGAATACTTCGTTCAAATGATAAAATATCACGAACAAAGAAAGACCTTGAATGCATGACAAACGTAAATATCCTTTTGCAGTGAACGTTTAAAATTCACAAAAATCATCGTCAATCCCAGACACCTTACACAATCCAATTTTCCATCCATGTGCGCCCAACAACCTTCACCTGCAACTCAAATGAATCACTTTTAAATGACCTCAATCGAAAATAATTTCAGATACTTATTTTTATAAGATCTTACTTTTGTCTGCATAGTCTGTGCATACTTATTATACATTAGCCGCGTTTCGGTCGTAGAACAGATTTTATTCCTACCGCGATGCGCGACCGACGAAAAAAAAGACAGAAAAACTTGTTAGGTAAGATTTTAATCGTGTTAACAAATACACGCAATGTAGTTTTTGTTTCTTCGCGATACCTTATATGCAGGGGCTTGAGCTTTGATGGAAAACGTATTAGGGAAACTGCGTTCAAGGTTGCCAGTGTGTAGATTGTCTTTGAAGTCTAATTAGAGTCGCCGTTGGTTGAATGCCAGTCACAGTGTCTAATGCCTAACGCCGAATACTTAGATTCCCGCTTAACTAGATTAGCGTGTAGGAGTGAAACTAGATTGTTCTGTTTTTATCTAAGTATCTATAAGTAAGTTGTTCGCGTCATAATTGGAGGTATCTTGTTTTTTAACATGCATCAGACAGATTTGTTGAATTCAGCTTTGTTTGGCGATGGATCATTGGAACTACTGATGTGTCCACAAGTATTGCAGCTATACTGGAATGCCCATTGCTTTCATCGGCAAATACGCTAGAATTGCGTGTGCAGATTGAAATCAAACCAATTTGAAATTAGAGGTCACCTACACAATCGGAGTCTAATCTATTTAAAATTGCAATTCCAACAGATATTTTGTTGCGTAGCATTGAAAAAATACCTCTTTACGAGATAATGTCTCGAAAAAGGCAGATCCCCTGCTGCTTAACTGAAGACATACTTCGACATCACAGCTTAAGTACAGGGTCTGTGCTAATATGCATGTACCCTTGGGTGTTGTTGATTCGGAACATACTGACCATGGGTTACAGGTTTTAACGATAAACCATACTCCGAACATACGAGGAGTGTTTACCCTTTGGTGTTACCATCAAAGTGACCATCAAATGGAACAGTGTACTTGCACATTTATCAGACTATCATCACACATCTGCTGAGGCTTCTCGTATCATCTGACAAAATCTAGATACATGGACCCAACAAAATTTTAAAATGGTTTTTCGGTTCTAAAATCTACTATTATCTCGTTGAATCGGAACCGCGTGTGTTCAATAAAACCGATTCTAGCTTCTAGATCATATGAATCGCTGCAGTGTTGCAATTCGTTGTTATCTAATCACCGTGAAGAAGAGATGTCAAACTTTGGAGATTTTCAAGCTAGAATAAACTATTTCAAAAGACTTTGAAGCATAAATCTGTTCTGTGAAAAATTCTGATCCCAGTTGACAGAATTCAAAGGCTCTCATTTTAGGATGATTTGCTTATATGATACTCAATTTAAAGGGCAATTTCATGGACATGAAGGTTCAAGGATGAGGTTTTTTGTATAGACGAGAAGTTCAAACAGTTACTGACCATTCACATTTTTAAGCGCTGATAGATGAACAAATATTCACCGTTTTATTCGAGAATACATAAAAAATAGTCACCATTGCCGTTTTGGGACATGCGGTAGATACACTTGCCTATAACAGCTTCCAAAGATTTTCTTTAGCAATACAGTTATTCGATGTTTAACTATCTTGAATCGCAGTCGGCTCAAATTAGATTTGGTTTGCAAAGTACATCACATAACACTTTTTATTGATATTTCAGATTGCTTCGTTGTCCATCCATCAGGATAACACAGCCTTTTAGCACGGAAATATCTATAGTATCACTACAGTTGACAATTTGATGGATGTATAAATAAGATTAACTTTTTAGAAACTGGTAAATTGTTAATAATTTCAAAATTTGATAGTTGATTTTTGATTTCACATAAACATGTGACTCATATCTTCTTTAGACAGACGACCTACATCGACCCTTTTTCGGAAGCAAACCTTTGAAAGGCACTCTTTTATTAGGATACCAACAAGGGCGTCACGTAGTGTAAAAGTGTGGGATCCCATCAACTCCATCGAACCTTAACTTTCCGTAATGTTGTCTTCAATCGTCTGTACACATTAATAGTGTGCTTCAGTTGCTCAACCCAAAAAAGGTTTCACCAGCGTCTTCCCATTTTTCCGACCTTGAAATATTCATTTGGATACTCCTATTTCGGCATTCGTTGTCCTTACGTTTTCCACTTGTTGCTCATCCATGAATTCAGATCGAAGAACTTGAGGGCGACTCTCTCGTATTAGCGAAACGATAAAGGACTTTAGGAAAAAATCATGTCAAAAAAACACTTCTTTCGCGGACAGAATTCGCTCCTCTAAAATAGGAAACAATCTAGTGGAGGCACAGCAGCAAACCTAAAAGCGTATCTTTTTAAAATCAGCAATGACACGTAAAAAAATTTGCAGTTATTTTCATAAGAATTGTTTAAGCAAAGAAAACGATTCAATAAATTCGGAAGTACAAACCATCAATGATGGATTTCGAGAAGCAAAGGCAATCAAAAATTTCCGCCTGCTGAAAAAACTGAGAACACAGAATATTTCCCACGATAAATATTCAACATAAATGACTCTGGGGTATATTGAGAACGCATTTTTAACCTGACATTTATATCAAATGGAGACCGCCCACAGAGATTGCAGATATCTAAAGATTGGATAACCTTGTTGCTGAGGAAAATCTTTCGAAGCTGTTAAAGGCAAGTGTACCTATCGTACTCCCCCGAAAGGGTAATGGTGACTATTTATAATGAGTTCTCGAGAAAACCATAAATATTTAATAATTATCTAGCTGTATAGAGTTTTATAAATAGTTCACACGAAAAGGAGTCATTCAGTTCAATCGTGATCATTTTGTAATATTGTAAAATCAACTAGTTTCCATAAAAATTTCGTAGCGAATACTCTATTATATTATGTTTTTAATTTTTAAATAAAGTTACTTTAATATCAGCAAATGAAGCGGTAATGAAATTGAAATTTCATCTGCTTATATACGCGGAATGATTACGTGGATTGTTGATATCCTACATTAGCTACGTAAGTTGTGTGTGTGTATGTAGCTGTATTATTGAGATCTCTGGCTATAATCTCTAGATGCTTGGTGATGTTTTATCTTTGTTATGGTTTTGCTAGGTATTGTGTACTATTTTGAGAATTATATGGAATTTAAGAGCCGTTTCAATTTTTCATTCGTGAGATATTGTCTTTAAAAAATGGCGCCGTACATAAATATACATACAGACTCTTTCTGAAAATATTTTTGAAATACTGCAAAGAACTTAAAACATTAATTTGTTGAAGATTTCAAATTGAATTTGCGAACCGATTACAAGAATTTAAAAAAGTAGATATGCCTTAATTCTTTGCGCCAAAAACACTATATCTCTTGGTAGCGTTTTTTATCTTGTTTACTAGCATTCTCCACGCGCTGATTTATATTGAACGCAACATTCGGTAATAGAAGAACTATGCGACCTTGAAGACTTTTTAGATGCATTATTTAAAGAAACGAGCGCCATTTTCTAATCAGAAATACTTAAAAAGATACTGACGAAAATTGTCTCAGTAGCAAAACAACCCTTTGCAAACTTTTATAGAAAACGACTTGTCGTTTTGAAAAAACTATTGAAAATGAAGGGTATCTTCGTTTAAAGGACATTCTCATTTTTCCCATTCGTACCCTGAGAATATTAACAAACTTTAACTTTCCACATTATAAAATCAGGAATGGAAACGCTTTAAAATTGAAGAGGAAGAAGTTCATCCTCCAAAATCACGAGCCACTCTATGGCGTAGCTAAGGGGCATTCTTCTTTCGAAAAACGCTTAAAAAATTACAATGGACTCCTCTACTAGTGTCAAGCGTTCAACCTTGAAATCGGGAAAAATTCATGAAGAAATTCCAAGCCTTAAAAAGAAAGAAATAAGGCACTTAACGGGCCATCTAACAGGGCATCACCTACTAAAATGCCATCTTTAAGGGGTTATATACAGTTGCGATGGATGAAAAAAGACATTTTTGTTTTATTGCATATTCTTTAAGTATGTACTCTCGAGAATAGTCTCACAAAATTTCATAACGATTGGAGCATTAGAACCGAAGTTATAGCTATTTGTAGCGCAATACCTGTACAGCGGGCGTTGAGCCGTGCAGCTTTCGGCTCGAGAGAAGCGATTCGTCGACTTTCCCCGCTCTATTGTATTGTTGAAAATGTTTGGAATACATACACTGCTCTTCCTGTAGATGTTTTAAAAGCTATTAAGCCAATTTACAAAGATTTGACGAATAAAGAACTCCTTGAAAGATGCATCGGTAGATTTACCCAAAATAATAACGAACCTTATAATCAACTGATTTGGAAAATTTCGCCAAAACATCTTCCAGGCGGCTCAGTACCCGTTGAAATTGCAGCAGATGCATCTGCTTGCATATTTAACGAAGGCAACATATCTTTTCTGAAGATCTTGGATGAACTCGGAGTTCCATGTGGTCGAAATTCTCACGCTTATGTCACCAAGCAGGACGAATTCCGTATTACAATTGCTGAGCAACGCGCGCAAACAGCCACTAAAGAAAGAATGATGGCTCGTCGACAGCAACAAATCCACGATTTGGAGGCTGTAAATGATGCAGAAGGACTACTATATGGCCTTGGAATAGACGACTCGATGTGGGTTGAAATATATTTATTATAAAGAAACAAGCCGTGAAGTGCGACCCTTGAGGTCCACACGGTCAACTTCCCAGTAATATCTAGATAAACATTAAAAATATTAAACACAATAATAATTTTGAAAATAGTACTACTTTAAATTATAATAATGAGAGGTATTCATAGCAGTAACAGGAATGAGTTAATATTAATCATATCATCTACGGGAGCATCCATTGATTACGCAAGGCTTTTAGTGGATGAGTGATGATGATTGATTACCACAAATGCAAATTTGATTGAAATTTTGATGGTTTTTAAAATTTAAGCCACTTATTTTTATGAAAAGACTGCAAAAACTATTAAAAATCTGCTCAAATTATCCAAACATTTTAAAACTTTGATTGACTTTACAACAAAGTCTTTAGAATAAAACATATAAGGTAATATCATTCGGAAGAACCCTTTTCATATGGTAACTTTGAATGATTTTTTTATTTTTAATTGAATTTTTTTCAGAGTCATGAAAAAGTTTTGCTGGTTTCTCTTCAAAAACTGATAGGAATGTATAAATTTTATAAACATTTATTACTGTGTTGTGCAAATCAGGTTTCAAAAATATTTTTGATGAAAAAAACCCTAAGTTTTTGCACTTTCTTCTATTAAATTAAAACAACCGCTGAAACGGATTTTTACAATGTTAAAATAATCAAAAACATGTTAAAACACGTCGATTGACTCCCTAATAATGCAAATATTATATCTGGTTCGTGAGATATAGTGAATGGAAGAAATGACCTTGAAGATCATGATGACTGTTAATGATTTTTTATTTAATGTTTCTTGCTTTCATGAGAAAAAGTTTTGATGACGTTTTTTCAAACATTGCTTGAAGTATATAAATTTTATAAAAATTGAATACTGTCTTCCGTAAATCAGGTTAAAAAATTATTGTTTATTAAAAAAACCTAATTTTTTGCACTTTTTTTTCTTAAATTAAAAAACGACTCCAACGATCTTTTTTTTCAAAATTCGAGGAATTCACGAAAATTTCAATACGCGTTGATTGACACCTTGACAATGTAAATCGTATGTTTGGTTCGCGAGATATAACGCATGACAGAAATGACCTTGAAGATCATGATGCCTGTTAATGATTTTTTATTTTTTATTTAATTTTTTACCTGGTAATGAGAAAAGGTTTTGATGTTGTTTTTACAAGCATTGCTTGAAGTAAATAAATTTTATAAAAATTGAATACTATCTTCCGTAAATCAGGTTAAAAATTTATTGTTTATTTAAAAAAACCTAATTTTTGGCACTTTTTTTTAAAAAATTAAAAAACGGCTTCAAGAAATTTTTTAAAAACTTGATAGAATCACATAAATGTTAATACGCGTCGATAGACACCTTGATCAATGAAATCGTATGTTTCGATCGCGAGATATAACGCATGACAGAAATGACCTTCAAAGGGGCAAAACAACAAACCCCCTCGACCGAAGTATCCCAAAAACTAATCAGCTCTTAAGATTGCAAAGACGCTTCGATTGACACCTCAACGAAGTCGATACGATTTTGTTTACGTGAGTTATGCTCGTAGAAAAAAGTGTCCACGAACGTACGTACGTACACAAACACACACACACATACATCTCCCTTTCTAAAAACACTTTATATATACTCTAAAGACCTCAAAACGTAAAGAAATGTTGAAAATTTCAATTTCGATTTTCGAGGCGATTACAAGAACTTCCCATATACTGGGAAGTTAACAAACTGGAAACTTTAAACGCGATTATCTCAGAATCTTGTTTTTTCGAAATTCCATTTGCGGTGGACATGATTACTGAAAAACTATTAATCTGATCAACACCCAATTTATACCACTTATTTATTATGGTAATAGCTAGTAGCTGAACGAAGGATTTTCAATTTTTTCGAAAACTTTTTTTCTTAGAGCAAAACATTGGAAATGTTATACGTTGAAAATGTACATTTTTTGGTACAACCGTCGCCATTTTTTTTATATAAATTTTTTTACAAATCCTTC
This sequence comes from Oxycera nigricornis, assembly GCA_963942545.1. Lineage (NCBI taxonomy): Eukaryota > Metazoa > Arthropoda > Insecta > Diptera > Stratiomyidae > Oxycera > Oxycera nigricornis. The sequence goes on from OZ012659.1 coordinate 13,881,442, forward strand.
GTTCAGGTACTAGATGATAGAATATACTAACAGAAATTTTTTGAATTTTTGATTTCCGATGAACCGATATCAAGATATGATGTCCACCGCAAGTCGTGTCGAAAAAAAGACATTCCTGGAAGTCGCCTATAACGTTTTTATTAATTTGAGGAAAAACAGTTAATTTTTAACCAATAAAACCACAACTTTAATTTTTAATTATAAACATATATATATTTCGGGACACAGTTAGTCCCTTTTTCAGTGTTATTAAAACAGAAATTGAAGAAAACCTTAATACCTAGTTCTTAAATATCTATAACTTTTAATCCGGCTATCCTAATTGTATCCGCAAGATATCCTAATTACTTCACGAGTTTAACGAGTCCTGAAAACCCATTTCCCAGGTCATGGTTGATTCGTCGCGTTTCCGGGGTTCTGGCTATAAATAGGACGTTTTTATTATTTGATACTTTTTGATGAAAAAATTTCAACAAGTTCTTAGAAACATGTACTATTCGACGTTGATAAAAGATTTTGAATAAATATTTTTTATGATGTCAAAAAAAATCGAGAAAATTTCATCTTTTTGCGCGGTACAACTGTATATAACCCCTTAAAGGATGAAAACTACTGACAATGATCACTGTCGATTCTATCAGAACAAAGTTGAGACAACTCTAACAAACTGCAATTTTTCCCATAAAAAAATTTGGAGGCACTGTATAATTGAGGAGGAAGGAGTGTATCCTTTAAAATCACGAGCCACTCTGGCAGAAAAAAAAGAGACATTAGAGCGCATCTTATCTGAATGCGATGCAGCATTCCATAAAAGACTGCGACGTATCGCGTAGTTCGAAATGAAGTGGAGGATTTAGCGTCAAGGGATATCTGGAGCTTGTAAAGGTTTGTCAATCTGCAGAGAAAGAAATGAAGTAAAACATATAAATTTCGGTGGCATCGCTGGTACTGATCGCTATTATTCTTTTCCGTGAAGGTTTTCATATGGAAATATTACTTCCCTTGTCTATTTTAAGGTAATTTACATTAAGTTTTTCCCATATTCTCGAAAAAAATATCAACCGAAATTCATGAATCGTTTAATAATTCAGTTTACTGCAAACAATCGAAACGTATGTATATCCTTCTTTGCGTTGTTATTAGTTTGGGAACGTGGAAGTAACGAAAACGTTACTTTCAAAAATAACTTCAAGTTTTCTAGGTTTACTAACACATTCGTCAAAAATTGATTGGGTAAATATTGATGCAACTAAAGAAACAGATATTTAGCTACCAATCGCGATTGTTTTACGTGAAAGCTTATCAAGAAGGGTTTTACTTCACGGTCCTAAAAATGACAACGTCTTGTAATAATGCGACAAGCGACCCTTCTCATGCAAGATAAAAGTACCAGTTTGCCTTCTGAGTGCAAGTACAGTGAACTTAATGGTGAAAGTGAGGCATGTTTAACACATCTTGCTGTTCTAGGGTACCGGCACCCGATTGACATTGACATAAGGTCTCCATCATCGGAAGTATGACGACTTCAGGCTGAAATCGGGAGAATTATGCCTGGATTTGGGATAACTTCAACCAACACGTTTCACCCTACAAAAGGGTATATTTATATATTAAAATTCAAACCACTTTTACTGAGAACTTAGACTAAAGCTACCAATGATTCTCTTCGGTATAGACTTCGTGTTCAGACTACGCAGCCAACTTATTCATCAACTATTTTCATTGAAACTCTTCAACAAGCTATGCGAACTTCACACTTTCCCTCGGCCAACATAGTTCCGCGTATTTTCTCTCAGCTAACAGCAAAGCTACAAGTTTTCTCTAATTGTAGCCATTTTTTCGGGAACACTCACTATCCAGAAACAAATCCGTTTCATCCAATTTGCCACCAACTGGGCGATTCAAGTTGTTGCGGCTGCTTTGTTGTCTGTTGCCAGCAACCGCGAATTCAGAACGCGCCCAAATTCGCGCGGATTTTGGCGTTGTTGCTGCAGTTATTCGTGCATAGCCGCCATTGTTGATCTTCGCTGATATAACAGCAAATAACTTTCGTTCTCGGCGTCTAGACACTTTCGAGCCCCGGATCACACATGGAACATCATAAGCATTCCGTTAGTTGCGCGGTTATGACACGTTCAACCTATTTTTTTTTTAGTATTTTGATGGAAACAACTTTCTTCTGGACATTTTTCCGGGGCGAAGCTTAGACTGGGAAACGACAATCACAGGCGAAACTATTTCTGGCAACGACCGAGCAACAGCCTCGGCGCAGGCACAGTGCAATGGAAAGGTCAATGGCTAAGTTCGTGTAATTAATTCGCCGCCGCCGTTAATTAGAATTGGAGCGCGGACGACGCCATTAGCATAAGCATTAGAATTTGCAGCGGCCACAACGGGTTTGTCACGGGTGACACCTGTTGCTGGGACTCGGACGTGTGACGGCTGGACGTTGCGTGACCGCGCGGCAGCCGCCAACAATTTATGCAAATAAAATGACCGCCAAGTGATCGCACAGACGGAATTGTAGCATTGCACACGGAAAGGGATGTGCGGTCGGTCCGGCAAAATTACTGAAAACATATTCACTCATGGACGTGAACAGTTCGAGTTAACATTTCCACATACAACTGGAAAAGCCTTGTTTGACGTTTCTACTCAGCAGATAGTGTTTCGCACGTGGGGTGAACAATGAAACCTCATTTGCTTGTTTGACGCTTAGAAATAATTGAAAGATAGCAATGCAGAATCTATCGTGGAACTTCAGGATTCATTCAAAACAGATAATTCGTCGTGTTGTTGCTAAGTTTAAATTAGTATGTACAATTTGGAGCACCACCACATAAAAAATCACACGAAATGAAGAGAATATTTCTACAGGAAATTTTGACTAAGGCATACCTGTGCCAGTTCCTAAGCATGGAATAACGAAATGAAACCTAGCTTTAACCTGGCATATTTTGTAGATGGTGTCTTTTTAGAGATATAGAATCTTCGATGGGGATATCTGTCATTTTAGCTGTCAAATTTAGTTGTCATTTTGAAAGTATGGTCAATTTACTTTGGAAAATTACCATGCAAAGACTTTACACACAAACAACGTCTCGACATAGCGAAAACTCGTTTTCGGAATTTACGTTCTGTGCGCCAAACTTATAGAGCACTTTGTCCATCTATTTGAGCAGCTCATACGCAATACGATGGAAAGATTTATGTCCACGTATACTCTATTGGACAATGTTCATCCAACACGAGCTCGTACAGTGCGTACGGAGGTAGCTACCGCTGCTGTAGAGGATAGAGCGACTGAGTAAGCGTTATCGATTCGACGCCGTTCTCAAAAATTTAGCCTCTGCGCATCCACTATTTGGAAAATTTTGAGGAAAGATATTGGTCTGAAGATAAGATCCAAGTAGTACAGCAATTGTGCAGCCATTGGACTGTCGTTTGCGTCGTACGTTCGGTGAATAGACTGAGAATGGTTTGCAAGTTGAACCGTATTTTTGCCGTCAAATCAATTTCCATCATGAGGCTCATTTCTGGCCTGATGTGCTCATAAACAGGAAAAATAGGCGTTTTGGGTGTGAGGAAACCCCTCAAGAGACTTTGAAAGCCCCATTACATACCGAAAAAGTCAATGCATTGTGCGGTATGAATGGCGGCGGCATAATTGGCCTTTTTTTCAAATCGGAAGACGAAACCAACGTTACCGTTAATGACGATCGCTACCGACAAATGATTCGTATTTTTTTGATTCCCAGCATCAGTGTCAATCGTCTGAGGGACAAATGGTGCTAACAAACCATTACTTTATTGGACCGAACCTTTGGTGAACGAATGATCTCAAGAAATGGACCTGTGAACTGGCCGCCGAAATCATGTGATTTGACTCCATTGGAATACTTTTTACGGAGTTAAGTCACGTCATTGGCTATGCTGATAAGCCATCAACTTTTAATTTGGAAGCAAAAATTCGACGAGTCATTGGCGAATTAAAGCCGGCTATGCTAAAAAAAAGTGACGCTAAATTGGATCGACAGAATGGCCTTCCTAACACGTAATCGCGATGGTGAGGAAATTATTCTAAACACTAAATGTCATGAATTTAATCTGTATTTTAATTATTTGAAAAATTCTGTGGCCTTATTCAGGAAGGTGGGCTTAAAAATCATGTTTGATAAAATTGACATTCTTACAGCCAGCAGATAATGAATTTCCTCGAAAATTCTATATAAGGCACTCGACCAACTGAGAGTAAGGTTACCTTTAATCATTGAATGAATATATAATTCGAGAATTGCATCATTTCACACAAAAGTCCAGTCAAAGTTGTACGATTTCACGCATCTGGATAATTTTTAATGGGGATGTAAAGTCGATAAACAATCCCAGAAAATCACGGAGCCACAACGGTGTTTTCGGTTTTTGGCGTGAATGTTTTCGGTTATGTTCGGACTAAGGCTCTCTCTCTCTCTTATTATAACTATGCCATCTATCGTGAAAACATTAAACTTACTTTCGTCTATGAAAATCACAGAGATCAAAATTATACTTTAAATACATTTTCACGAATGCCAGTCATTTTTTTCCAGTTTGTTTTCTAAACAAACTGTTTTTATGCAAATGGTATTGGCGAAAAATTCTTTAAGTTCTGAAACTCATACATTTTTCAACGGATTGGAAACTACGTTTTGAAGAACTTAAAATATAATTGTTCTTAGATTTCTGCACGTTCAACTTCTGGAGTTGAAGACAACAGTTTTATTATGGGATTGTCTTAGCTTGATGGGCTACTCGCATTTCAAATACATAACTTTTCATTATAAAATGCCCTGTGCTAATTTTTCTTTCAACAGAATTCAGGAATTTTCTAAAACATATTTTTTCCTTCCAGAAAACGGTTTATTAGAATTGTTTTTACATTGATTGTCGTTTGCTTCGTTGCGAAATATTACTCCGAAAGTATGCAATTTTATTAGAATATTGCAATGATTATCAGCGAAGCACTTAACCATTTGCGTTTATATATAAATTGAACGATCGCTTTACGGTAGAATGCTAGAATTTTAACCGTTATAATTTTGCTTAAGTGATGGAAATCGCGACAATGCTTTTTGTACTGTTCTGGAGGATTGTTTCTTGTTTTTTATAAGATTTGATTTTTTAGCTTGTGTTGCCAGGTGTCACGATTTGCGAGATTCAACGGGAAGATAAATATGCCGATTTTGGGGCAATCAATAATTGAAGGGCTTCCACGTAAAAGGATCTATCTTCTGAAACTTGTGAGCAGAAAGATCCTTACTTTGCTTTCTTCTAAATAAGTACTACAACATGTCATATAAATTCTTGAAAATGAGATGCTGTTTCCTTTTGAATTGGGAATTTTTGGGTTTCGTGCGCCACTATTTGACCATAAATTTCCTCATTGAAATCGCCTCAAGAATAAAAACGGTTTGAATTTCATAGTAAGTAAATTACAATTGTTGAAGCCATTTTCTCTACAGGATGATTTTTTGATTTGCAAATGAAAAACAATATTGACACATTTTTTCGGGGTTATCTTACTCTACTCTGCAGAAGAAGTATTATAAAGAGATTTTGCTGTATCCACCCGATCGTTAGGTTCCATTTCGTAAAAGCGGATAAAAACTTGGACAGGGTGTTGTATATTGGAGGCATACACTAGCCAGCCCAGCCCAGCCCAGCTCAGCCGGCTGGCGGTTGTAAATATGCAAGATACGCGTACATATATTAAAAAAGCCGGGAAATGTGACATTCAAGGCCGCAGCAGTTGTCTGACTGACATGAATAAAAAAATTGTGGTGTGTGTATGTTGCAGCTGGGAAACAAGAAAAACGACAACTTTACCAAACACACCATCGGTACAAGCCTAAGCACCCGAATAAGTAGGATTGTAGGTCTCCTCCTCCGGTTGCCAAGACGTTACTACTATTATGTCTCGTGACTACGCCAAGTGTATTTTATCTGTAAGAATGTGGGAACCACTCAAATCCTCGGTGACATTCCGTTTTAATCTAGTTTAAGACCCACTGTCATATTTTCTAACGAATAAATGTGGCAATTGGTCATGGTGACGAGAAGACTACAATCTGGTAAAAGTAGGTGATGTTGTTTGCATGCAGAAATCGGTAAGCAGGTAAAAGTGAAAGCAATTTGCTATCTCCCATTGAATAGTTTCTACATAACTACATGCATGCGTGTATGTAATGAAACTGCGAAAACTGAACTGAACAAAACTGAAAAATATAGTTTTTTGTTGGTTAGTACAATGTCAAGGCGATAAAATTACTTCTAGGATGCTTACATCGATATTTTGTGCAACTAACGTTTGCGATTCTAAAAAAATCGCCTACATCAAAAAACTATCTGTTTTTACTTACTATTGGAAAGCAATTTGAATTTGAATTTCAGTTTAAAAAAAGACTAACAAGGTTAACCGTCGAGGATCGCATCACTTAACGTTTTGCAGAGAAATACATTCATACGCCAATTTTTTTAATGAAAGTTTTACTCTATATATTTTCTACAAGATATAGTAAAAAAATTGGAAAAACTTTATTTCAGGCTGAATTTTTTTTGAGAAGGATCAAGTTTCGACCGTCACAGCTTCTTTATTTTTCCTTTTTCGCGAAACACGTTCGGAATTGATTTAAAGACAATTTTGTCTCAAGTCGTTTGCGGTATTGTTTGTTTTAATCACTATACATACATTGGCGGGAGTTAAAGCATCCCAAACGGGTTAAAGTCACATGAAAAACGCATTTTTAGGCCAAAAAATCGGTTTCCGATGGCAAACTCCCCATTGCAAAACTCACGAAACATTTTGGTAGGCAGGAAAATTTTACTTTCAATGTTTAATATGTCTCATTGTGAGCTTAGGTTCAAGTTTTTGGGGTCAAAGCCCCAATCTTCTGAGGTTCATCTTGAAAACAAAAAAAAAGTTTTTTTAAACCATGACTTCGCAAAAAATTGTGTATGGCACATTTGCGCAGAATTAAATTTGCAGCAACTTGTGCATATAATACCTTCACGTGATATCAATAATTAAAAAGTTGCACGCCAAATATGACACCCGAACAGCGAATATTTCGAGCGCCACAACTTCTTGATTTTTTGACAATTTTATCACAAGCCGTTTGCGATTTTGCTTATTTTAATTACTGTACACAGGTGAGAGGTATTGTGTCTCGGAAAGGGACAAGTCACGTGAAACATGTGTTTTATAGCCAAATGAACGGTTCGCGGAAATAAACTAGTCATTGCGAAAACTTACGTAGTATTTTGGTGACCAAAAATTTTCGCTTAAGAAAATGTGTAAAAAGTCTAGCTTTCAAAGCAATTAAAAAACAATAAAAATAAAATTCATTAAATTGAACATTAATACAAAATTCTTATTCTGCTTGCTTCTCACGGCGTCCTATATCGCGCGCCGCGAAGTGGTGCATGCTGGTATGTGATATCCACGCGAGTCAGAAACTTCAAATCGAGGACCGTGGAATTGCGCGCCATGGGAAGGGCCTTAAAAAAATTTCTTAAAAGACTAGATGCATTTTTGTCATCAACTGAACTGTGTTTAAGTGTGTAATTCATAGTCAAATGAAGTAATAGAAAACTCCGCTTTCAGTAAGGAGAATTGTCCCAAGCCAGTGTAAAGGAGGAAGGATTCTGACCGATCCTCAGAACATCTTTCAACAGGATGCTGAGGTAAAGGTGTGACGATTAATGGGGTGGCATACTGAAGAGATGATGATAAGCCCTAAAATACGGCGATCAATCCGCAGCTTTGCAATGGGGCTCAATTGAAGAGGTCGTGTTGAGCTTCCAAGGGATCCGGGGCCCCAGGGACATTGTCCCTGCCGGTGTCGGTAAGGAACCTGTGGAGGTTGAAACTTGGGGGTTGTGGTTGTACACCCATTAGCGGGTACTTTCATTTCTAATATAGCTGGGGAACAATCAGCATGGTGATTGGACCACTTCTGCATTGTGATGCATTGGCGTGCTGTTGCGTTCACGACAGGGGTGCCGTTACCCAAAAAGCGGCATATATGATTGGTAGGTCCAAATCCTCACCAAAGATTATGAAGAAGTCCAGACAAGCTTTGGATGAGATCTAGAAACTGGATTCGGAAAAGGAGAATTCATATTTAGTTATGGGACAAGTACGTTTATGGGGGGCCTTGGTGCGAACATATCGCAACCCGTAGCCTAAGAAGCTCGTGGTGTTAAGACAAAACTGTTAGGTAATCACGTAAATCTCAGGAACTCTCTCTGAAGTAATAGAAGAGACACAACTGCAGCCACTTTGGTTGTGTTGGGGGGCTTATGGTCACGAAGTCTTACCAAGGGTCAACCTGGTACCACGGGAGTCGGAGCCTAAGGCGAATTTCAGTCTTCTTCTGGCTACGATGCGGTCCCCCATTAGCGGGTGAACTTAGTGGCTGTTGTCTACTACCCATATCGCGGATGGAGCTCTCAAAGACGCGGCTTGGAGTTACCATACTCCTGACTATGAGGACTTCTTCAGCATCTTTGGGGGCTTAACGTGGAGTGGCGATCCAACCAGAAGCCGAGACCGTTTTCACAGATAGGCCTCGCTTCCAACAGTAAGGCCACTTTGCCTGCACTCATTAGGCGAACTGGTACTGTAGTGAATGGTCACGAGTTCTAGAGCAAAAAACACAAAAAATCTCGTGTTTGGTTCGCAATGTACTAGAATTCAAAAACTGAAAGAGACTGTCGACAGCAGGAGGTAATGTCTTCAGAAGAACAAGGCTCGATTTGGGCTGTGTTGATGATGATAATCCATGGAAAATCGTAACTTATCGAGCCTCGACGACTGCTCAATAGTAGAAGCCAGGACGAAGAAATGAAGGACATGTTTAGATCGCTTTGCTCAGACTGATGAGTGTTACTTCTTTGCCATGCAAACAGTTCACATTGGTGTTTGATCTGAGACACAGGAGCAATTTTCTGTTAAAATTGACCCGCTTGTGGTTGAAGATTGAGTTTTTTGTAATGAGAAACCACCATATCTACTCCGACATACTTTCCACACTATTACCATGTAGTAATTTATTGTAACCCACAAAAAAGGCAGCGCGCGAAAGCCATACAATCCGTAGGAACTTTGCAATATGCCATTTAAAATCGTTGAGCGAAAACTAATCGAAATTCTCGTCAATTCTAATAAAATTAGGGTCACGTTCGTCAAGCATCTGCAAAAATAAGCTCGATTCAATGGATTCTAGAGCGCAACGAACAACTCTAGAATTCTTAGCCGACAAATCATTTTCCATTTATTAAAGAGCACAATGATCCGTGAAATTGTCGACGTTGTCGTCGTGCAGCAGCAGTAATAGTTTTATTCTTGCGCCGATATGTCCACTCGTACATGCATGTTGGTATGACGCAAAATATTCAATCTTTCGACTAGGAATTAGTTGATGTTGCTGTTGTTGCTGTTTCTGGCATTAGATAATTTTTCTGCAAATCATTTTCCACTTCATGGCACCGCAGCAATGGCGGCGGAGACGAAAGTGGCCACGGCAGCCATACAATGCAATGAAAAATACCCACGATTTTTTGTTGGGCTAAGAAACTGAAACATCATCATACACGTCGCATCTTTTTGCGGAAAGGTAATTGACAGCACAAAAAGGAAGCCCCGACCCCGCGCTTAGTCATTGATAGGTTGGATTGAAGCCCCGTGCACGCAACTTTAATCATAATAATGTATGAAAAATAGATGCGGTCTTGAAGTGTTGTCGAGTATCTTCAAAGACACGTTCTTGGAAGTTGTTTTTCCAGCTTTCGCTACTTTTTTGGAGAACAATTCTTCATTGAAACAATAAGGAAATTGATCAAGCAACCGTGTCGCCGTTGTGTTTCTGCGATTATCAATAAGCCCAGAACATTTTTTGACCCCGTCCAAAAATGCAGTCAATTTAACCGGCACGTGCACTTATCTTGTATTTTTTTTATTATTTGCTCATTAAAATTCAGCGAAAAAATCTTAAAAATTCAATTTCTTTACAAACGGCGCTTGCACAACCAGCAAACAAACGCAAATGTATCTGAAAACAAAAAAAAGTATGTCTACTTTTGAAAATATCTTTTTTTTCTGTTGACTCTTGTAAATAATTTTCCGCCAATATACTCATCCGTCTGATTTCGCGGTTGTTGCTTACAGCGGCCAAAAGATAAATCCGAATGTGTCTACGTAAATGGAAAACAATTAGAAGGTGTATCTACGCCAGGTATGAGACGTTCAGATACAATTTGCTTGGTTGGCTACTCGAGAAAGTCATTACAAAAGATGGTCAAAGTGTGTCAAATGTGTACATCGGACGGAAATCAGCACTTGCGAAGGCAATGGAAAGATGGAATTTCGATGGAAATGTATGAAGTATTTTAAGTAGGTGCTTTAGATATGAGGACGATGCGGGGGAAAATATATTTATAAAAGAAGAGAATTTTTTTTGGCGGGTGTAGTGTGTACAAGGTATAATTATATAAGCTACAGTTGTATAACTGTGTACAAGGTATAATTAAAAGCCTGGCGAATTAAATGGAATTTAAGATTGTCTATTTGGACTGGTTTACAGTGCAAACATAAATGTCGAATTGAGCTGAAAATATGTTTAAATTTCTGTGCCTGAACTGGACTATTTTAAAAACATTTCTACATAAAAAAAACCGTGTTATCTATCATAAACATATAAGACTTTCATTGAATTCTATTTAGGCACGTTTCTAGACATTTTTCGCATAAAGCCTTTTGAAAAGAAAAATTATATCAAGAGAAACGAAAACATTGCAATCGATTTACTGCAAATAGCTTCGAAATTGAAACTAAATTCAAGCTTAAAAAAGGAAATCAATTTCATGCCTTATTCAGGACATAAATGAATAAAATGGGTCTAAGTGAACAGAAAGTCTTTTAGCTCTTTAACATCTTCACTGCCTACCAATGCCCAAATCTTCGTCGAAAAAATTCAATTATTACAGAGAAAAATAGGGAAGAAAACAATAAAAATTTGTGTTGAAAAAAAAACTAAATTAAATAATTATTACGAGACTCTCTTGATTCTTCCTTCTCTTGCAGACAATTCTTTTTGAAGAGGAATAAAGTTATGAAAAAATATTTCAAATTGAAGAAACTTCACGATTCGAATCGATCATGTTTCACCCCATCAAAACCGCCTTCAAAGTCTTGAATTTTTTTGGAAAGGTCACTTTCATACTTAAATTATAATACTATCTGTTCTGGAAACAACTTTTTCATATGCCGTAAAAATGTCGCAATGTCAAGTAAAATTCTCGACATTTTTACGGTTAAAAAATTGAGCGTAGTTCAATGAAATTCATATGTTCTTTCGACAATTCAATAAAATGTGCTATTTTAAAAAGCAATAAATTGCGTGTGTGCCCATAACGTAAGATCCATGTCAGATAAAATGTGGATGATGTAAGAAACAGAAGTAACTGCCTTACAAAAATGTTATTATATAGAGTCTACATTGAAGAAATTGTCATCAAAGGAACACCAGCCCAAATCGAGACTTGGTCTGTCTTCAATAAATTTGGTCGAGCGTCCGTTCCAACTATATTAGACATCTTAGTAGTGATTTTCAATCTGTATCTTCCGAGTTTTCCCAATGCACTTATTAATTGGAACGGTTGCAGCAAGAACAGTCGTGGAAATACCATTTTTGGCAAAGTGCATGAACTATAGTTTGAAAATAGTTATTTTCGTTATGAATGCATGAAGCGCTGTTCTTATCGAGTGTGAAGTTAAACATAGCGCGAATCTCGCGAATGACGAATTCTATTTTTAGTCATACAAGCAACAAATGCGTGGGGTTGCGCGAGCGGGGAAAGAGGTCCAGGGGCGTGACACTCGTAATCACAAAATGTTTCACGCATTCGAATGCACTGGAAGAATATTTCACTCAATCGAAAATACTCGGAGAAAGAGTCACGCACTCAGAAAAGTGTTTTACGCCATTTTTCATACATTAAAATGTGTGAAACACGGTTTAACGACTCTCAAGCGAGACCGATGAAACAAAGCGATTGATGCTTCAACAAAACTGAAGAAAATTATTTTGACAAAATTTTAAAAATTAGATAATTAATATCAGGTGATATAATCAGTCTTTGGAGTTAGGCCATTTTTCCGCTTTGACACGACCCCCAAAAACTCTACAATAACAGTTCGATAAGAATTTGCAGACACTCAGAAGTCAGTTTAGAATTGATCGAATATTTTAAAGAACGGTTCTCCATAATACCATCTTTAGATACATTCTTTCATGCAATGGTTTAATGCATATGTTGCCGCTTGAAGGATTTTTCCTGTCTAGTTCGATGATTTGAAGATGCCAGTTTTCACCATGGATGTATCAGCGAATCGAACTGCAGATCCTTCTTTTAATTTAGGATGCAAAAGTTATTATCAATGCGTTTTCTGATGTCAACTATGGAAGACTCTAAAAAATCCAAGTTATTCAATACGTTTTTGGAGTACCTAATAATCTCTCTCCCGTAAATTTTTTCAGGAATAATTTAATGGGTTTGCTTCTTTCCCAAAGTCGAAAAGCATATTTCTCTAATGTTTTTTTCAATTGTAGGTTTAATAATTCGATCAAAAAATTAGGACGCCGACTTTATTTTGCAACAACTATTGATCAGATAGGCTATGATTTTTTTTACATAAATCTGATGAAACGTTTTCATTCTCCCGAAAAGGACTAAATTTCCCTGGTGGGACTCATATGTTAACTTTCCAAGCGGCGGCAGTAGGTATACACAATATAATTTTTGGCTAAAATGACGAGACACCCGAAATTATTCAACAAAGGATATAATCAATGCAATGACTTTAGGTTCAAACGATTCATTGACAAGCACTGAACAATCAGAAAGTGGTTGGATATTGGTAAATAATAAAGTCAATAAATAACATTTGAATAGTTTAACAGCACCATATGGATGAGAAATTGATGCCGCAAAATGATATGATCATCGTATAATATATCAAGGGAATGGGGGCAATATCCCTTTCATTTCTGAGGCAATTTGCCAAATTCGCAAATACAATTCGATTTGTTTGAAGTTTGAACAGTGTGTTGGGTGATAAGTACAGCTAATGATCTTGAGTAGCTTTTTCATGAGATTCTGGATGCATACTAAGTTTGTTTTCTGGCTTTTCGAGCTAAGTTTTTTTCGGAACTTTACCCACCTAAAACTTGCATACATTTAGAATATTTCGCTAAATTATAGACGCTCAACCTTGACATCCGTTACAGTAAATGTTACAACCAAATTCTGGATTCCTCCCAATAAAAGCCGCGAAATTGATCATAATCGATAATAAAAATTCCAAATTAAGCAAAAAGACATAAAAACCAAACCCGATTGACGGAAGCGCAATTTAATTAAGAACACAAAATCCCATTCGAAATGGAAAGTCGACATGTGGTTGCTGTGACCATAACCCGCCGCCCACCTGGATCAGTTTCGTTTTCAATACTGTTGTTCACGCGACATTGCCGCCTGCCTTTTTTCGGTACATGCCCTGATTTATATCTTTCAGATTGAATTGTAGCCGCAAAACTAGTTTCCCGTATTATAATGATGTAGGTGACACCCAAGCATCAGCAATTGGTTGTTTGCGCCACATTAATTCATATTTTCTGTCCCACTATTTGCACACGTAAATCAGTTATTACCTACGTGCCATTATAGTTTCTGATGCAACTGTCGATTGTGTCGAATAATACATGTCCAAGGATAATGTGCAGTTGTCACTTGGTTTTGTACAGACGTACATACAGGGATTGAGAATTGGGAAAGTATCGAAAGGAAATGTGGATTTCCATTTTCAATTGGATAAAATTTATTACGATATTTGCCTACTATTTAAAAAGACATTTTAAACTATGCACTTACATATTTTTGAATCAGTTTTTTATAGTTCGAAGGCTTTTTTCACGCTTACCTGAAATTCAAAGAAAATTTCATTAACAAAATTATCACATAATATTATTCAGGGGGATTCATTAAATTGGTCAGGCACACAGAAGTTGTGCATGTTTTTTCTTCAAAAATTTGTGTAAAATATCACCAATGTTTGAAATTTTGGGTCATGGATAAGCACCGCGTGTCTGTTGTGAATTCATCGACAGATTTGCAATAGTGGACCAATCCTTTCGCTAGAAGGATCTTTTTACTAGACGAGTTCTTCCATTAGACGTGTCTTTCCACTAGACAAGTTTTCCACTAAGAAATATTTGAGAGATTTTTCACTAAAGCAAAAAGTGCGAATGTACATCGATTAACATGAAATTGGACAGTAATTTTACATGTAGCCCAATCAATAGATTTCAGATAAATTTCTTGTTTGTTTGCTTGTTGTGGTTTAACAATGTTTTGTCAAAACATTTACTTGCTTGCAGAATTCTAGAAAATATACTCGAAATTTTTTTACAGGATTTTTAGCATTAAATTTTTTTGGAGGCTTTCTAGCATTAAAAGCATAAGCTTGCTCCATAGAAAAAAAGTCCCAATAAAAAATGATCACTAAAAATATTCAAAAAGTTGCTCGAGCTGTATTTTTTCATAATAATTTTTCCCGGAAATTTCGAGGACATGGTTTTAAACAGTATACAATTAAACTATTGCTTTCCATTTTTTTTGTAGCGGTGTTTTGAAAATTTTTGTAAATACTTTAATTAAATTTTTGACGTTGCTAGGTTTCTATCATATTTTACACAATTTTTTTTCAATGTCATTTTCATTAAAGTTTGCAGAGTGAAATTCATGACTAAAACACTTTTGAAAATTATGATTAATTCAAGAAAATTTTTAAGTCATATTTGTTTTTGATGTTGTCTATTTTACAAATTCATAAAAAAATAGTTCATAAGGTGACATGTCGATTCAGTTTTTACAAGACACTACTAAACTAAAGCCTACGCAGTCGTTTAAACTTAAAAATATTTTTTCGTCATAGTTGATGTTTTGACTTGGTCATTTTCCGAAGAAAGCTTTTAATTAATGTTTAACTTTCAGTACTTTCGTTAATAAAGACATGAGAGCCATCAATACTATAAAAAACTATGGATATACGTTTGATAAAATTAGAGGAAAATATATTTGAAGGACTATTTGGGATCAGTAGGAACAAAACGAAAAATTCTGAAATGTTTTAATGTGCTCGCATTTAGGGGGTAGAATTTTGAAAAATTAATTTTTCATTTTTCAAATTATTATACTTTCAGAAATCACGTCTCAAAATTTCAATGAGATATTCCCAAAAATAAAGAAGTTACGGAAGTTTGAGCGCGCATGCCTTTTTCGCTTTGTAAGCGATATTTTCGGTAATCCAAACTTTAAACGAGTTTTTCTCGAAATGACGTTTTTCCAACTGCGGACACTTATTTTCCGGAGTGGCCGAACCGATTTAAGTTAAATTTGGTGTGCTACTTTATTCAGGTATCTTGTGTGGTAATCTATCACAATATGTGCCAAAATCAATCCCCAAAGAATTGAGATGCGAAACAAAGTGAAAAAAGCAATTTTTTTGGGAAAAAAAAACTTTCAAACAACCGCTTTTTTTCTTTTTGATCATCTTTTCAAAATATTGTGGCAGATTACTACGCAAGAAACATTCCTCTTTAAAATGCGGTTTGGTGAAAGACCTGGGATTATCTGTTCGCAGTGGGACGAGGCATTTTTCGAGATATCAACTTTGGCGCCTTCTATAAACTAGTAGAAAAATGCAAAAAAAAATGTTTTTTTTGCAATCTTCAAATTTTTTTAAATTTTATATACAATAAAGGAGCTGAAAAATATATTGAAAATAAGCCTGTTTTTTTTAGTATTCTAACCGGTACTACTCCCTTAAACTACTTGCCAGATTTTGGATGAATTCCACATAGTGATAAATTTTATTTCATTTCATTTCCATTTGAACATTTAGGATTTTATGTTGGAAAATCAGAATCAAAAAAAAATTATCTTCAGTATCGAGTCCCACGCGTAAAAATGGGCAGTGTTGCAGCACTTTTTGTGGAGTGGCATGTAATGGATTTTTTTTCGATTCGGGTGATCGGGAATATGTAAGCGGACGGACAGTTCCGTGAGTTCATGGTGATTTCGAGAGCGGAAAATGTGCTCAGAGAGATGAAAAGTAATTAAACGAGTGAATGACTTACATTTCGTGCAAAATAGTGGAGACAACGATGGATTTACTATGTGCGATTTGTTTATATTTCATTTATTTGTGAAAACCTTCGAATTTCATAAGGTTTACAATTTTTTTGAGTTAGGGCCGTCGAATTTATGGTTTTGCTACCAATATTTGTGCCTTCTCAAAGAAGTAAACGCTCAAAAAATGTAATAATGATGATAACTAATGTATACATGACCTAAAGTCAATGCGAATCATACACCGGACACAGATGGTTCTTAATATTGCAAAAACCATATACATACTTCGTGAAGGTGAGTATGGGTGTATATCAAATCAAAACCCTCAGTTTTACGAATGATATATTATTTTCGACAAACTTCCGATTTCTGAACAATGTTCTCAAATTTTTATTTCATAGAGACTTTTATTGTAATCAATCTCTCGTAATATTATCTTCATTTTTTCATCAAAATGTTTTCATGAAACTTTTTGTTGATGTTTTTGTTTCTTAATTTTTTTTTGAAATATTATTTCGATGACGTTTTCTACTTTTTTTTACTTGACAAATATTTCTCTTTAAAAAAGAATATTTGAAGATATTTCTTCAAAATATAATAACATACGTCAGTTATTTTTTTTTTCATGCAAAATATATTGAGAAAATATTGTCATCAGATTATGCATAGTCACTATTATTATGCCACGATGTGGACAATAGAATTCATATAAAAACTGACCTCAATATCTACTTCAATAATTTGAAATATTTATTTTTGACTTACTTTTATGCGCGTAATCGAGCAAACCAAAATATAACAAATTGTTTTCATTTCCACCTGCAAAAATACACTCCACCTTCAGATATTTTTGGGAATGAATTGAAAACAAGCACTCGACATATTTTCAAAATTTTCACAAGAAAAAAATTGGTGTCTTTTCAAATGACGAAATTGGCCGACTCAACCAAAATCACGCACAATCTGATATTTATTTATAAATAATAAAATATTATTGCATGCCCTTTAGAATCAAATATTATTTCAATGGTGGCAGAAGAGTGCAAACAAAAGATTGGATATCTAAACATGCAGGTATATATACATGTTTGTATCTTTGATGTTTGATTATTAGGAAAAAAACCCTCCTGTTTAGATATTCACAGCAAACAGCTGCATTTTGGATGGATGCCAGAATTGTTTGGTTACATGACAATTGAACACAACATTCATAATGAAATGCACAGCATTTTATGAAACAACTTTATACGGAAGATCTTTTCGTTTGAATGTGATGATGTGCGAACTGTTAGGAAATACAGATACAAAATGGAAAGGCAAGGTAAATTCAAATTTACGAGAAAGATACTTATCTGTCGTAAGACCATGTAGAGGAAGTACAAACAATTAGTAACGGTCAATTAAAAGTCATACAAGGCCTAAATTTTCCATGAAATATTATTTTGTGGGCAAATGATCACAACAATAGAGATTCTGCAGTGGTTTAAGCTAAATTTAAATTTGAAATGTGATATTTGATTCTGCTTGAAATTCATTGAAAATTTTAGATGGATTTTTTTGTACTCGATGATTATTTCATACGAAAAGCGATATTTAAGAAAAAAATTCTTTTTTCTATTGAAATGTCTCCTGTAAAACAACAGAATTGATTGCATGACACGATTGCGAATTACAGATCAACAAATTTACGTAAAACCTTGCGTTGAAGTGTTGGCAATGCAAATGGTTTTGTTGCTAATCATCACAGCTAATTATTATGCGTGTAATGTTTGCGAACCGTACCAAATCTCAGTGCGTCTATTTTCAGATTTTTTACAGATTTAATTTTGAATTGAAAACAGTCAAATTTTAAATGTTAAGTAACTGATATGGTCGTAAAACTACGACAACTCAAGGAAATGATCCTATGAAAATAGTCGAAAATGAAGCATACCTGAGGACATCAACAACAAGACTGAAAGGGTATCTATCAAAAAAAATGTTAACAATCTTCCCAACGTTTCAGTACTCGAAAGCACCTTTAAAATTCAGCAAACTACCGATTGAAAATTATACAAAATGATAGACAGTCCCAAAACGACTGTCCATTCAATTAACTCACTTAAAATTACTGTCGTCGAAGACCCAAAAAAAATCCTGAATCGATCCTTTATTTTTAGAGGAAAATATCTAAAACTGCTTAACATGAATATTTTCACTTTTCTGCCGTCAATTTCAACTGCTTCTCACATTTTCCAGCATATGAGTGCCTTACGAAAGCCTTGAATTCGAACAGTATGTATGTAATTGATATGTTGGAGCTGTTCTCGAATACGAGCCAAGTGTTGGGTAATCTTCTACAAAAACGGCAAGTTATTTTGGATACCCGGCAAAATATACACGTTTTTTTCTCTCCATAAAATATCTTACGGTTCTGCTCTTATAACTTCCAACAGGACTAGCCACTTGGGCTCGAACACATTCATGAATGTTTCATGAGGCTGATAAAAAAAATCAAACGTATATGCACACATACACATTATATGTTCCTTCCCAGAATATTTTCTACAGTGGGAAGCAATTAGGAACGGAAATATATCATTTTCTGACAAGATCTTATGCGTTTTTTCGAGGTAGAATTTTTTTTGAACGACGCCCGAGCCAATGAAGACATAGATTGTTATATGGCTTTAAACTGTTGAGATTTCAATGCAAATGCAAAATATTTACTTATGACCACTTGTTACATTTTCGAAGATTGAGTGTTTAAAATAGACTCTTCAATGAAATTTTCCTCACAATATTACCACAGATTTGTCGCCAGTATCCTTGAAGATAGATTATCCAAATCGTCACCATTATCCAAGTCGTTTTGGATGATCTTTAACTTATGCTCACTACTGTCTACAAAATAAGCAAAACCTATGAAAAATTTAGCCAAGGATAAAAACTGTGTTTGCAATATTGCCAAACTGAATGGAAAATTCGCTACGACAAGCAGCAAAAGAAATATTATCTTTTAGATTTTTTTTTTCACATTAACGACCTATTCCACAATAATATTCGAAACGGGATTCATTCAGGTGTATCGAAATACGTATTGTATCGATATTTCCTTAGACGTTGTACAAATTTGCATGCAATCGACAGTAAAATAAAAACATATGTGTATGTACTCGTGCTGCGGTTACTATGGGTGTACAAAGCCCAAACGTGGGCCCAATTCCAAGTGTAGAAACGAAAAAGGTGCGATGGATTTATGTAGCTTTTGTCCAGCCTACGCGCTTCGTATAATAGCATAGGTGGCGGTGTGCACCTATAATTTAATCCTTTTTCCATCGCATATCAGACGTCCATATATTGTGAGTTTGATGGCCGAACGTATGGAGCACGCATAATGTCGATTCGATGTTGATTTTTATTCCATTCAAGGGTGTATTTACGAAAATTAATGATGTTGGTTATATGAGGGACAAGCAGCTGAAGCAATTAGCGAAACGAACCATGGTCCATATGTCAACGTGGAGGCTATCGCGCTAAGCCAACTTACTTTTTTTTAAAATAAATACTGCCATATCTTATTATATATCCCGTACATAATTGAATAGATATTTTCCGTACAATGTTAAAAACCAACCACGAATATTTCCGAGTGAAAATCAGTTCGGCTATAGTTTACAATCACTAATAAGATTGGCGAAAACTAACTTTTCTATGTTTATTTTCTTTTCAACTGACACTCTCTTTTACTGCTAGCAGAAAAGGTTAGAAGAATTAAAGACGCAGTTTTAGCTGTCAATTCGTCTTCACAAGATTCTAATGATGTTTAAAACCCACCAATTTAAGGATTCATTTGCTGCGAAATTCCAACAAAAACCCTTCCCTTGGAATATTTGTCAATACGTGTAACCGAAATTTTTATGAAGAAAGCTTTCAAGGGTCTAACATGCATACAAATTTGATTGAATCAAAAATCTGAACTACAAAAGCTAAAATCGATGATCCAGTGATCAAACATTGTGACGTTACAACGACGTCTATCCCTTACGCCCCACGTTGAACGCCATTTGTAATGAAGAACGATTTTTGAACTCCAAGTGAAATATCAAAAATTCAAGGAGTTTCAATCAAAGCACGACCGAAGGATCTTTAAAATGTCGTTCAGGGGAATTCAATCGGCCTGTCGAAGACAACAGGACAATTTTATCAACATTCGAGATTCAACTTCCTACTTTACTCCAACCAAATTTTCGTGCGTAAATCAACCTTAGCATCGCGGCACAAGACCACCCCGAGGGCAAAACGTACACTATTCAACACACACTATATCCCATTAATACAATCAATTCATTTCAAATAATTTCCTTACAAACACGTCAGCGAAGCTCGCCGTGCATTGTTAGTGTTGCCTAGGACTATTCTATCACGGCCTGCCGCGTGCGCAAACCCATCATTAGCACAAATAGGCGCTCACATATACTTACTCAGTCGGGACGTGTTCTACACTTCTTGCAAACGAGCGAGAATTCCACAAGGAAACTCTCAAGAATTAGTGTTTACGTTTGATAACTCACATTTATTCCAAAAAATGTTCATTGTGATTCTCACACTAGCAGGAATATAAGTTAATGATCTTATTACCAACAAAATTACTTTTACAAACACCTTAAATTATCGTTTTGACTATAAGGCATCGTGAATGAAAAAACTTTAATTTTAATAGTTGCGTAGTTAGGGAAAACTTCAAAGCGTCGCTTGCTTCTTATGCGCCGTGTATCAGGTTCGAGGCTGCTTGGCGAGAAGTATTTTTTGGAAATTTGATTCGGTGCAGGACTATCAATTCTTCTTAGCCAGTGTCAAATCAGGATAGTAATCAGAACGAGCGCGTTGCTGACTTCTTCACCTTCTAATGTTCCGTTAGTCAAATAAATGAAACAACTCTAACATTACGTCAGGGTTCTGACGCAATTTGCTACATCAATTATTATTATATCTGGAAATTCTAGTGAATGCATAACCGATTTTCCAAGTCTTGTCGTGTAGTTGGAATGATCAGAAGGATCCACCGGAAAGAAACGAGTATAGGCTGATGGGCGGTCAGAGTAATTTACACTGGCTATTTAAATCGAGGGAGTTCGGCTTGGAGTTGCATAAAATTAACCGAGTGCTGTGACCCATGGAGCAGCTGACGTGTTAGATAAGCCTCGCTTTCATCCGTAAGTTTTTTATGATCCTGCACCCAGGATAGACTAATATCTCACAAGCCACATAAGCGTAGGACCGCAGAGTTAAACCCTCCTGTAAAGTCTCCACCTAGACCACAAGAAACATTCTGGATCTCTTCTAAATGAACATAAGATTGGCATCGAAATATCAGCCAGGCATCTGGGCTCGTGGGTTGCATGCAGGGAAGCAATGTGCGATCAATTCATTCTTCAGAGTCTTCGTACTAATCAGTTTGCGACTGCACATTGGAGTTCATATGCACGATCGCATCGTGTGAAGCGCTCTTTAGAATTAGAAATTCAGCACTGCCGATAGTTTCAAGGACTAATGTTTCAGTCTAAATAATTTAAAAGCCACTACATACTGTTGAAGAACATAATGATATAAGTTCTAGGTAATGGCATGCCTTAGGTATCTTCAACTGCTGAAAATGTAAAGTACAAGAACTAGTTTAACGCAGTGATGAGAGGTGTACCCGGAATCAAATCTTGAGGAACTGTGGTGAACGTGGTGTAGAAAAGAAATTTAACTGTGCCTCGTATTTGATAAGATCTAGCAAGGAAATACGGGATAATAGATTTCAGGGCTACGTATCGTCAATAAACATTTAAAAGATTATGTGTATTCAAATCAAATTTACCAGAAAAGAATCTATTCGTCTCAAAATGATACTATGTAAGTTTCAACAGTTACTCTCCGCATTTGAATCACATATTAAGACATATATATCCAACTACACGTGAATAGGCTGGAAAAGCATTAATAATTTACTATAATACACAATTCAAGGATAGGATGGTTCGAAAAGTAGCACGCAATGCGTCCAAAACTCAATACATTGAAGCGTATTCGACCTTTAAACTCGATTCTGCATAAACTGGCACACAGCCTTTATCTATTTTCATGTCCACTTTGCCAATATGTTTGTTTAGTGTCTTCAATACCGATTTTCTATGACAAACAATACAACGGCCATGTCGTCAACCTTCCCTTTGTGTTTTCCTACTGTCGAACAATGACAATTTGTCTTCAAGGAAATATCGTTCACAATGGGGTTGGAAGTTGGAATTCTGGCGTTCGTAATTACACAAATGCACAATCCATTTCGTATTTAGATCATAATACATAATGGCACCGACGTTAGTTTTCTACTTTTTGTTATTATTATGACTAGTTTCTTTTTATTTTAAATTTTGCTTCGTCGAACAATGAATTATGTGCGCCTGGATGCATATATAATGCCACTGTTGGGCATGGCTTTGGCACTAGGTCTTGCTCTGCCTGTTTGCTTGTCTGTCTGCATCCAAATAAAACGGTTCGCTTCTTGCTTAGGATGGAGCAACAGCAGCAGCAGCAGCAGAAACCAGCAAAATGCAACATGCAGAATGCAAAAAATAACCAGCCATTTGGGGCGTATAATGGCGAAGCCAGAGTTGCCGGTTTGCTTTTGTACAGAACAGATTTTCCGAAGAAAGCGTGTTGTATACTGTGTCGCGGCAACGTTTTCCATAAACAAGAAGTTCGTACCAATAAACATGTACCGACTACTGTTCTGCATGATTGAATCCGAGGAACGCAAGTAAGTAAGACGATCGGGGAGTTATTTTCATGATGCGATTTAATTGAAAATTCCCTATACACACTTCGAATGTCGAAGGAAGCAATAGAAATAGAGAAAGATTTAAGAGGATAAAGACAAAGCCGTGCGATATCGACCAAGCGAAAATGAATGGAAGTAGTTGAAGCCCAACAAATGTTCGAGCAATCCACAAGAAGTTGATTAATGTGATTTCCTTGGCAGCATTTTCACCTAGAAGCATTACAAATTAAAATCAAGAATTATTGAATGCAAACAGGGATTTGTTTGTTATAAATATTAACGACTGAAAACGACATCCATAATAGATTTTCAAATAAATCTTAAATCAACTTTACATCAACGCACAACGTCCTGAACCTTAGACTTCGGTTGACTTTTTATTGCTGTTCACCCAGAAAAGGTCCTTTGACACGTGTGATGAGCGACAGTCACATTATATCCTGAAACTAATTTGTTGAGCACACAGTAACCCACAAACTATCTAAATAGAGTATCAAGACCAATTTCATCCTGGATGTTGGAAAGTTTTCGGGTCACCATCTTTTGTTTTTCGGGGACTGATTTTCAAGTGGGATTTTGTGTCGAGTCCTTCCTTAGACAGTGATCGCCAAGATAGCTTTTGTTTCAGTCACACCCTTGAGTTAGTTAAAAAAAATTACAAATGTTGTTTCAGGACAAACTTTTTTAAAATGAACATTTTGAGTAGATAGGGGTTTATTTTCGTTTCTCTGATGATAAAATTACGAAAAACTTCACCTGATAACCCTCACTCTACATTTCGTAGAAAAATTCCGATTCGCTAAGCTCCATTGAATCGTTTCAACATTAAAAGCATAAATGGATGGGATAGCGGTATGACGTAATGGATTTCTAGTATCTAAAGTGCGAGCCTTCTATGCTGGCAACAATTTCTACCGCCATTTTCATTTCGCTCTCATCGTCAAGTACTTTGAAATCGTTTGGACAAAACCGTACATACTACATTTTTCTTTTTCCGGCTGAAAATCTACTTCGCTTTTCCCCTTGAATTGTTGTTTCTTCTCCAATAGTTTTTCGAAATGGAAAAAATGTGAAAAATCACTTCGGATAAGAACGTGGAAAAGTAGGCCATTGATGCCATTCCGAGCCCAGGCCAGCCTCCGTCTGTGATGGTAGAATGGTAATGGCGGCATCTTGTTAGAATGCACTCTATTGCAATCACGAAATGTGCAGAAAAGCAAGATACAATTGTAACTATTAGAGATTGCGGTTTACTTTTCTCGCTAAACACTTTTCACTGTTTCAAACATTTCCTTAATAACAAAACACATCTCACTTATGCGAAATTTTCTCGTTTTAGCGTGAATATTGCGAAATGAAATTTCTGGAAATGAATTATTTCTTATTTTCAACTGAATTATTTCAGTCAGGATCGGAATCCTGTCAAATAACGACAGCAATTCATTGTGGTTGAAATGTATGCTCAATTTTATTAAGATCTTGTGCATGAAATATTCATCAATCTCAACCCTAAGACATTGTGTAGGGTGCGCTATTTGCTAGTTTTTGGAAGTGCGTGTTATTTTGACATTCTCAATAGTGACGCGCTTGTTAAATTGATAGATATGTAGTCTTATACTTTGTAAGAAATGGATCCTTAATATTTGAATAACGCTGCTATTCATTGAAAAATCATATCCGCTGATTCAAGTCGCAAAATCATCTATTCATCCTGAAGGCTGGCATCAATAACCAGAAATGTAGGATTTTGGACCCCTAAAAATCTTTATATGGCCGTAAAGAAATCAACGCAGGGTGGTTCTGTGTTGCGGGCTTCGAAATGGTGAAATCATTGGACCCTATTTCTTTCCAAATGAAGGCGGTAGCAACGCTACGGTAAATTGGGTGCTATATCAAACATGTCAACTGATTTTTGTAGCTGCTTTTAGACAATTTGCGCTCGGACGACAATTTTTGCATAGTACAGCGTACCACATAAGCTGCAAAATACCCGCAATAATTCCAAAAACAAACCCAACAGAAAGGTTACTCTGCAGTTGGATATTTTATCAGGATAAATAGTTGCTCGAAGTTAGGCTATAGCTTTTGTACTTTCAAACTTCACAGATACTGGACACCAGATTATCTTTTAAATGTATGTCTGTACAAATTATTTTCGAAAATTCATACTTTTCCAAGGTTTCAATGAAAAAACTCTTCGAAAGACACTGACCTAAAGATAAAGTAGACCAAGAAGCAAATTTCGTAGATGATGAATTATCCTTAAACGTAACTTGTCATCGAAAATATTATGTGCTGACCTGACATAATAGAAGCTACGACACACTAACAAAGCCCAAATCAATTGGAGCAATCAATTAGTTCAAAGATGGAAAGAAATTCGATATGTTTGGAAATGATGCAGGACGATTCAAGCTCCCGAAGGCATACAAATGTGAAGGGAAGTGACACACATTGATAGAGTAGTAAATTATGAGAAATAATAAAGCACAAGCGTACGTGATTCATTCACAGGAACTGTTTAGAAATGCGATCAAGCAGAAATAGATTGGCTACTTACTGGAAGTGTTTGAGGAATGCAAACACGGATATTTTTTACTTCTATACGCCTTCGGGACATGAAAATGGTATTTATTACTTGCACCTGGAATATTTTTCCGATAACTTGTAAGAAATAAGAAAAACAGGAAGTTTTCTTAAGATCAAGATTTTTTTTGTTGTGCTTCTGTCTGTTTTTTTCAAAGATTTTCACAACATCAAGACAAATCGTTACTCGTCAACTATTGAGAGACTTCTTTCATAGACCTTGATTTTTGAGCTGCATCGTCATGCAAAAGGATAATCAGGTTAGAAATTTCATACCTCTTATGCAAAATTGGTCCAAGCACTGGTAGATTTAGTAGAGTCAGAATTCTGAAATCAGCCGAATTCGGTTGACGATCCTTAAAAGGCTGATTTCTTTATATCTCTTGAACCATGTGTTCGAAACTCTTTGCTGACTGTTTTCAAGGTCGAAAACTAGCCTTTATACCCTGGAACCAATAACAGTCCGTTTTGTCAATGACTCCTAAATACTAATTCATAGAGCTGACATAGAAATTTGCGAAGAAATATCCTTGACGAGCAATTTTATTTACAACACAAATTAGACGATCGAGTATTTAGTCCATCATAATGTTTCAATATTGTTTCATGTTTTCGACATCCCAACTATTGAGTGGATCATTGAATATTTTCCATTGAAGCGTATCATGAGCATTTTGATCAGGCAAAAAAGTTGATCGGCCTGGTAGCTATTTAATGTAGGTCTTTGTATCTATTTTTCCATTTTTTTTGGTAAGGTGACAATTCTTCACTCATTTTCGATTAAAATTTGATACATACTTATTTCGGAAACAATTGCACAGCACGATAAATATTATTGATGTTTATAAACAGCTCGTCGACGGCCGTCTCAAGCCAGCGATTTACCGCAACCGGCAATTGTTGTTGGCGGCACATTTTGACTTTGGCCGGGGGTGCCATCGAGGATGGATCACCACAATTTGCGATGCGAAGCTGCATTTACATTTTAGCGTATGCGATTGCTATCAATAGACTTATTACTAGTTGATTTAAGCGGAAACATTTCGGAATCTCTTTCATTTTGGAACCAATTTTTGAGCTCTGACTTCCAGATTATTAGGTGAAAAATTTCGAACGTTTTTCCGGTGTTTTTTAGAACTGATTTGATGATCAAAGCTGTAGGTAGGTAGGTTTATGAACCGCAGCCTGTTCATAAATATTTCTACATAAATACTAAATTTTGTTATAAGAGGATCCCTTGCTAAAAGTCTTTTTGGAAAAACCGTCGGAAAACATATTACAGTATGTTACGTAAGAGCGTAGTCACTATTACATGTAAAAAAAAAATCGTAGCGATCTATTTCTTTTTCTATGACATAGAGGGCACCTCAGTCCTCCATGCTTTTTGCAAGGAATCAGCTGTTAGTCGAATTCAGTCGTTCTTCGAAATGAATGCTCCTGACGCCTCGCGCTTCGAGACAATTATTTTATGTTCGCATGAAAAAATATCTAAATTAACGCAAGAAGCTGCTGCAAAATAAATGGGAAAGTCGAATTAGTTCGTAAGTAAGTGGGTGAATCGCTATACAAAGTTCGATAATGTCGATGATTTTCCTAATTGCGGGAGTGCAAGCAAAGTGACAAAAAAGACGAAAAAAGATTCTCGCAGTGTTTTCGAAGGATCTAACTTCGACTACGTGAAGGTGCTATAAAATTGAAAGCAAAAGGTGTCGACATATCATACGGAACGATTCGTAGGCGCTTGCTTGCAAATAAAGTGAAATATCGGAGTACTTTGGAAAAGCCAATGTTAAGTGAAAAAACACGCGGAAAAACGTGTGGCATGGGCGAAGGAAAACTTGGATCGCGATTGGAACAACGTGATCTTTTATGATGAATCTTCCTTTTGGATAACCACCACTAGTAGGCTGCTCTAACGGACTGTTAAACACTCCGTCAAGGTCCATGTCTGGGGATGCTTCTGAATAAAGGGTTTCGAAACTTTGTTCTTATTTACAGATAATTTGAATGCGGAAAAAATGAAAAAAAACCTCTTAAAAGGCTTTGTTACCATCTGCCAAGCAATGGTTCATCAGAAAAAATGAGAGCTGGATCCTTCAAGAGGACAACGACCCAAAACGTCGGAGTCGAGTGTGTAGCGAGTGAAAAGGGCAAAATGGGGTTGTTACTTCAGATCTCAGCCACCGGATTCAAAGTCAATAGAAAATGTGGGGGCTCTAATAAAAATGCAACTCCGCAAACGCAAGCCATGTAATTTAGATCAATTTTCTCGACAAATTCGGAAAATTTGAAGGTCTTTTCCAAAAGAATATGCCGAAAACCTCATGGAAAGCATGCTCCGACAGTGTCAGGCCATAATTGATGCTGGAGGAGATTGGACTTGCTACTAAAGTATTTGCATTGAGTATTAACGAAATGTATGAATTTTTAAAAAATATATTGTTATAATTTAACAGTGACCACGCTCTTATGTAACAGACTGTATGCGTTCACTATTTAAATAAAAAGGATCATACTTTTTCAACGTGCCTACTCGTTTCAAATTACAAATAAAACCAATGCACATTCCCATGGTTTGTGCTTTTTGTGCAATCTTAAGTAACGTTCCCGAAATATTCATCAGAAACCATAAAGATGTAATGTAACTGCTTGAAAGCATGACCCAGCAAAATGCCATGGAAGCATGTTGACTATACATTGATACATACCCATATTAGCAAAGCTAATAACCAAAGTAGACTATACACTTTTTCACGTTTTGATACCAAGCGTTTTGGGATTTTTTTTGAATAAATTTATGTACCGGATTTATAATCAGTTTTTTTTTTGATTCGATAATATTCTGAAGTTAATTCTAGAGTTGATTTCAATTTGGTTTTACTTTCGTCGCTCTACAATTACGACCGGAATGGCAGCAGGAGGAGAGGCTAACACAAATTGAAAACGAAAATTAGAAAATGAGATCTTTAGCGGCGAAACGCATTAGAATCGAATCGAACAATCGCCGGATAATGTGGGAGTAGTATCCGATTGCTAGAATTCATCTGAGAAATTCAATTTTATTTGCAAATGTTCATAGAAAATGATAATGCCTTCGAAATCCGTCGGAACTTTTCGCATCTACTTGTTAATTTTATTGTTTTTAATTAAGTCCAAGTGATTGAGCGGAAATAGTCATCGAGTCAATTTATTTTAGTGGTCAAATATTTGGAAACATTAAAACGCCCATTGGGTCGGTCAGTTCATAAAGATCTCACAATAGAAAATGTGATTCTCGTCAAAAACTTCCAAGCTCAATTCGATTCTAAATCGATTAAATTGCCTTGAATTGATCTTTTGAACTTTGCATCTTCAGTGATTCGGTAGACCTCGAGTTCTTGCACTTATAAGTTGTCCGTCCCGTTGCGGATTGGCTAACGAACTCAATCGCTACTGGCACCGCAAAACGAACTGCAAAAGAAATTATCAATTAATGCATAATCAGCTTAAGATATTGAATATCGTGGAAATGCGGCATAAGCAGTTCGATGGCTGAAGCCCATTGCAAATGGGCTTCGTCCGCGTCCTCTTCTTTCTTTCCCGGCAAAAATTCATGCAAGCAACAAATTAAAAACCAATAAATAATAGCAGACCTTGTTGCTGAGTTTCATAAATTTTACGGTTTTAGGTCAGCAGGCATTTAAGTGCTGCTATGATTAATTCTGCAATTTTTAAAGGCTATCTTGATAATATTATTGCTGATGAGGCTCCTGATTGTATCTTTGGTTAATTATACGAATACGATGGAACTTTTCAAGGGTTCTTTTGGATAAATGCTTGAAGGTCAATTTAATTGCTATAGTACCACCATCTGGTTTCAGTTGGTGATGACAATTTAAAGACTCGTTTTCTGTAATTTAGATTTGTCCATGTGAATTTCGGGCTATCACGAATAGTTGAAAAACCAACTATGAACAGAAAGTATAGTTCGTTTTTGATTTTATCAAAAAGTGTATTGGAAAACACCAAAAACTCACTATCATTTGCATGCCATTGCTACCTTCATTCAAGGCTATCTTCTGTTCAAATTTAAAATGTTACATGACAACAACTTTAGGCTTGGCTTTTAAGTACTTTTGACATTAAAAAATTGTCCATTCTTTACAAACATCAATCATATGTTTAAAAAGACTAGTCAGTCTTCCTTACATTTATTGAGTAACGGTGGTAACGGTAATAATCAAATTGGAATTTGCTTAAACGTAAATAGCGAAACATAGTTTTTGGCGGAAAACTACCGCCAAGAAGATCTAAAAACATCAAATATGAAATATAAAATATTTCAATTTTCTTCCTGTTGTTAACGCTGAGAGATTGCTAACTGGAGGACGCGGTCGTTGGAACGAGACAGCTGAAAATAATGTCTTCAGGAAGCCAATGCTCCATTCAGGCTGATGCGATATTGATGATGATCGTGTCGTGTCCTACCTCTGTTTCAAGAAAATCTAGTTTCCTTTAAGACTATCAGAAGCAAAGGACTTTAAAAACAAACTAAACTACCGCCACTATTGTATTTGTGAATTTTTTCTAATAAATTTTAAGCGGAAATAAGATGGAAACACACTCACAACAATATGAGCAAAATTTTCTTTAAAAATAGTCGCTAATAATGCACACTAGATTGCACAGGATTTTATGATCGATTTTGGAATTCGCGATTGCTTTTTAAAAAGACAGTAAAAATTTATGACACTTTAAGATTCTTATTTGATTATTAATCAGCGTCGAACACATTCAGTATTAAGAACTTGTCAATATTTTAGAAAAAAATAGACAAAAGGATGAAACAAAAAATTTCGCTATTACAAAAAAATAAATTCAAAAAATTATGAAATGGTAAAACGAGGAGAGTGTCATCCGTTTTCAATATGAAGATTTTTGAAACAATTAACTGATAAACATGAACGAGTTATGGAACGGACACAGTTAGGAAGATTTCGAGTGATTTATCAGAGATAAAAAGCCCCATTTAAAACGTGTTTGCTTTTGACAGCGGTTCACTTGTGCATCGAAGTTGAGAGAGCGGTTGTTTGAGCCCTTAAAAAGTCAAAGGTTTAAAATCCTTCAGACTTAAAATTATTGAAAATGAATCGTGTACAAAACACTGAAGAAAGTTGCAAGTAGCAACCGAAATACGTATTTGAGGAGATACATACTATTTTTGGTAAAACGCAACAACACGACTTTTTCAATAATTTTAAACACTACCAAAATGCGCTCAGGAAAACAAAATACCCATCAGACTTATAAAAAAAGCTTTTTTGTCACTCAAGCATCAAAGGTTTAGTTTATCGGTGTCGCTCGAGACTCGTTAAGGGGTAACAATACAGTAACGGTCGAAAAATATGGCTTTTTTGACAATTTTTTTCGGAATCCTGGAACGAGAGTAGGTAATTTCCGTTAAAGGACTTTATTGAGCACTCATTGAAGTATGAGACAAAAAAAATTTATTATCATTTTCATACAAAATGGCGGCGATAGCGCCAATCTTCAAATAAGCCTTTTTTTTAATTGATAAACCGGCGAAAAGATTTAGCGCAAACGATGAGACCAGGAACAAAAAGGAAACAAAGTTCATTATTCACATATAATTAGCTATAGAATCACGTAGGCATTTGTATTTAAACTGATTTATGTAGAAATGGCGCACTTTCGAATTATTTGTAATTGTTTGTAATTGTTTGTAATTGTTTATATTTGTTTATAAAAAAACATTTACATCCAATCGAAAAACGGCTACGTGATGCTCAAGATATTGCATTTGCAAAGCTTCAAAAAAAAATTTGAGACTGATCGGAGCAATAGTTTTTGAGTTATGATTTCGCCCAACTCGAAAAAGGTAGTTTTGAGAAAAACGTGTTTAAAGTTTTATGTGCATTTAAATCATAAAAATGTTATATATACATTTAATCAGCGATGCCTGCACCATACATTTGGCCATCCATGTTGATGCTAACCTCTTCCACCTCCTTTCTAGATGCTTTTATTGACATTCGAGCCTTTTTCGCAGCATCAGACAGTGACATCTCAGAATATCGAACACGACGCTCGTCCGCCTCAACGCAGAAATTGTAGCAGTTGTACCCAATTTTTATATCTAAATTCTCCATGAGGCTCATTATACTCGAAAGGCCATCATTATAAATGCCCACGGCGATATATACTGCAGTCGCAAGTACTTTCTTCCCACTAGAACTTGATTTCGGAGCCATCGACCAGGCCATTGCATTGAAGCTCTCGTTGCTATTTTGAGTGTAGCAGCCGATGCATCGAGAAAGCAGGTCATTGGTACTCAATTCTAGATAAATTGGAGATTTTGCTTCAAAAACTTCTTGTGACATTGCTGGCTTATGAGTATAAGTTGAGTTACCAGTAGCCCGTGCCCTCTGCCACGAGCACCAAGAATCTTCTCCTTTCGGGCGGTAAGATATGTGCTTAGCGCGTGCTGTAGACGTTGCCGGAAAATCCAGAATTTGACGTTTAAAATTTTTGTTCAGCTATATAACGAGAAGAATACTATTTTTGAATATATAAAGGTTCGTTTAGAGGTATAAAAAAAATTTGGATTTTTTGAACCGCTTACTGTGGTGTTACCCCTTAAGTCGTATTTCAAACACTCCAGTGCGTGAAACATTCTCCGAGCGTTTCCGAGTTTGTGAAACATTTCTCTGACTACGAGTGTAACGCCCACTGGACTACTATTCTCGCCTGCGCACCTCCTCCTTCCATGCTTGTGTCACAAAAAATAGAATTCGTCATTCGTGCGTTTCGCGCTGTGTGATTATTATATAAGTCTTGAAACTACAACAATAAGATAATTGCCGTTTTGACTTCATAGCTTCACACTGTCAAATCAACATGAAATATTACAAATTTTTCATTGCTTAAACCAATAGTATATTAGTATGACTTTGTAGGACAAGCTCATGTTAAAATAAATCACATTATGTCTAACATTAACGTTCATATGTTTCCTTATATTCTTCTGACACTCTACACTCGACGATTTCACGTATCTTTTCTGTTAGTGAAATTTCAATGTAGTGATGCGGATTCGAAACGTCGAATGTCAGATCAAGAGTCCGTCGCTCTACTCCTTAAGCCCTGAGAGCACCACGCGTGTAATAATCCGTAATCCGTGTAAACTTATGTGGAGTTTGTTGACGATAAAAAAGGATTTCATTCAAAGAAAAACATAATTCGATCTACTATTAATAATGAAGTATTTTCATTTTAAAACTATAGATTTTCTAATTATCTCAATAACTTGCAGTTTTAAAAACACAGTCGCCAGTCTTATTTCATCCTTAGTATGAGAGAAACGAAACTAAATTCCCAATCAGAAAAAAAAACTATTAAATTAAAGCCCTAGGCAGACCATTGAATATCTAATTGGAATATTTTTTTTTCTCTGAGTGTACCACGATACAATGGACCACATATTATGAATCTTCGACCGTCGATGACTCCAAGATGGTCTTTTTGATGGCATGTACAAAATTCATTCGATTGTTGACAATGGCGCTTAAAAAGTGGGCCGCAGAGCTGGAGGACGATTTTCAGACGAATATGATTAACATAATGTAATATATTCGACTGATGTGGTGGTTTGGATCACCGCTAGATTTTATGGAGATGATTATGTTAGCAGGATCAGTTAACACCCAAAAATACGAAGCAGTAATCAAGAAATGAGTTACATCAACTATCAAACACAGTTTATGCAGAGTTTCCAGACGAACCTGGAACCCGATAAAACTAGAATGTACCTAGTTTCCCATGGAAAATATTTGTTAAAAACTTTGTATCCAAGAAGAGTTATCCACTTTAGTTGCTTGAAAATCGACATCTTTGCACATCATAGACTGGACAATCGCTCGTCAACATTCCAACTATTATATAAACAAACCCGCGCATTATGCGCGAATCTTAACCAAATGCAATCGAAGCATGTTACGCCTGAAACATGTTCATATCTTGGCCTGCAAAGATGCAATGCGTAACCATGGCACAACCAATTGAATCGAATTATGTGAAAGTTGGATTTTCCACGGTTCATACCTTAGTACACGGCGTGCAGTTGCGCGATGATTATGAATTCAATATCTTAGGAAATACGAAATTGGATTTCCACATCATTTATAACTCCTCACAATCAATCTGCTCGGGGCTAAGCACAGTTTAGCTCAGTTCGCACGAATAATCAAATGAAAGATACAATTGGTTGCCGAGCGAGAGAAAAATTACCACAGTATGACCATGCGATGCTTGGCGTTTAGGCGCGCCAAACCACATTGTGGATAGATATGTACGTTGCAATCTGAAATTTGCCGACTATCTTATTTCTAAACACAAACCCTTATTGTTGTCTTGCTGATTTCGCGCAGAGTTGCTACATAAGACCATACCCAATGGAATTTTCACTTCCCGTTTAAATATTGTAGAGCAGCATGGAACCGTTGTAGGAGAGCAACTGGTGATATCCGATTAAATGTGAATTTTTTTTTATATATCACTAAAAATTCAAACTGGTAAGAAATACAAACGTTGTGCCTTTTTCGTTTTTCATAAAGATTGGTTTGTTTTGGTTCGATCACATGGTTTTCTTTACTCTCTGCAAGCATCCTCATTGGGTTATACTTTACGTTCGGGTCCATCATTACCATTTAAAAACTAAAGATTTTTTTTTTGGTCCTTTTGGTCAAATCAAGACGGCCTCTCCATCATTTTTTTGGTACATATACATATAACTTTTCTTGCTTAAATTTGTTCCAGACAAAATTCAGGATGTTGACAAGTTACGTTTCATGCAAATCGACGAATTTTTGCATGAATTTGTTAACCGTGCCAGACATTTTTGAACGCCTTTTTTATCAAAAGATTTGACTGTTTTATTAGGGATATGGATTCAAACGATGAACTTATAAAGCCTCTGAAATACTTGCTCCGAAACAACATCTGCAGTCTACAAAAAAAGATCTGCATCCTCTTTTGAAAAAGTGGTCAAGCACAACTTCAAATGGCAATGAATTTTGATGTTATAAATTGAAATAAATTCCATTATATGAGCTTAGAAACATTAAAGATTGTTCTACAGGCAGCGCGCAAAGTTGTAAGGTGAACAAATTTTTTTAATATGTTTCTTTAGAAAGGACACTTCTAAATAAAATTATCGAAAAATGATTGCTTCGATCCTGTATTACTAAAGACGATTTCCGGACATGCTAAGCAGATTTTTATGGAAGTTGTAAGGATATTTACCCGTTCTGGCTGACGATATCGCTAGAACATGACGGAAATTTCCTTTTATTAGAACCCCCATGGTCCCCTAGTGAGGCAATCCAACTACCAGCCTAGCTAGACGGTGGTTTCGATTTCTATTCTAAAAGTGGAAAAACCTGTTCCCACCAGAGTAACAGCGCATTGGCCGCGCTCCTTTGTTCCGCGGTCGTCGATTTCTGAAGAAACCGACCATGGAATTAATATGGATGGATACTCGTACCATGAGCATTGGACGGCCAAGAATTCGGACGCAAGGCGCTGCTTACTCCACTTGAAGCACTTGGGAGGAAATCGAATACGGAGGAGTCAGTCGTCCGTGTGTAAGAAGTCAAGACCCGAAGCATTTCAACGCACATGCATATGTACATACATACGAGTATGTGCTGCACGACTCCCCAAGATGTGAGGCTTGGTCGCTAGTATCTTGGAGGTCACATTTTACACCTCAACTACCTCCGCCATCGCTCACTTGGCAAACTAGGTACTATTTCCTCTCGAAAAAGACTTCTTCGCGGTGTTATCGAAGCGTTTGTTACAACGAGTTCCTACACATTGCGGTGGCTCGGATGGAAACTTGTTTTGCAAACATGAATAATGCGGAGTGTCTTTCTGGTAAAAATTGTCCTACTTCTTGGATAGATAATGTGGCGGCATGCATTTTTCCAATGGGAATTTATGGCGAAGCCCATCAATCATTTTTATAGCGCTATGAATTGTATTCACTTCTTCACATGACCGTGATTGAAAGCAGATGATTTTTTGATGAAATGTTCACCATCAATATCTAATATGTACAATGGCATCCTTAATTCTATTGGGGATATGATCCACAACATCTTTTTTGGGAATTTATGGGCACCGATTTAAACGCTCGTATGATGTCTTCGGGTTTAAGTGGATTGTTTTGTGTAGTTTTCGCATTCTTTGGATTTACAAAGACGACAATTTAGTAATGTATGATTAAACCAAAGGATTTCGAAATTGTTACGTATTTTTTAAGCTAGCAATAATTGGGACATGATCTTATGTTGTTTTTTAATAAATTCTGCTGAGAGAAATATGATTCGCACTGCGATCCCTTAAAATTTGTTGCAATTCGTTTTTAATCTTCAAAACTATAAACCCTTCAATTCATTGAGAATTTATACTTGTTACATCCTGATTCCAAATCGATTTAACTACAATTCATGTTCAGAATTTCGAAAAGCTATATTTTGACGAACTTTTTCAATTCATAACCAAAAAAAATTGAACAAAAAAATTAAATTCGCTTCCAGGCAAAATAAAAGCAATTCATCGAACTTAAAGCTTTAAAAGGCTACTGCTAAATTGTCAATTAACTCTAGTCAGTATAGTTCTTATGAATTACGTTCCAGAAGAATTTTTGAAGAATAAATAAAATAATTTGGTTGAAAAACGAAAACTTTCTTTGAAAAATAAATTGCAAATAGAAATGTTCATCCTCTCAATGTTATTAAAAAGGAAGCAGACCTAATTTATGAATTAAATATAAGGCACTTCACTTTAATTTCTTGGTTGCTGGATTAAATCAGATTTTTTTTAATGTGAAATACTTCCATTGTATTCAAAATGAGTTGAAGCGTAATTTGCAGCGGAGCTATTCATTGAGAGTGCTTATATTTTTAGGATATTTTCGTAGGAAAATGAGACTAATATAAGCAATTCACTGTGCTTCATAACTAAGAAGGACTTCATAATGAAGTATG
This sequence comes from Oxycera nigricornis, assembly GCA_963942545.1. Taxonomy (NCBI): domain Eukaryota; kingdom Metazoa; phylum Arthropoda; class Insecta; order Diptera; family Stratiomyidae; genus Oxycera; species Oxycera nigricornis. The sequence continues at coordinate 13,918,114 of OZ012659.1, forward strand.
GTCTTATGGAGTAATGTATCACTAGATGTACTTCATTGTGTCTGGTAGTATAATTGGCAGCCATTGAAGAAGAAAATTTTTTGCACATTTTCGCAACAGGCACAATTTTCTATGTTCTGTAAACTTTAAAATCGTTTCACTTAACCGGAAAATTTTACGAAATTCAATGTCAAATATCGTAAAACAAATCAAATTGTATCTACTTCGTCCGGTTAACACACAAATGCCATAAAAACAATCAAATGTAGTTACTTTAGTAGATAATTTCCTGACTAGCTACCCAATCTATCTAACAAGAAGTAATACTCGTCTGCTTTATTATACGATCGTTTTATTGTCATACGAAATATAAATAGCAATGCAAAGACTTTTAAATTCTACTTGAATTGTTCTTAAGTTTAAAAATCGACCCATCATTCTATATTTTGCAACTTCAATATGAAGCAAATTTTCTTCGTAATGAAGTATGTCAAGTGTCACTACTAGGTACGCTTTTACTTTTCGATTTATAGTTGTCGAAATTAGTTCTTGCGAAGCAATGGAAGCACGACATGTTTGTGTTGATTCCTAGGACCAATAACATTTGAAATATCTTATTTCTTCACTGAATGCAGAGGTTAAATATTGAGGTGATTCGTATAAAAAGGATTTTCTCGATACATAAGAGCGTTGAATGAAGTTCACCTCACAAATAATAATGCACACGGAACGATCTTCAATGTATGAGCTTTAAAGACAAGGTGAAATACACGTTTTGAGTTTTACTTACTAATGATATTAACAATACAGCCAAATTCAAAGACTATTACCATGAATTCCGGTTGCAACCTGAATATAAATCATAATTTTCAGCTAGAAGATCGTTAAAAGTATTAGGGAGTTTTGATAGTCGTTTCTTAGAAGCTTTTCGAGGACCACTTTCATTACATTTTATGTATGAAAAATATCCCGCTACAATTTCATCGTTTCTATCACAGAATAAATATGCATTAAATAGAGGAAGGTCCGTTGCTTCTACTACAAATCAAAAAATATTTCTAACATTTAAACTAGAACTAACCTGAGGAAAAATCTTTGAATTTATCATGGAGTTTCTAGGGAATGCCACTAAATGTATGCCATCTCTGGGACAAGTCAGGTCGATTTGTACAATAAGTGCAATGCAGTTTTCCTACTTCGTTCCGAAAATGGACCAAAATAGGATGTCCAGGTCTTTCCAATGACTAAGAAACATTGTTGATTCAGCCCATAAAAATATGATAGTAGTATCAAGCGTTCCTGATCAGCACCATTTTTGAACCAGAACGAGATACTTAGGCAGTCAAAAAATAATATGCGGTTTTTCTAATCATAGCTGGATCAACACCGCAACCGAACAATAAGATCAAATGTTATGAAACGACGGAAAATAATTGCTATCCAAGATTGCAGCTAACGCGGCGGTGGAGTAAAAGTTTCCGTGGATAAATGAATGGAGCGATTGCTTTGCAGCATTTGAGTCTACGGTTCAAATCCCGATGACGGCTAAACTTCAAACAACAAATATCAGAAAATGAATTCAACTAAAGGCGCCAGTTTCACATATCATCGCTTCTTTATGAATGCAAAACATTAAGCAACGACAACCATGAACTAAATTGGAGAAAATGTCACTGCAAATTAGACAGAAAATGATGATATAACACATATCTTTGTGCTATATAACGTGACTAGAACTTTGATGCAGAATGCTGCATGTATTAGGCTGAATTGCAGTAAATCTTATACGGGCCGCATGAGGCGGGGCGTTGTATGTTTAACATGACCTAGTTAGTTCCACATCATGCATTCCTGATTACTTGCTTCGCATTCGTTTACATAACATACCTGTCGTTAACGCCATCGAGCATGCCTGACCGGGTCCTGATTACGTTCAGACATATTTTTCTAGTCTGGATGATTTTGAACACTAAAAAACGATTGAAAACAGTGATTTCTTTGCACCCAAAAGAACCAAAAAAAAAGACTTAACTCTCTATCTTGTATATAGAAGAATGTAAATGGATTTCAAGTCAGTGGAAATATTGACTGTTATAGAGAAAATAAATAAAGAGAACGGCCTCGGAAGCTCAGAAATTGAACATCATTCGAACAATAGAATAAAGACCTGAACATCATCATGAAACAACTTCAGAAGAAATTGAAGAATTGAGAAAAAATGAAAATATAGTTGAAGTTAAGAAAAAAAGCAAATAACGACCGCAAAAACTGGTAATAAAGGAGTTACCATGGATGGACCTCGAGAATCGCTGGATGACTATTCGAAATTGTTTGGACTGTTTTGAAGCATACACTGTGCGGAAAAAAAAACAAAAATAAAAAAAGGAAACTGCAGTTTTTAGACTTGTTTGAAGATTGACATGATTTAACTATTTCAAAATGTTACAAAACCATGCTCGAAAATATCGTATAACGATGATCCATAAAGGATTCATCTTCAGTTATAGTACAAGATACTTTTTGCAATCATTCCATTGACCTCAGGACAAATTTAATCTTGAACATAGAATTGAGATTTATCCGAGGAAGCACACAGAGGAAAAATCAAATTGCTTAGGCAATTCCATTGAAGTGTTCCCAAATCTCTTTTATAGGATCCAACAATAAATACAAACCTATTCTACATGCAACAGCATGAATGAATGAATGAATGGACGAGCAGCACATCTTCTTTGCGATAAATTAGCTTTCATTAGATTATGTCAATGTTCAGTAATAAATTATGAGATTAACACCCTTATGTTTGCCACCCCTGCAAGCAATACTTAATGAGAAATTAGATTGGACAGTGTCTTAACAAATTGTACAAATTAATTTCTGTTTTTTTTTTGCTTTAGTAGATATGGTAGAGAATAATTGGATGCCGAATGAATGAATGTCTGAATGAATATTACACAGTAATATTAAAATATCCTGGCTGATAACGGAAGTCTAAAATAATTCGTACTTACTTTATTCCGTGTATTTTTGGAACGTTTTTTTTGTGGAATTGAACTCACCTGTAAAGAAGAATAAAAAAATAGTATAAAAATAAAAACAATTTTTGTAATACTGTTCAGATTGTGACAAAACATAATATATTTTTGGTTCATACAACTTTTTGAAAAAATCCATCTCTAGTAGATATTACGTATAATTTGTCATCGTTAAGCCTGTCATGCATCTTTTTCTCAGGCTTGTTCCGAACCAGTGAAATGAGTATACACATTTTTAATATATCCTTTTTGTAAGCGTTAGTTGAAACGAGGGATTTTAAACGGAAGCGTCGAAGGGATAACTTCAGAATAACTATAAGGGCATTCAAAGAAACCACAGTAAAGTTTAAACCGTTTTTTTTGGATAATGTTTTTGAGGAGTACCGTCCCACGCTAGTCGGGGTTGGTGATAGGGTTAGTGCTGGCATTATTAGGACACAACCGAATTAAAATCGGGAGGTTAGTTTCCGAGGTCCTTATGGTGGCTTCTCACGGCGCGTAATTTCACAGACCGCACAGCGCCATCATCTACTTGTAATTTTTTAACAGTGATATTACCTTTCGGTGGAAATGAGGCGTCAGCTCGCATCACTTTGAGCGTTAAGTTTGTTGACGTGAGTAGCATTAGAAAACATTACCAGGGGACTTTTTGGCACTATATATTATGACGTCCTTGTGCAGGGTTATAACAGGGAGTTGTGACTTGATATCTCCTCAGTTTAACTCAGTAGATTTTAGAGGTTGGTGGGAACTTTTGGCAACTGAATGTGCAATTGGAGAGCAAAATGCTGGTTCAAAAAATTGGTCAACAAGACAATAATATAATAAAAATCGTGACGAACAAGCTTCTACGAATTTGATGAAGCGTCGGTAGCCGTAGATACGTAGATTTCCAGTAGGGTTAAAACTATCTTCTACGTAAAAAGGATGACATTGCCTACATTATCTCAAAGAATGCATTTTTGGAGATTCAAACACAAAAAACCTCTTGGCGACGCTATAAAAAAGACCTAATCACAAATTATTGAACTCAAATGATCCTATTGTTTATCAGTACTTTTATTTAGACGAAATTGTCTTTCATTCGTTTCCGTATCTAAATAAATTTCAACAATAAATCGTCGCTCAAAAATTTATTTCTATTTTTATCTCCAGGTTTATTATCTATTTCTAATTCACTTTTAAGTTCAACTTTATCCGTAAATCTCCAAGGATTAATTGCTTTCAACTAGAATACAAATTACACGTCCATAATTCACAATCCCAATAAAGTTCCACCCTTGAAATGATTCATAACAAGAACAAATAGCGTACAGCTTGATTCCTTGAGCAAGCCCAAAGAAAGATGGAAATAAAATAGAGTTACGTACTTTCCAGCAGATATACACATACATAATGGGCGGTCGCATATCGGGCACAAACAAACAAGCAAACCAGGGAAAAAAACGTACCACCAAGATTTAACGACATCCCATTTGTTACTATTTTCGTTAAAACCTTCTTCACAATCGATTTTCCATTAGGGGCCGTCTTTCTACCTCAATGCCACTAAACCTTGCCAAGTGTTACAACGCGCCTTCATCTTTTGCTCCAAACAAATCCTAGATCCTTTTTGGATCCCATCAATTTCTTGCTGAAATATGAAATTATGTACGGCAAAGAATTTAGAATGGACCAAGTGTTGTAGCTGTGGCTCTAGTAGGCTTGCAGGACATCATTGTCCGGGGTTTCTGAATCGAAGGACAATCGGACGTATTGGAATATTATTTAGGATATATTTTTCAATTTGAGGGTTGTTGAAATTAGGGTGGGACATTTTTTTAATGGGTAGGTATTCCATCACTAGCAAATACGGTGAAACGGTTAAGATACATTCATCATGATCGTTGTCATCTCAAGTTTGTGAGTATACTCTCAAAGCAATAAGATAGGAAATACTGGATGAAAATATTTTCGAATTTATCAATTAAGATTCTATTGTCCGGTCTGAATATCCTTTACGAGTGATACTAATTGAACGTTTAAGTGGTCTTAATGTCCCTACTTAGGTTTCTTGGTGCTTTTTGAAATGATTTTGAATTAAAGGATTTTACTTCGATGAAATGACGACTGAAGAGTTTTTATCATCCCTGTCTGCTACAAAAAAAAACATTACAGAAGAATTTCATGTAGGAGAATTGCTTTTTTTGGTGAAAATAACATGTCTCGCAAACGTTCATATAAAAACAATTTGTCAGCACGACACTCTCCTGCTAACTGAGCGATTTGTGCTTGTCCAAATTAAGTGTAAACTATCGAAGTTTCACGCGAATCGGAGCACACTTAGCAACCCTTTTACAAATATAAAAGTTAAACTTGGAAATCTGCTGAAGATATTATTTTTGGCAAAAATATTATGATTTACTCAAACAGCGTTTGAATTTCGTTGCATTTTCAATTCTAAACCAAATCTTTTTAAAACTTTTAAAATTCAAATTAATGCAACAGAACAGTCCATAATATCATATCACCAAATATGAATTATTCTGATCCCATAAGCGTGCAATATTCAAATAATAAGTTGCTTTTACATTTCCTTTCCTTTTTTCCCAGCCAACAAGGATGAAAGCTAATTCCAAATAAATTACATGCCGAACAATATAACGATGTGGAATGCCTTCCACCCATATCTAACGAGCGTCTTTATATATCTAAGCCAAATGGCTACAAAATCCAGGCCGAATATTTCGTTAGAAGCCAATTCGTCGTAAATTCAGACATAAAAGCCACACATAAATTGAGTTTTGATGTTATTTTACATTAAAAAGGTAGCACATCCAATTTTTTCTGGTGTGTTTTCCTTTTATTTCTATCGAATATATTGAAGGGAAAAAATCAAGGAGATTTTTATGAGGCTAGTATTTATTTATTTTTTGGAAATTATAAATGGCATTGAATGATTTTAAGTTGTCGATACAAAGTTAATAGCATTGCTGAGCTAGCGATAAAAAAAAGAGATTGGCAGATTCACAGTTTTGAGAAATTATGATTAAAAAACAACTGTCAAGTGTTGACTTGATATTAAAAATATTGTTCACACGATTCAAGACGCTTTCTCATCAATTTTATGTTAGGACTTAGTAAGCAACAAGGTTTGTTCACATTTAGTGAGCAATTAGAAATTTTCTTTTGTCAGTAAAAATTGTACTTTAGCTCCGAAAAAGAAGTAAAACAAGAGGCTTATTTTCTTCGTAGCACTAAAATTTTGAAAATATATTTATTTTTGTTACGCGAAAAGTGGCTCGCTAAAAAGTGAAATATTTATTTGATACAGCTTTTTTGTAGCGTTCCTAAATTTAGCTATGCTTCCAAAAAAATTCACTCTAAATGTTTGTGCAGCAAATGTTAACTGGGATCGCAAAATTATCAGGGTTGATTTAAGTTGGCTTCACGAGAGCCGCATCGCGAACTACACTCTCAGCTGCACTCGCATAGTTATTGGTCACTCGTGGACACAACGATCGGAAATGAATTGCAATAGCGTATCACCTCAAGTCGTTTGTATGCATTCAACTGAAGATGGCATCTTGTCGGCTGAAATTCCGATGGGAATTTTCTATAAATGTGGATGAGGAATCCAAACCATGTTGTTTGCTCGCAGGCAACACAAGATCATTATTTCCGTACAGCTTTATCGCTTGCTACTTGGGTTTCCTGATTGAATTGCAGAAATAGAGCAGGCGATAATTTGCTTGCGAACACGTTTGACAAGGGTGAGTTAGGCAACTGAAGTGACGTGTACGAAGCCCGCAGTACAAAAAATTTATCATTCAAACCGTCGATTTTCCTAGTGTTTTCTCTACGATTTTTAGTGGATAGAAGTAAACTAATATTTGTCTGCATCGTAAAGAAATCGTTTCTACCTCTCATCCACATTATAAGAGAATTTCCATCGAAATATCAGCCAGCAGAATAGCGAGGTGAGATAATAGCTGCCATTGATTCCCTACAGCCAACGTTGCGTCCAAGAGCTGGAAATAACGATACGAGTGCTGCTAGGAATCTGGCTGACAATGCGGCTGCTACTGCGGCTCGTGTAAGGCGAGCTAAACTTGGGGCGAAATTCGGTTGCACTTCATTTTGTCAGAATTTTAAAACCATTCGTGTAATCTGGATTCAGCTTAAAAAGGAACCGAAGCGTTGTTTTTTAAAGGAAATCTCCATAAAAAAGATTGAGACACATTGCGTTTTACCATTTTTATTTTAAAGGAAAAAAAGTAAAGGCAACATCGTTTGAAATGAGATTTGAGCTAAATTTTTAGAGTGCCAAAAACTCCACAAGCCTTTTACTTTTATATCGACTGCTATCTACTACTACTATCTACGATTTTTATCATATACACAAGGAAAAAAATCACCTAGTTTTTGAGGGGTCTTTTCGGTTACGATTTTCAAAAAAACAACAATCTAACAATTTTTCCTCAATAGAAGGAAAAGAGATGCCATTTTGAAATTTTGTACAGATGTTAATTGGTACTTTGGGTGTACAAAAATACTTTTTTTAGATTTTTCGTTTTGTTTTTTACCCATAACAATTTTTAAAAATAGAACATCAAAAAATGACGGCGGACGTGTTTTCAGGTGACTGGATCATCTGAGAAAACACGCCAAATTAATCCTTGCTTAAGTGCCTATATTAGGTACCGGAATGATTTTTTTCATTAAAAAAAAACAAAAAATTTAGTGAAGATCGAAAAATTTGATACCGATCATAATAATTCCGCAACCGGCTATAGAAATATATGTACACCTCAACATATTAAAAAATCAGAGTGATCGGTTGAGTATTTTTAAAAAAACATGAATTCAAGAAAATCGCGTTTACTTTTTTGACTCTGCTATGCCTGCACCATACAATTTTTTTTCTCTTTTTCATACAGCTTCTGACTAGCTCTGATTTTTTGAAAAATTGCAACCTAAAAGACCCCTTAATAAAATATTTTATGAATTCACGAAATATTCAAAATGTTGCCTAAATCAAAAAAGTCTACAGCCTAATTTGGACGAGAAATCTTTTTTGATCATGTTAAAATAAATCGTACATAAATTTGCGTCGCCCAAAAAATTCGAAAATACGAGATACTTTATAAAATTTTCAAAATACTTTTCAAAACTAGTTGATTTCAGGAAAAATATTCAAAATGATTTCATCCCTTGAGCAAATCTTCCATCAAAATACGAACTCTTGTTTGGCAACACTGAATCATTTTCATTCGCACTCCATCGAGCACCTAGTCGTCCTTGCTCTTTTGCTTGAGCCTATTTACGAAAACCATAAATCTTACACAACTCTGCAGATAATTTCCTGATTTGGTTCGGTGCAAATATAATAATCCTTGCGTCCCTCGGACACTGCAAACACATTTTGCGGGTGGTCCTGCCGACCAGGTTATCTAGCCACATGGGAACGGCCCCCAGGCTGTCTGGCCGACCGACTCATGCCATCGTCCTTCTGAAAAGGACTCTATTCGCCACACACTCTATGTCCTGCTGAAATTGGTGCCCAATCGACTGACCGCCAATTTCGATTCGATGGATGACATGCTGATACACTTCCCAGTCGATGCCATTGACAGATTGGGGATGGAATTCGGATGGTATGGCGTGGAAGAAGCTGGGTCAGGTTGTAGGTGTTGATGCAATTAAAAAAGCTAACAAGCGGGAATCGCGTGCTATCGGGAAATCTTTTCTTCACACATGTAGGCACATATAATTTCGATTCGGGAATCAACAACGTTGATAACGATATGGAGCGGAATCTGCACTATATTTCCACTCGGCAATCGATGATTGATGGGAAATGATTGGAAGTTCGATTTCAAGGTGCGTGTTTGCTTGTTTTGCTGCCAATCATTCATTAATTATTTCAAGCTCTCTGTTGCGCACATGTTGTGAGGTAATGACTTGCTCCCGTTCGGAATTTATTAATAATAATTCAAAAGACGACTGGAGAATCCACAACTGCTTGAAGTGGACGAGATTTTCAATCTCTGCAAATGGTCCATAAGAACACAATGGACATATCTTAGCGGTAAAAACTAGAGCAACCTCACTTAAGAATCAAATTAACATTCAACAAATTTCGAAATCTTAATGGAAAAGCCGTATTCATTTAACGACTAGATATATGAGATGCAGAACACCCCCAATGAGAAATAAAAAAAACAGTGAAATATAATAATACTGAAGGATGATACAAATAAAAGCACACATATTTCCACCTCGACACGTTATTAAACTTTCTTGTTGAGATTTTCATTAACGCGAAAGAAGAACTTGCTGGGAAGCAAATGCTACAGCTACCATCATCCACCAACCAACCAACCACTCGACGTTCATCCCCCAAAGCGGTTTTTCGCTTAGACTTCATTACGAAACTACGACCAAGTTGCTCAAGTTCGTGTTGCTTGATATGCATGTACTTTTATTCTGTACAGCGGCAAGAATAGGCATAATATTCTTTCTTCATCGCATTTTCATTTTCGTGCTCTCATTTTCCTACTTTTCCTTAATTTCATTTTAAGCAACTCACAACCTACTGTTGTTCTGTTGCTGTTTTTTTATGGCCTGAGTATTTGGGTGTGGCAAAAAAGGATCGAACTGAACAGGGATAATGTTTTTTATTTTCCGGATATTTTTTTCTTGTCTTCATTAAGCAGACAAAATGTAGTTTGCACTTGCTTAAGGGGTTAGGCCAGTGTAAAGCCTGAAAAATTACCAAATTTGCAAAAATTTCTTTAAGAAAAAGTGTTACAAATCTAGTTCATAGATCTTATTGGTGCACCATAAGATATATGAAAGAAATTGAGTTCATTTGTTAAGAACGACATTAGTTTCTCAACGCGTCACATTCTTTCCACCAAGCAAACTCCAAGGATAGATTATCCACATGAAATTTATTTTTGAAATGTATATTCGCATTGAGACTTGTCTAAATTCTCCCGCAGACAATCAACAAAATCTTGTTCCTTCTCAGACCTCACCAATTTGAGCGCACCGAGCAGGAACACAATCTCGGAGAGGACGTTCGCGATATCACCAACACAGCGAAGAATCGAATAACCGAAGTGGCGCTACTGATTAACATTTCTTTACGAACCCGAATAGCTCAACCGAGTTGCGAGTGAAAAGAAAAAAAATGTTGACTAGATTCCAGCGACCGTTCCCGATGCCTCTAACGCATCGTTTCTCAAAGTGAGGGGGAATTTTGTCCTACTATGAGGTGGTCATCAAAAATAAATCTATCAGAAAATAAGATACATTTTTAAATAATAAATTTCAAGCTTTAATTAAGACCTCTATGAAATATTTAATGCTACTAAAAACTAATTTATATAGAGTATTTTGAAAAAATTATAAGGGGTCACAATACTAAAAAGATTTCGAAGATCAAAAACAATTCTTCTACACACGTACCATTTTTTGTGTTTTTAATTTTTTATTGGCATTATTAAATCTCTAAATTCTTATATGAAACCATCATTCATAGCAATAATCGTGTTATTCGCGATTTTTTCCTGCAACTCTAATTCATAAAACAAGTTCATCCCAATCTCTGATAATCACGAATTGTAATTTCCGATACGAACCTTCAATGACCCGCGACTCGTTCAAGCTACAACGTGATCCATCCTTAATTTTCCTTGATTTTATCCCCAAAATAGTTCCCTTTTTCGATATACGACGGAAACACCTATCAGACCTCTGAGTGCGAAACAGATGGATGTCAAGTTTTAGACCAAACTTGCGGTTTTTAGCATAAAGTAATAACATTGCCTGAAACACTCAATTCGTTTTCCTGGGATACATATGAATGTTCACGATCATGATAGTTGGTATCTCAACTGAAAGGTTGTGAACAGAGGTAACCAATGGATAATATACGTAATACGCAACAACCCTCAAATTAATTTTAATCAACAATAACAACAAACTCTCAAAATCAAATAATTTCCAAGGAAATCTTCAATGATGTGCGGCAATATTTAGTTAAAAAACAAAAACTCTAATCTAATGGTCGAGAAAATAATGTCAATCATGGATTTTGGGTAGACAGCCAGTGGTGAGCTTAAGTCTAAGTTTGTGGGGTCGACCACCGCTAGCCCCATTTGGTCGTCTTTTAGAATTGAAGACAAACTGTACAATCCGTTATATCTCGGTAACTATAATTCTCACAAAAACGTTGTGTATGTCAGAATTGCATAAAGGAGGATTCACAAAATACGCAACGCTTATGAGGGTGTGGGTGGCTTACTGCAAAATTGTTACATGCCATTATGTATAGGTGGGTGGGCTCTGAAGTAAATGTTGCATAACACAATTCAATAAGTAAACCTATTAAACCCAAAAAAAAGTATTTCTATTGAAAAAATACGTTTAAAATTGAACACTTCCAATTGTCGCGCTCTTTTGAACGCCATCTACCGGGGCAATCTTCTCGAGTCGTTACTTAAATGTGATGATGAAACTTGATGGACACCATGCAGCAGTTTTATTGAAAAACTTTTGACTAACGGATTCGTACCACCCCGCTTATTTTTTGCAACATTCGATTGAGCAATCAAATACTTTGGAAGGAATTAAACTTGATAGTTTTTTTCTTTAGATGGAAGATTGTATTAAATTAAATTTTGCATCAGTAATACTTCGACTATCGTTTGATACGTAACCTTCAGATGAAGATTTCCCGTTCAATCCACGTTATTAATATTGTCCATTTGTTCGGAAACAGTTGAAAAGGAAAAAAATTCAATCATGTACTTTATATTTTACTAAAATTAAATCTCACAACAAAAATAAAGCCATAATGCACCCAAACAAGGAGGATAAAAAATAATATTGAAATTGCCGGAAAAAAATGTGGAAACATCTTCGGATGAATTGTCTGATGAAACAATTAACAAGATGACGCTGTTCCAGTAATAGACAATCTAGATGACTGATTTTCAAGTCTATGGACTGAGGAGTAAATATAATGGCAAAAGAAGAGCTATTTAAATTTACAAAATAATTTTTTATTTTTCGAACATTAGGTCTAAAAATTGTATCAAAGATTTGCAAAATTACTGTACCATTTCACGATAGTAAAATTATATTTTTTTTACATTTCTTTTAGGAAACATACTTGTTGCATAATGATTATAGGGGGGACATGGGTCCCATCAAAATTGTTAGCGGAGCGTTACATGGGGGAGGGCTGTACTTAAAACCTTGGTAAGAGAGCGTTGCGAATTTTGTGAATGCACATCCATGAGAATTTTACAAGATAATGTTTTAGATGTACAAAATCTGCAATTCTTTTATGTTAATTGAATTATAGTTTCGAACTTTCCTGATAATTTGTATGATTCATATGCGTGAATATTTTAACATGCAAGGATTATTTGATATTATTAGACTTGATAACAATTATTTTGAATTGTCCCGAAAAACCAGCGGACATTTCTTATTTTTCCTAGAAATTAGACTTATGTAGAAAGTTTTCAGGAAATTGGCTGAACTCTTTAAAGTTATTTTTGAACTCCAAATACCGACAAAATAGTTTTAATTAAACAACTATCGAGCGGTTACTCGTTACACAATTGGATTCGTTAAAAATAAATCCACGAACTTAACAAACTTTCAATTTTCTCAAGAAAACAAACGCTACAACATTTCAGCATTCGAAACGCAATTTTCCTGCAAGTTCATCGTACACAAATAATTTCCCATTAAATCATAACAGGAGCGAATTTTAAGTCACGCCGACTTTCACTAATTTATGTCCCAATTCCGTTTACCTTATTATTTCAACAGCACAGCACGGCAAAGGTATGCCGAGTTTTGAATTTACCTCCGGGCCGCCTTAAACAGGAGGAATTTCATTCCTTCCTTTGCTGTCGCATGGAAGCTTCAAGATCACGAATATATATGTACATAAGAACAAAAACCATTTAATTAAATTGAAACTTTGACGATTTTTGATTAAAGTCAGCACACAAATGCCGTTTCGTCTTTCTCCTCGCTGAAAAGGCAGGAAGCCTTTAAAGAAGCCAAATTGAATTTTCAAGACGTCTTAGTTCGAACTTATGATATTCCATTCAACAGGTTGCCACCGGCAAGCCATTAAACAATTTATCGCATCAATGCTTGAAATATGTTTTGTCAGCGGAAAGTTTTGCAACTAGGAAATATTTTATATAGAATTCTAAGGCAGTGCTTTAAATGTACGCGCGGAATTGCTGTGAAAGTCAAAAGAAAGCAACGTGAAAATTTATGCGAAAAATGGCGCGTGTACTGTTTTTCTTTGGTAGAGATTACTGAGTGTGTCGACTCAAGTTAAAAACTGTTGCCTACGCACTTTTTGCTGACTGGGATTAGTTGTTTCGAGTGTTACAAAATGTTTCTCGACAAATATTTACTTGTCGAGTTTTTGAACTAAAGAAAAATGATTGAAGTAACGTTAAGATCGGTAGTGTTTTCATTTTATTATTGGTCCACGAGCATAGATACTGCAATAATTTTGTTTCAAGACTGATTTAAATTCCATACCTTCCAATATTTTCTCACATCCAATTCAAAGCATAAAAATAGAGGCGACATTAAAGACACCAACTTTCTTGACAACGAAACTGTTTCCCACAATCATGTGCAAAATTCTACACAAATGAAGCAGATGTAAGGTAATACGGACATATTGATGCCAACATTTTAAACACAATGATGCTTTAGCCAATACATTGTTGGTAAATTTGCAACACCTACAATCGGAAAACCAACTGGAGTGAATTTAAATATCTTTTATCAAAAAGATCTCCGCATTTGATGATAGTTTCACTACAGTTTTGGCAACAGATAAACTTCTGATCCCACTCCGTTTTGTTATCAATGAGGCATCCAACAATTTTGCGCTGAAATTTTAAACTCGCATTCCACACTTAGCAAAAGCACGAAGAAACTAATCTCTCAAGTAGCTATACATCCACACTGAGTCACGTGTCTTCGATTGTGCTCCCTATGCACACATGTTACTGTCTGGATCTACCCTTCCATTACCTATAGAAAGCGAACCCGCATGCTTGGCGCGGTTAGGCCTTCGTATACTTGTTTTGTCCAAATCCTAACCAAAAAAAAAACACAAAAACGAAAAATTACACATAAATGCAAACAAATATGTACAAAGCAAAAATTTGAGAACATCGACCATATTGAGCGCTAAAATTGATGATGCGTTGTTTTTAATTGAAAAAGATTCTTTTCCTATATTTAATAATAGTCTTGTTTTTTTTTTGTTTTTTACTGAAATATACCTTCCAAACTTTTAATATAATGTAAAAACAACAACATTCTTGATAAACATATCACTGCTGGATGCACCGTGCTTTAATTCTTTTTATCCACTGTTTTTTAAAAAATTTAGGATTTCGAAGGCTTCAAAATCCAGCATCATGACAATAAATTGAAAACAGCACAAATATGTATAAAAATAGGTTGACTTGGACACAAAAAAAAAGCAAAATTTTAATTTACTTTAATCGAAACAATGAGGACACAAGTCGGTGTACATTAAATTGAAACAATCGAACATCAACCAGACAAATAAAAACTTTTGATATCCACGTGGAAAACTTGATCTACTTTTATATTGACACAAGGCCAAACTCCTACACCAAATACAATTCAATTAGTAAGGATACATATGCCCTGGATATATCCACGTGGGAAGGATATCGACACATTTTATAGAGTCTTGTTGAAGCCCAACATCAACATCTCGTGCCGCATACAAATAAAAGGTTTCTTTTTAAATGTGTCATCAACTTGTTCTGGGAAGATCGATCATTCCCTTTTCTTTTATGTATCCAAACTTAAGATAAACATATTTTCATGGGTTAATGATATTTAGATCTTATCCGAATCCGTATATATTTACTTGGGATTAATATTACTTTTTATCAAACGAATATTTCCAACAAAATTGTTAATCTGAACTTGATGATTGTTTGCATCTTTCAATTGGAAAATGAAAGTTCCGTTTTTTATCGATAAAATATAAATTATATTCTGATAACATGAGAAGACTAGAATTTAATTTTTCAATTGCGAAAATTCGAAATGAAAAATACCGGAGCAATTTTCATTTCAATTTTTCGTTAACAGTCACCCTAAAGTAATACTAGAGTAACATTTCTTTAAAATGAAAGAGGTTTGAAAGTTATCACTTATTGTGAGAAACTTTCAGAAAAATTTGGGCCTTGTCTCACGATCGCTTACCTATCAAGTGTTATGCGGATTGGACGAGGTTTGATGAAACTCTATGAAACTTCTACATAATTATAGAATCGCTCATTGACGCTAATAAAGATTGCTGATCATTTTGGATTGAGTCTTAGAACTAGTCAGCTTGTTATAATTTAGGTGACTTTGGACACTAATCCTTAGAGTAAAAGTACTACCTAGATTATGCTCGTTGTTTTTTTTTAACACTTTTGGCACTGTAGGAGAGGGTGTATATTTAGAGGTATAGAACTTAGGATAACGATATATAACATTGTAGCTGTGGAATTTCGCTATCATTTTGACATTATGTTTAATTTACTTTGGCAAATTACCAAACAAAATCTTACCCCCGAATAATTTATATCTGCAATTCGCGTTCTGTGCGCCAAACTTATGGAGCACTTCGTCCAAAATATGGTTCTCATAATCATCCAATTGAGCAGCTCGTACGCAATACGTATACTCTATTGAAAAATGTTCATCCCACACGAGCTCGCACAGTGCGTACTGAGCTATCGCTGCTGTAGAGGATAGTATGACCAAGGATACAAATTTATCGATTCGATGACGTTCTCAACAACTTCGAGTCTGTCCGTCCAACACAAGGAAAATTTTAAGGAAAGATCTTGGACTAAAGCCCCGTAAAATTCAACTAGTGCAGCCATTGATGCCATTGGACCATCATTTACGTTGTAAGTTTGGTGAATGGGCTGACAATGAGTTGAAGGTTGAACCGCATGTTCACTGTCAAAGCATTTTCAGCGATGAAGCTCATTTCTCATTTCTGACTTAATGGATTCGTCAATAAGCAAAATTGCGTTTTTGGTGTGAGGATAATCCTCAAGAGACTTTGGAAGCCTGATTACATCCCGAAAAATCAGTGTATGATGCGATTTGCATGCCGGCGACATAAATGGTCCTTTATTTTTAAATTTGAAAACGGAACCAATGTTGATGGCGATCGTTAACGACAAAGGATTCGTAGTTTTTGATTCGCAACATCAAGGCCAATCGTCTGAGGAAAAATTGATTTTTACAGGATAGCGAGGCATGCAATACAGCGCGTGAAAACATTACTTTATTGGGCCGAACCTTGGTGAATCATCTGAACAAATGGACCTGGGAACCTATCACTTGTCCATGCTGATAGACCTGCATCTATTCATGATTTGGAAGAAGGCATTGGACATGTCATTGGCGAAATAAGGCCGATTATGTGTGAAAAAGTAGTGCGAAATTGGACTGACAAGAGGGCCTTCCGAAGACGCAGTCTTCATATGCCAAAAAAATTCTTCAAAACTAAATGCCACAAAATTTGCAAGCTAATGAAGGCAAAATAAATTATTTGTGTTTTTATTATTTGGAAAGTTCTGTCTCTAAAAAAACCCCGACACTCTTAATGGAAACTTAACTTACCTCACAGTCGCTTCCTTTGTTCTTGCATGTGACAATTCCTTTAATATTTCTACTAAATTTCTGCATCTCTTTCAGTGCCGAATTAACAGTACATTGATTCATCGGACAAAGCATGTTTCAAACATAACGAGTTTCTCGCTTTTGAATCTAGTAAATTTACATTTAGATCTTCCTTATTGCTTCAGCCAAAAATCATCTTTCTTCGGTTCTTCCGCTACTTCATTTCTCATAAATTTGGCTTGTGTCTTATCTAATCTTCGTATTGATCTTAAAATTCAATCGATGCCTAATCGAAAACTAGTCTCGACCTTCAAATCCACAGCTGGCCATCATTGAGTTGATGGGACCATTTCGCTTTCATCTGTTCTACACGTTTTGCATTGCAAATGAGACTCCACAAAACTCGACTTGATTATTTGGACCCATTAATGTATCGCCTTCTGCAGAGATTCATATCAACTTCAAACTGTACATTAGTCGAAATCAACATAAAATCTGAAATTTCATATGTGAATCTGTTGTTCATTCGACAAAACGTTGGAGCACGTGGGGGCAGAACGTACATAGGAACCAACTCAATTCAGTGTTAGACTAAAAATAAACATTTGACTGAATGGATTTTAAGCGAATTTATATTTATAGGAAAAATCAAATATGCATGTCAAATTTTCGACCGAAAAAGGAATAAAAAAAAGTGAACGAAAGCAAAAGTGTTCGGCAGTGTTTTTCCCTGGAATATTTTCGATATTTGAATTTATTTATTTTAGCCGTTTTTCTCTCTCTTGTTTGCAAGGACAAACTGTGAATGACATCAGAAAATATTTTTGCTGTTCAATACGTCACCACTATTTCCATTTTTTTAGATAAAGCATGAGTATACTCTATTCGAGCCAGGACAAAAAAAACAATCTCCTATACAAATGGAAAGAATGAAATGGAATGTGTATTTAATTCTTAATGGAGAATTAATGTGCTGGGCGCCGAAGAAGAACTAGAAGGGGATCATTGTATCGGACTGTACTGAACGTCTTTTGTGTTGAGCCTCGATGCGCACCATTAGATGAATTAATGAAAAGCAATTCAAAGATACTTTAATTGGTGGGTATTTAAGTTCTTGTACAGTTGATGTCGAGAAAGTCAATTGAGTGTGTGTATGTGCGGAATAATGCTTGTTTCAGGATAATATTATTTCGCAAAATGAATAAATGTTGATATATCAATCAATTTTTAAATAAATTTTAAAGGAAAGCATGCTTAAATATTTTGGATATTGTATCACTCCAATTTTTATTTAGAGGATTGTTTCCTCTAGCCTCTGTTGAGCATGTGAATGCAACTATCTATTTAAGAGACATAGCAAATTGTTTTATCAACTCTATATCGAAAACATCATATCTCCGGTTATTGTAAAATCATTTTCTAAACATAGTATCGATCGACTGCTATGTTTGTTTCGTTTAAAACAGTATCCATGAATCGATACACGACTCTTTTAAAAGTTTTACGTCCTCCTAGTTTCATGTCATTCGATCCATATTTGCAAAATTCTCACAATTAGGTAAAAAAACAACTGTATATTATCACTCTGTTTTGCATGTCAACTGTCCCTTCTTTGTTTAAAAATTAACGACGACCACTTAAAAATCTCTTCCCGTTATTTAGCTACATTAACCAATACAACTTCTTCGACAAAATACTATACATCTTCTGTTTTCAACAACTATTGTATTTTGATGATTGTGTTTGAGCAGAAGAAACTTCACTTTGGTCGAATTGAATCAATTCAATTATTTTTATTTATTTTTTATTTACTATAAATTTATTTAGTGTGTTGTTTAGAATGCGATGGCACTACCTGTGGATTTCAGAAACTACAAATCCTGCAATCCTGTTTATTGACCTCCAAGATGAAAACGAGGTTTGTTCGAACCAATGATTTTGCACAACATTTTAGAAATAACTGTTCAATTTTTCTCAGTGTTTCTTAAGCGTAAAACAATCCATTTTTGGCCGATGTAGTTTGACACTATATATCTGTCAATATTACAAATGCGTCACTGTTATGAATGCCGAAATGACACGCACTTCGAAGTCAGTAACGTCGCAACGATTTCCTCAGGATGACGATAGACGTATGTGCTAGCACAACCAAAATGAAAATGGCGCAATCCAACGAGCTTTTACCAAGCGCTACCCTCTGATACCATGCCATTTGGTTTAATACTCATATCGCGGTTGAGGTTCTCTTGGGTTTAGCTCGGAGCTGAGCAGCTATTCCAGGATTCTCTGAAATGTGCCGAGCAAATTGAGGGGGGATCGCGACCGGAAGATAGAAAGAGGATTCGAAAAGTAAGTTATGAAAGAAATACGCACTCTGCATGAAACTGTTACTTACTGAATGTAGAATGAACATTTTCCTCATTTGGAAGGAATGTTAATAGTGACAAATATTATAAACTTTCTACGCACGACTAGTAACTACATATAAGCATCCCATCCGACATAATATTTGCGCTTGCTACGAATAACATTTATTTGTTGCTCTTGAAATGAAGTTTTTGAGACAAAAATAATTAACCCCGAACGCTGAAGAACGTGGATATTGTGCATCCACACTTTTAGCGCGATGTTTAGTTCTACAGGGTAGAAGGTTCTGCGGGGAGGGCCACCATAGCGAAAAGGTTAAGGGGGGGGGGTAAGGTTTGACAACTTTTTTCTTCTTCCATTTTTGTTTATTATTATTATTGTTTATTATTATGTTTTTTTCTGAAAGTACAACATCTGAAGAATATTGTAATAAATTTGTAGGTCATTCGGAGTAAAACCAACGAAGTTACAGTAGGTTGAATAACCGTTCCTCTTAGGTTTGCCCGCCTTTTAGCTACCTGCGCTGAGCGGCGGCAAGCGGCAACTGTTTGGGTCTCTATTGTATTACTTTTATCGATAGGAGCGAAAAGATGCCTTAAATAACGTGAATGATGGTGATGTACGGTATGGACCCGGCATCGATGATGACATGTACGTATTTTATAAGAAAATTCAGTTTTTCTCAAGATGTTTTCACTTTTCAGTGTACAAAACTCTAAATCGATTTTCCCAAACATGTAATTTTTAAAGTCGGTGACCAGCCTACAGGAAACACTACATATCCGATCGTTTTGAAATTTTGTACACATATTCTACATACATATAGCTCTCTAGTGACGTTTTTTTTAAAAAATAAATTCCTAACAATTTTACAATAACAAATAGGTCGATTTTTTTCGTTAAAAATCGTTATTTTGGCTTCAAAATGGTGCCAAAAATTAAAAAATTGAATAATTAAAAAAAACTCGACGTCACTGGAGAGATGAAAAAATAAACTGAAGAAAGCATTTTGATTTTTTGGTTTCAAATGATCCAGTGATGCTGTAGGCTGGTCACCGCACAAAAACTTTTTTTGTAGGCGCCTGCGGAGATCTACAATAAATCCGTTATTTCTCTATATTTTTGAACAAAATTTTTCCTAAATATCCTTCACATGTAGTACTTTCATATAATAATAATTAAAATAAACCCACAGTAATAATTTTTTCTAAAAAAATTTCATGAAAAAAGGTATTTTTTAGACGAAACAAACCTTACCCCCCCCCCTTAAGGAGACTGTGAAGTTTAATCCACGAGGTCAATCTCCACGACCATCATGAGATGAACCACATCATAGTTTAATGATATTTTAAGGCATTGATGATTCACTACTGTTTTACACCCAAACCGACAAGAAATATATAAATTTAGAGGCGTCAACTTAAGTATGAAATAAAATTTTCTAAATTTTTAAAAAGTGTAACCCCATTTTCAAAGCAATATGAGATTCGCGTTCAAATCATTCATATTATTTACTAACTGAGCTCGCGACTTCATTCGCCTGGAGTTTAGATTATGCATTTTTAAGTTAATATCATTATTTCATTCCTTGAGCATTGAGAAAGTTTTGATCTCTTACTAGATGGCATCAAAATTGGCAGCCTTTCCTTTAAAGTCTAAACAAATGTCATTTTTATGAGATGAAATGCCTTTCCCAAATCATGCATTAGAAAATCAGTTGTTATCACTGTTCTGCTTGAAAGAATAATCATGCATACTTATTCTTTTCGCTGATTTCGCTTTGAGCACTTGCTCCCATTCAAAAACACATGAAACTTGCACCACTTTCCAGCCGCTTGCATAACCCCAACTACCCAAATTTATGATATTTCATGCCATACCATTGGACGATAGATGTCACCACTGGCACCTTTCACAGACTGTTTTCAAGTTTGGACACACAGTTTTTAGCTCTTGTTGAAATTATTTCATTTTCCAGGCGAAAAGTTATCAATATGTCAATTTTCATCTAAATCCGTTCAGAAGATTTCGTGTGTGCATGGCATGTGCACAGACAGTTAGATAAATATACAGAAGTTGCAGAAATGTATTTTTTTGTTTCTGTCGGTCGCAATTAGTACATTTTTTCTTGATTAAATTCAATACACAGGCATCTACTGGTATTGTTCAAGGAAAGTTACAATATTCATCAAAAAATTATCAAGTACTAGAAGGCTCCACCACCTCCTCGCTTCGCTCGCATTCGACCCAGTTATTCGAATGCCATGGCCGATAAGTAATAGACTTCAAAGGACGTCACCAAACTTTTTGTATAATAGAGAAAAAGATGAAATTAATGAACATAAAGGTATAATCAAGTTTTTTGGTACATAAGTCAAGGACCTATATCACCACTCCATAGAAGAACAGTGTACGAAACATACGATTTATTCGAATGCTTCTTTGTTGTCGATGCAAAAATTCAAAGCCTATAATCATCATCTATGGCGTAACAGCCTAAATGTGTTCTAATCCATCCCAAAGATATAGTCTTCCAGTTTGAAAATTTCAACAACGATTTGCTGTCGGCATCAATTGGGTCCTCCAATTTTTGTGTTATTTAATCGATGGAAAACTGTCAGATGCTGTCGTCATATGCGTCTTCTCATTTTCCAGGTTATAATTGCCCGACGTTACATCCTGTCCGATTGGCGTCTCAATTTCTTTTTTGGGACATGCATGTTGTCTCGAATTCATTTATCCTCAATTCAAATTTCTTGGCTGCAAACTCAATGGTGATAAATTTACCGGACATTCCAAAACTCTCCTTTATTTTGTATAGTATCTTCCGGTCGGTAATATCGTATGCTAGCTGAAAGTCCACCAAATCCTTGTGCACGTCAATATTGGACTCGCAGCACTTTCCTAGCCTCAATTTTGACAGGAGTAATTGATGTCCTGTTGATCTACGATTACTAAATCCAGCAATTATCTTTTTTGTACACGACGTAAATAATAGTACAATGCCTCCATAGTTTTCACAGAATGGCATGGTGCTGCTCCCTGCTGTACTTAAAGGGGCATTTTGTTCTCGTGCTAACCATCGTGTAATTCCTATTCGATCGATAAACTAATAACCAATTGTTGTATGTTGATGTTATTTTATTCCTAAACTTTTATTAGTTTATCTGAATTTCTCACGCACGAACAACGATGAAATCTACAACAACTGCCTATTGAATGAGAAATCTAAATTGTTCTTGGTGCTAAGTATTTCCGGATTAGTGTAAGATCTAGATAAGACTTTTTATGGACAAGTAAGGCATCTCCACCATCAGATTTTTAACCTTAGTACATCTTGGTAACATTTTTTAGTTTTGAAAGCAAACTATATTTTGTAATTAGACTTCATTGGTGTTGATGACAAATGATAACTTATTACATAGTTATTTTAATTTTGAAGAAGTTAAAGGAATATTCATCGCCACAAACAATGTATATGTTTGAATGAGATGTACACTGGGCAAAAAAGTCCGTGGACACCAATCGAAGCTGACGGGTATCTGCTACTGTAAATTCAGCTGCATTTATTTATGGATTTGGGTGGTTTTTTTACTCAATAAAGCAATGAAATTTTGTTTGGAACAAAAGGTCATTAGGATTTTCCATTTAAGGATCCTTCAAATGACTGAGTATATGCTCATCACTAGGCTAGACCAAAAAAAAGTATGTGAACACATGTTTTATTGAAGGTATTGAAGCAGTTTGGGAAAACATTTATTGCTTTAAACTTTGATTACTTATGACACATGGCTTAGAGAGATAGAAGGTATGAATCCTTTCAAAATTTCAATCCATTTGAGTCCTTCGATAGCTACGAAAATGAAAGTTTCCGAATCGGTTCAAGAATTAATAGTTAACCTACGAAGAGAGGGAAAAAGTATCCACCAAATCGGCAAAATTGTTATCAAAAATCCTTCTACCGTACATAAAATTATAAAACGATTTGAAGAATTAGGATGCGCGGCCAGCAGGCCTCATACTGGACGCCCGCCATAAGCGAGAGATTTTAAAAGGGATTCGTGAGAAACCGGGTACAAGACAATCGCGCAAAACTTGTCGCAGGATTATGGATTGACAGTTACACCACAAACTATCCGTAACGATTTGCACAAAAGTGGCTTTCACGGTCGAGTCCCAAGGAGGAAGCCATTTATAAATAATCTTAATCGGAAACGCCGTTTCGAGTTTGTTAAGGAACACCTATCCAAGCTTCCTTCATTCTGAGAACGTGTTATTTTATCGGACGAGAGCAAATTCAATTTATTTGGGTCCCACGGACGACAGAAAGTATGGCGGAAACTGAAGGAAGCCCTACAACTCAAAAATCTCAGACCTACGGTGAAGCACGGCGGAGGAAATATAATGGTGTGGGGGGGGGGGTGTATGAGTGCTGGAGGAGTGGGTAAACTGCATATAATTGAAGGTATTATGTATCTGTATATGTACCTTGATATTCTGAGCGACAATTTATTTGAAAGTGCAAGAAAATTCGGATTAGAGGAAGGAGTTTTTCAACAAGATAACGACTCCAAGCATACTGTCCGAAAGGTTCAAGAATGGTTGCTTTACAGAGTAGGTCGACTTCTCAAAACCCCTCCACAATCGCTATTGAGCATTTGTGGGATGAAATTATTAGGAGAATTCGTAAACGTCCGCTAAAATCCTTGCAGGATTTGAAAAGAGTTATCAAGGATGGGATCAAATTCCGGCAGAAATTACAACGAAACTTGTTAGATCGATGCAAGCATGTCTCCTGGAAGTAATCAAAAACAAAGGTGGCCCAACTTCGTTTTGACTTAAATTTAAAATTCATTTTTTTTAGTTTATAAGTTACTACTTATATTGTGTTCACAGACTTTTCTGTGCAATATTTTTTAACCTTTTGATTTTCAAATTGTTGTGAATTTTTCAAGCCTAAACACATGAATGTTTAATTTTAGAAATATACTTTGTGCTTTTTATGATACAAACAAAATGTTTTTCTTTTGAAAATATTGCTTGTATGACCCTTGTAGCGAAATCAGATCAGTTGCTTATGAGTGTTCACGAACTTTTTTTGCCCAGTGTATGTGACATAAGAGACAATCTAGGACCCATGCTATTCCAGATTTATGAAAGACTCGCCATTTCTTAAAGTCTATGATACGTTATGCATGATGATTTTTGTATCCTTCAAAACTGACGAAGGTGGACAATAGTTGATGGGTAGACTTTTTTAAATCGCATGAAATTCGTATATAGTCCAGTCAAAATAGACACAAAAAAATCCAAACCTAGACAAAACACCGACAGAGCTGAAAATTTACACAGACCTTTGAATAGGCGTTTTAAATAAAATGTGAAAAGTCCCGATCGATCCGACATGTGCTAAAATTTTTATTCAAGGTCAAAGGTCATGAAAATTAGTTTTTCGTGAATATTTCTTAAACGGCTAGTTTTATTGCAATTTCCGAAAAAAAGGTTCTAACACTTTTTCTGTTACAAACGATCGTTCGCATGTTATTGCGAGCTGAAAGTTTTAAACATATCATAATATGCTATAAATAGAAGAAATATGAATAATATATCAGGATAAATATGTTTCGAGATATTCTTTTTTTTGGTCACACTAATAGCAGGCATAAAAATTATTCATTCCCAGCCATCAACATCCATCTATCTTTAGTTTTGATTCTCAGTATGACCTTGAAGAACATCTACTCTTTACGTTATTGTATATATACAAAACATATATGTGCAGGTATATATAATAATATATTTCTGTTTAATATTGAAAGCCGGTAAGCGACGAAATTTGAAATAAGTGCTATTAGTTGCAATTATTTTCAGTGAACGGACGTTCTTATTGAAAACATTAGTTTTGAGTTTTCATCGTACTATCTATCTATCAATATCTAAAAAATAAACAATCTGTGACCATCACCGGTTGCGACACTTAGTCTGCATTTTTTAAAAAAGGCAACACCAGAGTATTTAAATTATTCGAAAAGAATTATGATTTAGTTCAGTGCGCTACAGCATTTGAAAGAATTGATTCTACTCCAAATATAATTATCTCAAACGGAATTCGTTTTCTGCTTGCAATGTATGGTGCTCCAAAAAATGCTACTTCTTTAGATAGCTATAGATTTTCCAGTTTGGTAAAAAGTGCCCGACACAATAAAGTCGTACAATTATCCTGCCTCCCTCCAACATCTGCTGCTGCTTATCAGCATTTACACCGAGTCTATTATCAAGTTCAGGTATGGCTAGGTTATTACCTAGTTTATTAACTAAATCCTGAAGACTGGGGATGGATAATGATTAATAACTATCTGGAGCCAATTCAAACTCTTCTTCCACCTGCTCCAGAAATATTACTTAATACGATTTTTTGCAATTGCACCAAGGGTTGCAATTTCAACTGTGGATGCACAAAAGTTGGCTTATTCTGTTCTGCAGTGTGTGGCAATTGTCACGGTCAGTCATGCTCTAACGTGACACCTAATACAACTGATGATGATGCTTATGACATCAACGATGATCTACCAGATCTGAATGATATCTTAGAGCAATATGTAGAAATCCAACAGACAGAGGAAGAAGAAGAAAATGAAGCTGAATATATTGAATCCGAATCCGTTTTTTTCCAAATCAATAAAAATTGAATTTTTCATTATCACTTTCACAATATCTTTTTAATTGTCTACATAGATCGTGGATTATGCCTACAGGGGATACCACGTTAAAAAAAATGCGCCAAGTACTCTACCGCCGTGGTGGTGTGGAAAGGAGTGCATATTAGTGAGAATTCCAAGTTTGCAGTTTTCAAAATTGCCATAACATGCGAACGATCGTTCGTAGCAGAAAAAGTGTCAGAACCTTTTTTGTCGGAAATTTTATGCTCTATAATATTGATGCTAACCTTTTTTACAATAATACTATCCGTTTAAGAGATATTCACGAAAAACTAATTTTCATGACCTTTGACCTTGAATAAAATTTTTAGCACATGTCGGATCGATCGGGACTTTTCACATTTTATTTAAAATGACTGTTCAAAGGTCTGTGTAAATTTTCAGCTCTGTCGGAGTTTTTTCTAGGTTGAATGTCTATTTTGACTGGACTAATAATAGCATTTACAAGCCAACGTCCAACTGAGTATTCCTTTACTAAAAATCAATATATTTTGCACGTTTTGGGAAGCATTAAATTTTCAGTACATTTTGACCGGAAATATTTCCTGTTTTTATGGATACAACACAAATATAAAACTTTACAGAACAATTTTTCAATTTAATTGGATAGGTTTTTAAATATATTTCTGCTGGGATAATGCGGAAAAAAATTTTCTTGAATTCCGTGCACGATTAGTAATGAACATTTCACTTTAAAGCCCAATTTCCACAGATTTTATTACTTGTTCCTTCGAGAAAAGTTGAGTGTGCACTTGAGTTTGTCGAAATCGAACACTTAACCCCAAGCAAACTGCTTCCTTTTCAACAAAATAAAATTACTCCAGACCCAGATAAGCGAAAAAATCTTCAGAATTCCTAAGAGTCTAACAAACTCGCTGTCTAGAGAATGTGTGGCCTGACCCGCGTCACATACCGCCGCTCGTTAATTTCAAGCGTGTGGTGGATGGATGCCCTTTGTGGTCCATAATTTAATTCAATTCCAACAAGTGCTTGCCATGCTCCTCCTTGAGCGACTAGAGCAGAAGAACATAGCAAAACAGGAACATCTCGACCGTTGCATTATCATTTGCTACCACGTCGCCCGTGCACATACGGATAACTATTTACAGTGTAATCTTCTTTCGTGAGATATAAAATTACTGAGAATTATGCTAAACAACGTGAAATTAACATATGTAGTAGTCGAAAAGGTTATTATTACATATATGCAGCATGAGTGCTTCAGCACACCTTCAATGCAGTCGCTTCGAAATAATAATAAACACGCCACCACGAATTTCCCATGCGTCGTAATGCCGTTTTCCGAGCATGCTTCAAAATCCATGAAAAGTTTCAGATTAAAAATTCATATGTGAGTTAAGTTCAACTAGAACGGTGGTGTTCACTCATGTTATTTTCTCCATACGAAACACGATACGATTTTTACACAGTAAAAATTCAGAGCCAAGTCGGTTTTTATTCAACGATTGGTTTCTAAATGGTTACCACCATCATCGCAATCAAATTTACGAGACACATTTTTCTCTGAAATATGAGCACAAAGTGTAGGTTAACATTGTGCAAAGGAATTTCTGTGGCAAAAGTTTTAGCAGATTGAAATTTAGTTTCAGCTATCTCACTGATGAGAAATGAGATAGAAAATGTCATAGAAAGTTACTCGTGCTTCTGCACAAAAAAAAACCCTCTAAATTGTCAGTGAAATAAATTTTTTAAAAACATTATGTCACATAGATCGTATGCAAGAAAAAAGTTGGAGCAGGACTTTTATGGATTTGAAAGACCGTTCGTTAGTTGACTTATCCCCGCAATTTAGTATTCGGCTTAATGCAATTTTTACATTCATTTCATACACACTTTTCGAATGAACTCTAAAGTTTTGAATTTATACAAACTACTTTTTTGTACTGAATTGTGGTGACATCATTACATGTCGCATTTTATCCTTGTTGTAATTTGTTTCAACACACCAACTTTCGCAAAAAAATGGAGTCACCGATGATTACCTGCCAAAAAAGTGGAATAAGTAACCGACATATCATAGAAGTTGTAAATATCGTGAACTTTTCCTCAGAGAGGTGAAATATTTGAGAAGGATTGGGAACAATCATCACCCCTCTGGCTAAGGACGGAGAGATGATAAATACCACTCACTTTTTGCACAAGATAAAATCGTCGATATCAACTTAGAAAGAGTGGAACCAATAAGTATAAATTTCTGGCTCAGCACCACCAAAAAAAAGTTATTGTTTTCCCTTCAACGTCAAAAAAATTGACCATCCTTGGTCCAACAATAAAAATATGAATGCTGAATGCCTGGATGAAGGTAAGTACTCTATGACAGCAAGTTTTAGTAGAAGTTTCTTCTTTCAAAGCGAATTGGTTTACAGATCATCCACTGGAAAGACTTCAGAGTAAAGTGTAGCTTCTATGGTGAAACATAAATGATTTGTTTCTAGTTTACCACTACTATCGATATTTTCAACATCATTGAAAGAACAAAAAAGAAACAGTTTCGTGACCAAAATAAATGATTTTGACAGACCCTTGAATATATTTCAACAAAACAACAACTCAAAAAGCATAACTGCAAATTTTATATGAAGTGCATGTAAGATATTCATAGGTTTCATATTGAAGTGCGTGTCTTTTCGACATTGGCAAACAGTGACACGCCTTACATATTGACAGAAACATAGTATCAAACCTTTTTCGTTTCAGTTTGTTGATTCTTGCTTCTGTTGGTTTCATTTAAACCGAATGTGAATAAACCGATGGTTATAATAGGACATGAAAGCTAATAGTCATCGCTTTAATGTACACAATGAATCTCTGCTTCTTCAATCAATTATTGCCCTCAGCTTCGATTAGATGAAGCAGTTGGGATGGCATGCAAATTCGTTATGATCAGTTTTGAAAAAGGCAGTTGCATTCGTGGCAGTTTAAACATTATTTTCAAAGTTTTAAAATTTTTTTTTTTTAATTTCAATAAAGCTGGGAAAGTCTATGAGTTCCACCCGCGTGGAAAGTCGCAGGACTGTCCAAGACATTCCCCGGACCAAGAGTCTGAAAGACAACTCATAGTATGGACAGACAAAATGTCCGCATTTCGGAACGGAGCCTAAAAAGATCAGCTATCGAAATTCCTCGCCGAATTTTCGAGGCGATATTTCGATGAGAACAGTCAGAAGACGTTTTGTGGCAGCCAGACTACATGGCAGGATAGCCAGAATAAAGCCCCTGGTAACAGCAAAATAATCGGAAGATTTCGCACGGGAACATATAACCTGGAGAAATTAGTGAAAATTCATCATTTGGAGCGACGAAACAACAATAAATCGCATTAGCCCTAGTGGCAGGAGATATGTAAGACGACCAAAAAGTAAGGAATGCGACCCTCGCTAAACTTCAACTGTTGTTAGGCGCGGATGTGGTTCTATCAATGTTTGGGAATGCTTCTCGTAGTTTGGCGTTGAACCAATACACCACAGGTAAGGTAGAAAGTACGTCCACATCTTAGAAAACATCATGTTGCCATGGGCTGAGGAGAATCTTTCTATTATATGGAAGTTTCAGCACGGCAACGACCACAGACATACGGCACGACTCATAAGGAAGTTTCTGGAGGACAACAGCTTCACCGTTTTAGACTGGCCATCAACGAGTTCGGATTTAAATCCAATCGAGCACTTGTGGGGGGACATAAAACAAGGTAAAGAAGCAAGACATTTCACAAACATGGAGTTTGGGAAGACAAGAAAGTAACGGGACGATAATTGGACGTCCTGGAAGAGGAACCAGACTTAAGTACTGGGAAAAGCTAAACCAACTTTCACAAATAAGGTAAAATATCGAAAAATAAACTAGCGCTAGAAACATAAGAAAATCCTTTGATTTGCTGAATATATTAGAAAGCCTGTCTGACGCGGGGCTTACGCTGGAATCTGAACAATCAATGTTTGCATTTCAGCTGGGTTAGTTGAAATAAAATCAAGAATGGATGGAAAGTGAAAAGGAATATCAACAGAATTTTGGTGAGTTGAGATACGATAAATTGACGAAAGAAACTCAGCAAATATACACTACTGATAAAAAAGGTGAACATCCGCAATTTTCTTGAAATTTGAACTTAACAGCCAAACCAACCCCTTTCTTCTACCTGCGCAAGTTTGGTGTTAATCAGAGGTAAAAATACATCCGTGTAAAATACTTTTACCACATTCTTTTCCCGAAAGTGTTCTTAATCCGACTGAAAATCAGAGTTAAGTAAAGTGAAGCAGATTTTGAATTGAAAGTGCTTTATAAAAAACTGTGAACCATTTGAAAATTATATTTTTATAATGGCTAATGCTAAACCGTAAATTGTTTTACTTTTTGTTTAGTTAAATGAATGTTGGTTTGCACATTTATGGTGTTTTTTACATTTTTGTTTTTTGTTATAAGTTAAGTTTGACATTTGGTGCGATTTCAATTATATTTTTCTTTTGAAAATGCAAAAGACTGCAGAAAATGTCCTTAAATTTGCAATAAAAATATCTAACTACGATTTAACAGTGACATTAATTTATATTAACTTATTTTTTAATTTCGTAGCAAACAAATGACCCAAGCTCAAAAAGGATTCATTATTGGGCTGCACGAATATGGCAAATCAGTACGAGCCATCCGAAGTGAAAACAAGGGCTTTCAGTAAGTACGGGTAGAATTTATAGAATTATTTCATCCTACAAAGTTCGAACAACAGTTTCCCGCAAGAGTGGATCAGGAAGACCGCGAAAATTTACGGAGAGAGACTCCCACGCGACGTGGAGGTCGCAGCAAACTTTCATACGGCATCTCGATCCCAAGTAAACAGACATACTGTTAGACGTTATTTGAAGGATGTAGGATTTCGTAGCTATCGTTCCAAACGAGTTTCGCTGCTGGCAGCAGCTCATAAGCGCAGAAGGATCAAATGCGCCAAAGAACACAAAGATACGGATTGGTCAAAAGTTTTGTGGTCTAATGAGTCCAGGTTTCGTTTGTCAACAGATCGTCCAGAATCTTGTATTACGCTGTCTGGAGAACAATGGTAACCAAGGAATTATGGTTTGGAGCAGTTTTTCGTCAGAAGGAGTTGGAAAGTTGATGAAAGTGGACCAGGGTGTTAAAATAAATGCGGATGTTTATATTAACATTTTGGAAGAAGGATTTGTTCCGACTGTGGAAGGTCTTTAAAATATGATGGAGCACATATTTCAACAGGATAATGCTCCATGTCATACAGCCCCAAGGTCTAAAACCTGGTTTCAGGTAGGAAACATCAGATATTACAACAACTGGCCGGCCCATAGTCCTGATTTAAATCCTATTGAAAATCTCTGGGACCACATCGATAGGAAAATTCATAAAACTCATATACGCAAAATCCACGATCTTTGGACAGCCGTAGAAAAGGCTTGGAATGAAATTCCATCAAATTTGATTGAAAATTTAATATCATCTATTCCAAGAAGACAGGAGGACGTGATAAAAAATAAAGGAGGTAATAATACTCGATATTAGTATACTTAAATAAAAATAAAGATAATATACTTTCTTTTTTTTAATTAAAAATATTAAGTGACCAATTTCTGTCGTTTTTTTTACTATATTACATGCCATTTAATATCGTAAACAAACTATTTTTCTAAATATTTTCCTCTCTTCACTTTTTTTTGATCACTAGTGTACTGTAGTGTGTTGTGTGTCCACGGTCGGTCAATTCGTGGTTTACAGTACAATGGCTTGTTTTCCTAATGAGCTGACGACTGCACAAACACTGATTTCAAAGTTCAAAATTGTGAATTATAGTTGAAACCACTTACCATATGTGTGCTGTTAGTTTCTAGACACATAACAACTGTGTCTCAAATCATTAATTAGCCCAAGACACAATAGTAATTGATCTAATTTGAAAGGATATAAATTAACGAAATAAAAAATACAAAAATAGATGCCTTAATTTAATAATTTCATGTTAATTTCGCTGCCCCAGGTTCCCTTCAAAACAAAATCAAACCATTTTAAATTGTCTAAAAATTTCTAACGCCTTTTATTTCCGCTAATAGTTAACTTAACTTTTAATTGACCCAAATAACATTTATCTTTAAGAAATCAAGCAAACCCGTATTCACATTCTAAACATGCATTCACCACCAACATATGCCACACAATAACAACAATTCATTACACAGTCGTTTTTATGACGATCAAGAAAACAAAGCCCACACTTGCAGTTGCTTTTATGGTTGTTACAGTCATTAAAAAACCACATTTCAATTGTTTCACACAACCTTTAATGTTTTGATTAATCCATTAATTGTTAATGGATTATACACGTCGTATGTTGTCGCTCACTCACACATTCAAAAAAAGAAAATTTTCTTCTTCACTACTTGTGAAACATAAATCTTAGATCAGTCACTTCGGAAAGGACGTTGGTCACCTTTATCAGAAAGTGTATCAGATTTTCCTTCGTCGAATGGGTTTTATTCGGGAAACAAACATTGTAACGGAAGTGTATTTTACTCAGAACCTATAAATCCTTTAATCGATTTTCAAAGGACACTTGTCGAAATGCGAAAGCTGTATCGTGTGACAATAAGTCTTATTAAATTTGAGTATGGTCTAAAAGATTTGCAATTGAGAAAACATTATTAGAAAAGATTATCCCATGCGCAACGTGTTAAATTTTTATAACGAGAGATGGTAAAAGATTCCTTAAATAAGTAATAGAAGAAGAAATATCCAACCAAAGCCTGTTAATTAATTTAAGATAACTATCTGTACCGAAATAAATTTTTATTCAACGTAAAATTGTCACTTTTAAAATTACACACCTTCAACATAAAATTAATAACATTGATTCCATCTCATTCTGACATTTCTCTCTGAATCAAATGAATTTTATGACAAACATAAGGACACAATTTCAAACGATTATTTCCAAAACTATTAAAGTTTGATTAGAAATTCATCAGAACGTGACAAACATTTGATAACAGAAATTCGTTTCAGTATTAAATTAAAAGCCGAAGATAAACTTGAACAAAATTGTTTAAATTTGACAATGAAATACGGAACAAAGTTAAATTGTTTACGAAACAAAGAACCTTCCAGAAATGCCACTGTCGGGAAATTTTTAATGAATGCGAAAACCAAATAATTGCTAAATACGATGGATAACAATAATAATGATGATGAGAGGGAAACAATAAAAGATGTAACAAATCGTGTTATTGAAAGGCCAAATACATTTTGAATCTCTTGGCGCTCAAAGCAATTGGAACATGAAGCCTTGTAATGCGAAAGAAAATATCAAATTAAACATTTGAATTTCAACAAACTATTTTTGGAAATTGATTGATGATTATTTATTGCCGATAGGCACACTTAATGGCATACATATGTGGTGTAAATATGTATCTTTGTTATTATTTATTCGTTAATTGAAAGCAATTAATTGATAATTACTAGTTTTAGTCTCTGATCATTTGATTGAGCCAAATAAATACTATGAACAAGTATTCGCTGTCATTAAATAAACAAAGAAATATTTATAGTAGTTTCAGAAGTGATTTGCTACATTTAAAACGGTAATATTGTCATTCATCATTTAGTTACTTTTTTGGAAGATAAATTAGTAATAAATTTACGATTTGGCTAGGTTTCTACTGTCTCTATCAATTATCCATGCGTTCCACAAAACCAGGCACCAATTGATTTTTGAGAGAAACAATAACAGAATTCGACTTCAGATTTAATCCGAGCTAAGCTGTACCAAAAGACAAATAATAATAATAGGAATGTTGAATAGTGCATCAATTCTTCCAAAGAGCAGACTGGCCGTCATTCAAATGTTCAGCAGGAAAGAAAATGGGCAGAAAATAAGATAGGAATACAAACCTTTACGAAAAAGTTAAACATGTTCTTAAATTGTCCGCAGACGCCACTCACAGACACGCAGTCGAAGGCCTCACCAATTTGAGAGCTCCTCAGCCAGATGCACGCTCAATGACCCTTTTGATCATCTTCATCTTCAGGCCTCATCGGATTGAGCGCGCCAAGAAGGAACACGATTAGGCAGTGCATGCTGTTTGCAAGGTGGTTCACAACGCCAGGAATACTGCAATGTCGGCCGAATGATAGCGATTTCGATTAAACTTTTTGCACGAACCTAACTTGTGGGTGAGAGAAAAGAAAGAGAACCTTTTCCGCAGTCTTTATTGCCTTGTTGAGGAGATCACTAACATTTATTCAAATTTCGTGAATATTTTCATTTAAGGTTACTAATAATTATATTAAAATCGACAAAATAATTTAATTTTTCGCTGCTCAGGATACCATAACTAATATCGACGAAAATGGCTATCTACTCTGTGAGTGCGAGAGAGATAGATGTTGAAGTATAGATCAACCATATGGGTTTTATTGTAACCTAAAGACGATACCTGAAACATCGAAATCATCCTTTTGAGGTAAATTTAGTATATATCAATGCACATGATCAAAATGTTCGATACGAAAAAGGATACAAATGGTAGTAGTATGCAACAATGTCTTCTGATTTCGTCAACTAAATAAAAAGACTGTCGAAATGAACGATTCAGCTGGATATCCGATCTACTAATTTTAGCTATCGTTACTAGAAGCAAATGATGAAATATGTACTAAAATATTGGACACCAACTTAGCTTTTGTTTGAATTTGGGAAACGAGGAGTTGATACAAGTGACACCACTAGTCTACAATATGAAGTACGATGAAATGAAAGAGTAACACACAATGGGAGCCACATTGTGTCTGGAAACAAAAAATGCATAAACTACCACTCTTTCAGAAAGAAGCTCTCTAGTTTTCGTCTCACCATGCGCGAAAAAGAGTGATTGAAAACGCTCAGTAAAATTTCCCCGTATGGAATAACGGAAATGTACAGTGGCGAGAGTGCCACACAGAAATTAGTTCGCAAGTGAGATATTTCCTGATCAAAAATTAGAACACTAATACGCATGCAAAATTCCACATGGTCCGGTTAGTTATGTTATGTGTAAGTTCGTAGTTGTTAGTGCTTGGTTCTAGATGTAAAATTCAATGTAAATCTTTAAGTAATGATAATATATCAAATTTTATTTATTTACCGATTCGAGTTTTGTTTTAAATAAAAAATTACATCTAATTCACTCGCTATGCCCACAGATGAAAGATACTCAAATGGTATAGCGTGTAGATAGCTATTTCATCAAACTTCTGCTTCGTTGCCGCTACTTCATTATGAAGCAGATATACTTCATAATGAAGTGCCACGTCATAATAAGATCTAGCGTTTCGTTAGTCTAAATGGTATTAATTCAAATGAAAGAACGTTTCATGGATCGCATCCTAAAGGAAACAGATAAACAATAACAGCATATATATCTGATATGGTAGTCCCAAAGGTTAATTTGAAAGACATGGTTGCTGGTCACACTGGTAACCGCGGAAAAGACAATTTACAACTAGTTTCAGAATCAACAACATTAGAAAATTTAGATGAATTCGGAAAAACGCATTCCTGGTAAGCACTGAGATATTATGCTTTTCGTGACGTGATGCAACTGATACAAATACGATAGAAGCTTATTTGGTATTCAACATGAATACTCAAACAAGAGACTAAGGCTCACATTGTATTGATGCGCCAATGATAATAACGAATAAGTAAAAGATATAAAATCGTTTTGGATGCTTCCAATATTTTTGAAGATGAAAAAATTGGCAGAATTGCTGCTAAATTACTTTTGCATTTCACTTCAGTTTATTTAATTACACTCGGAAAATAAATAAACCTCAATTTCCGAACAAATTAATCTAAACTGCTTTACGACTACATTCCACACATATTCAATTGAATGCACCTACAACACACGAGATACATTCTCAGTTTTTTAAAAGTGGCATCTCATCCCCTATTTTGCAAGAATGTATATGTCCATGCACGCATACAAACATACATGTGCGACGGTAACATTTGCTAGTGAAATCCACACAAAAAGGACGTTAAGATTATCTTTATAAGTTGAGTACTTGTGCATTTGACTGCGAACGAAGAGATATAAAATAGCTTTTTCAACGTCGCATTTTACAAATGGCACTCGCCTAGAATTGGAATGTGACTTACATTATAAAAATTCTAAAGGACCAAGTTTTTTGCTGGGCAAAATAACTTTCCTCTCTTATATACGTGAAATTTTCACTGAACATTTTTTTTTTGGAAATAAAGGAAGATACAGCAAATGTAGGAGAAATGTGCCTGGAATCGTTTATCGCAATTTATATATACGGAAATTTTTAAATGAGTGGAAGTAGATTTGTTGATAATCAAATTTATTTAATTCACTTGAATGATTCGATTTATTTTGAAATTTTTCAGCATAAACGCTTTCAGTCTGGATTAAAAATGATTTAGAGAATCCTATTCTCTGACGAAATGACAACTTTAATTCCGTGAATCTTTTATCTTAACAAGACTTTTCTAGCTCATAGCATTTCCAAACGAATTTGTAAAATTCGTGCGCTGCCCATCTTCATTCGAAGTGACACTGAAGATATAAATTATCGTACCACAAACGAACTCTTTTGTATATGTTTTCGTCTAAACTGAATCCATTAAAAAATCCCGACACATAAATAATGACACAAAATTAGAAAACTGACAATTACAAAATATTAAAGAGTATAAATTCAATTTTATATCGGAATGAGTGCTACCAGATACACAGTTGCCGGCAATAGAAGTTGCTGGCTTCGAACACGGCCGTCGATAGCAAATGTTGATCTAGAGAATTGTAATTGAAACGTATAAGACAGCGTTAATCGGTTTGGCATTTTTTTTTACCTTTTACATAATGGGGTGTGTGTTTCTTGAGTTGCAGGCTAAGCCGACCTGATCAGTAAAATGTCCAGCTCGCAATGTTGAAAAAATGGATAAGACGGAAAAGTGTCAAGTGTCTCATTTTGTGCCAGAGTGAGCACGTAGAGTTCA
Organism: Oxycera nigricornis; assembly: GCA_963942545.1. NCBI lineage: Eukaryota > Metazoa > Arthropoda > Insecta > Diptera > Stratiomyidae > Oxycera > Oxycera nigricornis. The sequence goes on from OZ012659.1 coordinate 13,954,965, forward strand.
TACGGCGTGAAAAGAATCCCGCGATTTAAATTCTTCGGGACCACGTACACGGCGCGAAATGTTTCAGATCAATACTGAAAGTATCTCATTAAATATATTGAATGTATGCAGTTTGTAACCAAACCTTCTCGATAAGCATTCTGGCACGTAGATATCATTCGAATAGTGCAGTACACAAAGAGCAAAAGTAGATTAGTAACGATTCGTTGAGTTTTAATGTACTCAACAATTTTAGGAATATAAAACCTTCCTTGCGCCTATCAGAACAATATAAAAAAAGAAGAAGAACCCATTCAAGTTCTAAATATGCAGACGTTTATAAAGCATCTATGGGATATCATAAATCCGTTGCATTAACGACGCGAATGTGGTCGGTTTCCATCCTAAAAAATATGAAAGTTCAAGTCCTATTTAGTACATACTCCATAGCACACGGATCAATTATTGCTAAGCAATGGACAGGATCCAGTCACATGATAGTACCAATGTTAATTGGAATCATACAATTTCCATATAGGAGCCATCCACCCTGAAGTCTGTATCTTTGAACTCCAAAAGATCCTGATTTTTGTTCTAGATCCCAGATTCTACCGATCAACGCCGCATCCACAATTTCCACCAAAAGTTCGAGCTGACGATCAATTTTTTCGTCTGTGACGGAAACAGGGCTTCGATTTCATAGTTGCCGACCAGAATCCTTTACGGGAAAAACCCATGCAACGTCGTCGATCTTACTTACTTTTCAGTTTGACTAGGGACCTGCTTTCTTGGAAGAACAGTCACGTGGGAACAGTTAAATTTTTTCACAAAAATTAAGTGCCTTTTGTAATACGGCAACCTTTCAGCCAACTAAGCGCACATATTCACCACACTATAGCCTCTTCACAACACACTCGAACTTACCACACATCACGACGCACTAGGATGTGCATAAATATCGAAGTATACACAGTAGCGTCTGGTCGTGGAAACAAGAGGGGCGCTTAAGGGACCCTAAACCGGGACCCGAAATTCATGGCAGGTGCTGAGAAATTTGATGGAACAACGGTAGTATGTGTCCGCTGAGCACACCTATGCAGCGAATTTTGCTGATCTTGAACCTGTGTTATCTAAAGAAGAAGACCGAACTTGGCAAGCAGTTGAAAGTGGTATGATTCAAAGTGTGAATGACAGTCTAGCCGCATTGTACATTTTGAAGGATATTAGTCTCTATGGTATCTGGGATGTAAACTTGAATAAGGATGTACATAAATAAATATAAATGCAATTGTACGATATTAATTCTTTTATAAATTATATTCTTTTATACATTTTTTGTAAAAAGATTTACATTAGGGCACAAAAAAAATTTGATGGCGTTCAACTGATGTCAAATCATTGTTAAGAGGAAAAAACCTAGTGAGTGAATTGAAATGAAGTGTTTTTTTGGGGTTTCAGGACAACTACCAGCGGTGAGGAGCGCTCATTATCAGCCAGAGTAAGTTGGGTACCGATAATTATTTAGAGTAAAGTTGCTATACTTTTTTGGTGACTCCACTTCACTCCCCCGTTTTTTTCATGTTTTTTTCTATTTTTTCTTCTGTCATTATGGTTTCCTTTTTAATCATTATTATTATTTTTTTATTATTATTTTGTTATTATAATTTCCTATTAATCATAATTATTGTTTTTTCGATTATTATCTTTATTATAGTTTTCTTTAAAACATTATCTTTTTTTAAATTATTATGAATTATATTTTTGTATTATTATAAGTTTATTATAGTGTTATTTTTTTATTTGAATTATCTATATAAATAAAAATGAATCACCAAATGTGTTGCTAAGCGCAAAACTCGAGAACGCCTCGACCGATTCGGCTATTTTTTTAAATATATTTTCCTTAAGGCGCAAGGATGGTTCTTCCGGAGAGAAAAATTTAAAAAAATTAAAAAAAATTTAATTTTTAATTAATAAAATTTTTTTAATTTTAATTTTTAATTAATAAAATAATTTTTTTTCTATTGGACTGCGACAGACCAATAACTTTTGACAGAACGAAGTCTGTCCGGGCAGCTAGTTTTAAATATATCTATTCCTTTTAACCGTATTATGGCCTAAGTTTTTTTTTCTTCAGGCTCAGTACCAACACCCAATCCTGATTCCCATCCCTTGTCCATGTTATTTGGATCGACACGGGCCTAGCCCAACCTCATAAAGAACCACACTCACGCGCTGAGCTTTAGTCGGCATCGTTGCGCTATACAGGGGGTGGAAGGCTAGGTCAAATAAATTTTCCGTGACCGCAGTGTCAATATTCTGAGGTCGCAACAAGACCTAACCGCACTTTAATGCGGTATCGCAAGCAGTATCCTGTGGAAAGTTTGACCCAGGCTAATTTTGGTCGCGTAATGGATTGCCTTGAACGCTTAAAAGTCTGGTGCAGAATTTATTGGGATTCTGCCAAGAGGAAATTCTCCTGGCTGGACAGTTCCTGATAAAATTATCGAACTGTCGTCAACCAGATGAAAATCTTTTATGTTTTTAATATACAAATTAGTATAAAATAAACGCTCTAAATGAAATAACAGCTTTAAAAGGACAAAAATTACAGTCTTCAAAGGGCAATTAAATATAAACCAACTGATAAAAAAGAAAGATTAGATTCATATTTCCACCGGCTTGGTCGGAATGGAACGTCCTCTTTTCTCAAGAGATGGTCAGGACAGACACATTGTGATTTCCGTCAGGTTAGAATCCCTTCGAATTTACCCTCAAATATTGTACGCGAAATTATTAACAAATTTGAATGGTAAAACAGTAACAATTAATATTTTCAATTTAGAACACCTGTCGGATATCTAAATTTATATATCGATCGAGCAAACAAAAATTTTTGATCCGCTTTAATATGATTTCATTTTTTATAATTATTTCACGGCTATTAACTACGGAATTTTCATTTTTTTCTAAATAGGCTTAATTATTTTATGACTGTAAGATACACACTAATTAATAAAAATCTATCCGTGACATAGCGGTAAAACAATCCAAAAATTAACGCCCGAAACACCATCAACATTTTGACGACGAAAAAAATTAGCCAATTTCGTCGTGGGGTCAAAAACATGTTTCGATAGACAGTCACCATTGTTGCTGTCTACCGGCTGAATGGCTTGGATCGTTTTAATGATATTCATAATGCAATTTCTTAATTTTTATGTGTATCAGTTTGCAACCGCATTCATATGTAGATACAAATGTAAACAAGTTCTGCTAAAACGACGTTAATATAAATATAAACCACCTCGGTTGGCCATTTTTGCGGCATGTAATTCGAATTCATAAGAAATTTGCATTTTATGCTTTTAGCAAAAATGGAATTCAGTTTGTCACACTCATATTTCGCACTCGCATTATTGTTTCTTGGTTGCCGTGAATTAATGTTGAAAGGCAGGCAAACGTCTGGGGTTTGTTTGTCTTGATTTTTCGCATGACGAGCGACAGCATTGTATTGCTTTGCAAAACAACACAAAAATGTGGTAACATTAAAGGTTAGGAGGATTTTTCAGATGTGCAAACAATACAATTGCTCGAGAGATTTGAATATGACACAGTTTCATTGCCTTGACAACTCCCATCTTTTTTCACGCGTATTTCGAATACATTTTGTAAGTGGTAGACAAGAAATTGTCGGTTTGAGGAAGAGGCATTTCGACGGTTCTCATCCTAATATTTCCACATTAAATTGGGTCTATCTACCTACATATGCTTTAACATATTAAGATATTCACTGTATGATTATATGTGGTGGATATTATGACAAACATCGGCTAATGTGCACCACCGCAATTCCTTTAAGTACAAATAAATGTCGGTTGATTAACTGAATTCTTCTTCGCCCACTTAAAACATCCCTAGATAACCGAGCAAATAAGGTCATGGTAGCTCATCAATCAATCAATTAATGAACTGACGAATATAAGCAAGAAATTACAGAAGTTTACTTTCCAGTAAATAAGATATGATGCTTTTATGCTAATTGGCGGCGAAGAGGTGTTAACTGTTCGAAATTCAAACCTCGCAGTTGCAAGTAAATGAATCAGTTGATGTGTTGACTCAAATTGTTTTTTTTTTAACATAAAAAAATCCCTTTGTTTAATTTCTATTGTTGCTGCATCTTATGTGGGTTTGTTGTTGTTGTTACACAATTCGTAAAAACCATTGAAAATGCCTATTTGTTAGGTCTTCCATTAATCGATATGATTGAAACGCCCGACATTCATTTTCGCCTTGAAATATTTAATGTATTTGAACGATCTTAGCCTTTTAATTTCTTTTGAAAAGCGACAAACAAAAGTATTGAATTACGCTCAGTTGCTAGTTGTGTTCATAAAAATAAATCAAAATTGATTTTTTTTCGGTAGCGGTTGCCAAAATAAACCTAAAAGACACATCAATTATACTCAACTATCCGAAAAAGCAAAATACACTTCTTTTATTGAGTCATTGGACCCAAGAAGTAGTAGCACAGGATGCATGGAAAACCTATGTTTCAGATTAGAATGGTAAATCCGTCAGATTTTTGTGTGCTTATTAATAATAAAGAAAATGTGGTCTAAGTGCGACCCTTGAGGCCCACACGACTAACTTACCAGTCGGACGAATAAAAATGCTATAATTTGTTTTTATTATTAATTACTATTATTAATAATCACTTTTATTAATAATCACTATTATTAATAATTATTTTTCTAGATTATTATAATTACTTTTATTGTTTTTATTTATTTTTTATCTAACCATCAAAGCTTTTTTTTCGTCGTTGGGAGGTGGAAATCTTCAAAAGATACCGAGTTGCTCCTGCTTCTCGGCATGTCGGTAAAGGAAGACGCCTCCACCACCTGGTCGTCCTCTATCGAAGCCCAGGCAACATTGTCCTCCTCCTCGGCCAACGAAAAATAATTCCGAACGCACAGACATCTCTTTAAAAACGATGGATTTGGATTCTAGAGACCTTAAAACGTGGAGATAGGTATGTCAAAATTGGGGATTCGCAAAATCGACCACATTACAATAACTTCCCATAGGGAACTGGGAAGTTAAAAATTACAGTAAACTGCGACTACATGAATCAATCAATTTTTTTCGATATTTCTCGAAAAAAATATCGAAAAAATTGACTGCAGAGACTTACATAGTGCCTCAAGCAACATTAGTGCGGAAGATGCTTGGAAGGAATCCGAGATCTGTTAAGACATCCGACTGTTTTAAGGGAGTTCCCGATTTGAGCTATCGCGCCATTGATGATGAGAAAGGAATGAGTCTTCAATCGAAGTATAGTAAAAGCGAATGGTTTGGCGAATATCATTTTTAACAATGGACGGAAGCCGTCGAAGCTCAAATTGAACTTCAAGCGAGTCAGACGTCTACGTCTGTTGATGAGCTCTTTCTTTTAATTTGATGGCATAATTTGGTGGGACAAGGAGGATCAATTTCCTTGGATGAACGACAAACCGGAGTAAATTGAGGGATAGTCTAGGAGTACTATCGCCCCACCAACCTTATTCTGAATGAATTGACTTACAAATATTTACTAGTTGCAACGGAGTCCATCTTACAAGGAGAAGGCACGACCTCGTACTCTCAGTTCGGGATGAAATGTGCCATATAAGTAAGAGTAAGTTAAAGATATTCAATTTCTCTTTTCGATTTCGAGAAAAAGTCTTGTTGAAAGTATTTGGCGATTGTAATGAACAATAAGGAAGTTTTAACCTCAAGCAGATGTGATCCAGGGTCGAGAGCAGCACGCTTAGCCCGCGATTGTGTGTGTCTACAATTCCCGTTCGGAGCTTTTTTTTGAAAAAAACTTTTATTCGTTTTATGGTAAATGAACAATGTGCAATCACAAATCCATTTTTTCACAAACCAGCTAACTGTTCGTTCGATTTTATTAATGAATTATACGTAAAATTTATTTTTCAACGGTTGCACAATTGAAAACTGTTATAATCGAAGCAAAATCGTAGCTGATGGTAGGATCATCCCTCGTTCTTAGAGTCAACCCTGCGTTTTCTCCGTATTTTGATGCCGATTTGGCGAAAAGCAACAAACGTGGCTGAGGTTACTAGCCATAAATGCAATGGTGTTGAGTAATTGTGGCATAAAGTAGACACCAGGAGCGTAATTGTTTAACAGTTGCGTAATTTTGGATTTTTATGGACATAGAGGAGATCTTGCCAGATCCTCGAATAATCTTTTGTTCTTAAAACCAAGCCTTTGTCGTCGCCCTGCCATGTTGCTAAATTGGATGAAGAGTAACGATTTTCTAAAGAAAGTTCTATCCACGGTTCATGTTCCATATCCAATTATAATTAAGAGGGGAAACCAGAGGAAGAAGGCCGACATTTTGGTGTATTTCGTGAGTTTTTTTTAACAGGGGAGGAATAATCAAAAATTGTTTAAACTTGTAAGATATTTAACTCATGTTTTGAAGTACACTTTGTAATTTTTTCAAGTCATTTCCGCCGGAAATAATGATGTTAGAAGCTGCTGTTCATGGACGATCGTCATCTAAGTTTTTTGCTGGTGGGCATTCCTGAAGTCACCATTTTTATCTGTAATTATTATAAATTCCTTTTTTTTGTTAACAACATATTTCCTAAGAGTATGAACCTAATTGTGATAAAAAAAAGTTGAAAATTGCATGTTTTTGAGTTGTTTGAACACAATGTCATGTTTTTTTCAGCTTTTTTGCATTAAAAAGAATATTTTTAACTTGAAGTTCTTGTAATCGCCTCGAAAATCGAAATTGAAATTTTCAACATTTCTTTACGTTTTGAGGTCTATAGAGTACATATAAAGTGTTTTTTAGAAAAGGAGATGTATGTGTGTGTGTGTGTACGTACGTTCGTGGACACTTTTTTCAACGAGCATAACTCACGTAAACAAAGTCGTATCGACTATGTTAAGGTGTCAATCGAAGAGTCTTTGCAATTGTAAGAGCTGACTAGTTTTTGGAAAACTTCGGTCGGGGGGGGTTCGCTGTTTTGCCCGTTTGAAGGTCATTTCTGTCATGCGTTATATCTCGCGAACCAAACATACGATTTTCTCGATCAAGGTATCCATCGACGCGTATTAACATTGATGTGATTCTATCAAGTTTTTAAAAAATTCCTTGAAGCCGTATTTTAATTTTTTTTTAAAAAAAAAAAGTGGAAAAAATTAGAGTTTTTTCATATGCTTTAAAAAGCTTTCATCGAATAAAAAATTGTAGTTTTTAGTAGATTCATTCTTTAGTAATCGTAAGATTTCAATAACCATCATCATTTGTAATACATTTCACTTTTTACTATGTTTGACTGCATATACAAAATTTTTGAAGACCAAAAAGGCCCGCACCGATTGATCCGCGTGAATATTCAATCTGTCCTAATCGACCAAAAACCTTACGTAATCAATGGACCCTCCCGTAGACGATATGATTCATATTAACTCATTCCTGTTACTGCTATGAATACCTCTCATTGTTATTACTTAAAGTAGTAGTATTTTCAAAATTATTATTGTGTTTAATGTTGTTGATGTTTATGTAGATATTACTGGGAAGTTGACCGTGTGGACCTCAAGGGTCGCACCTCGCGGCTTGTTAATAATAATATCATCCCAGAGTTAGATATATGTATATGGATTGTAATCGAATAAAGAATATCTACACAAATTTTCAGAACGATTGTTCAATAACTTTTTGAGCTAGAATGCCCACCAGTTGAAAAAAAGTAGTTTCGAAAGAAACGAGTTTCAAAATTAATATATAGCGAAAACGAGAAATGCAAGGCAGTAATTAACCCATTAACGCCCAAGCCCTTGCTGACAAAGATATTGTAAAACTTATTGTGGTCAAGGACGTTTTAGGGGTCGCTGATTACGAATCTGAACTTAGAATTCAGACAGTCAGATAGTTGAATAAGGGACTACCTGAGCGACCGCTCCATTGTAACTACCGAACGCTTCGGCGCCGAACCGACTGGCGGTCACTTAAGTCCTCACAGCATCGGGACTAATCGGAATTTTGCTTTGAAATTTTGGCTAAATACTCTTGAATAGTTTTACTAACAATTTACGAAATAAAAAAAATCAATTTTTTGACCCGTTTAAATTGGTTTCCCCGCTCAAGTGTCCTCATCGTTGCCGGTTAGCAGTTGTCTTTCAGGAACCCTAAAGTACCAGATTCACGTCTATTAAGGCTTCGTGACTTCCTCGATTTTACTTCAATCACGTCATGAATTAACCCTAAGGCATCCTGGGTAGATCTCCAATCTGAGGATAGTTTGGGAACGGCATTCATCGGCTATTCATCGAAAATTCTGTGACCATTGCTGGTTACCTGAGCTGCAGTGTAAACAACCTCCTGCGATGCCAATATGATGATTTGGCTCAGGAGAATGACATCGACACCGGTTTCTGTTCACAGATCCTTCACAAAACTAATCCTGTTCTCAACAAGAGACGGCACCTAACAAATTCGGTGAGAAATATAGAAGTCCACGAAGTACATCTATTTTAGGATTTTAAGGGGTCGAACTTTACAGTGTCCTCATTTTTTGCGTCACTTTGGCGAATTCGATGCATTTAATGTGGACACGTAGAAATATCACTGAGAAGAGAATGTTCAAATGGACTTTCATATTTGCCAGTCATTAGAGCGGCCTCCTCACTGTTGTTCCAACAGTTCAGTCCTGGATGGATTCCTTCCCCAAAAAACACAGAGGGCAGCTGCAACATCGGAGGCCATGGCGAGGCCGAAACTGTGGCAAGTCTCGAGGGTCCGAGCGCACACAAAGACTTTGCAAGTGGCAGATGCTTCCTCCGAAGTTCGTCCGGTCACTGCAATCGCCTGGTCCTGATCGCCAATGGAGCCACCACTGGCGCAACTTGCTTGGGATTGCGACTCATCCGTGCACTCGTGCTGGGTCCGCGCGGCCGGGGAGGAACACAACACGCTCCAGCACCGACCCCGGAAACTCTTCCTGCTGCTGCTGCTACCCTTATCGCACGCTAGGGGCACGGACGTGGAAAAAGGATAATCAAGTTCCAGTGTCGGTGCTGCCAAACTATTCAGGACGGAGACGTGCCAGCTACGTGCACGGGACGTTTGCGAGCACACCGGCACAGAGGAGCGCCCCTCGGTCGGGGCGTTCGGAAGGGGGTGTCGACGAAGACAATAAATCGAAGTCTTACAAGTTCGCCAGCGACGGTAGACGCGAAGAAGCCCTACCAACGGAAGTGTGCAAGTTGCGAGCGAAGTGGCCGAGGAGGCCAGGTGGATGGGGCTCGCGACGGACGCTGTCTTGTCTCGGGGGCGGGCGGGGGCCAAACACTCACCTTATGTTGGGAACTGCGGCGGCGGCTGCTTGCATCGGCGGCGGCACGCTGTACGGGAACGGCAGCTTGCCAGCGACAGCTGGATTCTCGAAGAGCATGGTGGCGGCGGAACTGATGCAGCTGAAGCGGCGCGGCTCGGCGGAACAGTCAGTCAAAATGCGGCACGGCACTGGACGCGACCGGGACTCGCCACGGGCGCTTCTTGGCGGCGCTGTTGAATCGATTCAGAGAGTCGCGACTCCACTTTGCAATGCACTTGGCAGGGTGAAAGAACTTCCACCGGGGAGCACTTGGCCGCGCGGTCGCAGCGCTGGGGCACTTGCCTGGAATCCACGCGAACACCAAATCCAATTGCAAGTCAGACTTCGTACCTCAGTCCTCGGACGTAAACAATGGCAGCGCGGGCCCGCGGACGCGCACCCTTCGAGCGGGGGCGGGAGCTGGGCTGGCGGACACACTTGGCTGCGTCTCGGCGGAGCGCTGGCGAAATGGCAGCCGCGGTTCAATGGCGAAATGCTTCGAAATGCTCGGATAAACGCGGCCTGGCGACGGCACAAGGGCAGCCCAAGACCAAGTCCGCGGCGGAGCAGGCAGAGTCCTCGCCTTGCATCGGTCGCTCGCGTCGCAGCTCACTTTCGCTTTCCGCGAATCAACGGAATCAGCGCGCGCCGTGCCACGGAAGTCGCTTTCGTCCTCGCAGACAGAACGGCAGGACTGCAGATGCACCAAAATGTTCACGGATTCGACAAGAAACGATGCACCAATTTGTCTACAAGTCACACACAGAATCACTGAAAACCACTTGCACTCGCAACAAACGACAACTTCTTCCAACGGTTGCAACCGGACTGACGTGCTCGCACCTTTAAAGATGGAATATCGGAATTTCCTCTTCGTGGTTTTCGCTTCAGCTGCTGCTGCTTCCATTCCACGACTCCGCAGTGTGCATAGGAACGGAACTGGCGCTCGCCGCGCCGGAACGAAGCGAGAAATGAGACGACAACAAACAAAAAAACAGCATCTGCTCGCGGCCCATTCGTGGTACATCGGGCGCTTTTCGCCGCAACGATGGAGGGCGGCGAAATAAGAGATGTTTGCCATTTCCAAGAAACGCATTGCTCAGGGCCGCATCGAGGAGGTCGCGAACAACGGGGCCCAGTGCAGCCCTGTCCTAGGGCTGGCGCATGCGCGGCGATTGCAGCCGAGAGTGGCTCGGACATTTTGTTTACGAGTGTTCGTGGAAGCGTTTCTATGCGACGCACATGCGACGCTCTCGTTTCCAATATTCCGCTTGTTCCGGGCCAGCTTCCCATTTCCTGTAGTCCGAATTTGAATTTGCGCAGAAACGTTCCATTTCCACATAAAAGATACTGTCAATTTTTGCACGGGCTGCCGTAATTGTTTTAAACAAGCCAACGGAAATGTAGTGCACGTCAAACACGTAGCAATATAATACGATAAAATTGTTTTGCCCGCGAAATACAGAATAGTCGCTGTTATTTGAAGCATCCAATATAAATTTGAAGTTTAAGTGATTTTATTTCATTAGTTTCGATAAGTTGATAGTTCTGTTGTATAAAATAGCGAACCGGAAGTCCGTTACATCGAGATAAGGATTTTCCCAGTATGAGGTTTGAGTTTTCATTAAGTCATAGTCATGTATGCTACATGTCATATGGGTAAAACATGAATAAAGGTTAAGATTATGAGCGGATCGAAAAAGGGTGCTTCCCCTACTACCATGGCATAAAAAATTCGCGTCGGTTACGGCCCCATAAGAACGGCTCCCCCACTAAAAATTGGTTACCATGCCTATTTCCAGAGATCAAATGAAACCGTAAAATTGATCTGGGAAATGAGTTTAAGACTTTTTTACAAGTCAAAAATATTTGTAAAAATTAATAAAAAAAAAGTTGTTTGGAAAAAATAAGAAGAAACGTAAATATACAAAAAAAATGGTATGACAATCACCAATTTTTTTACCGTAAATGTAATATAAATAGGGCTAACACTTTGAACACTTTGTCCGATCAAAGCCCCCTTAGCCTTCCTCTTAGCCCCTTTAGATTTCCCTAAGTCCCCTTAGACACCCTTTTAGCCCTATTAGACTCCTCCTTCACCCTATTAGACTCCTCCTTAGCACTCTTAGACTCCCCCTTAGCCCCTTAGACTCCCCCTAAGCCCTATTAGACTCCCCCATAACCGTATTAGACTCCCTTTAACCCCATTAGACTCCCCTTAGCCTCGCCGTTAGTCCCCTTAGACTTTCCCTTAGCCCTATTATCCGGGGCTAGGGGGTAGCCATATTACACCCGCCCCCCTAGCCCCCTTAGACCTCCATGAGGCTCCCTTGGTCTTCCCCTTAGACTAAATTTCAGGGAAATTTACGAGGCTTATAAGTAAGTCCTGTTGCCACACTTGTGAGAAGATGCAATGGGAAGAAATTGTGCTACGACATTTTTATCTCTTGGTCCTGTAGTAGAAAGCATCATAAAACTTAATCGGATAAAACCTGCTTCAGTCGTACTGCCTACCAATTGAAAAAAAAATGATCTCAAAGAAAATACATTTAAAGTTTTCCAGCGTGTTTAGTGCATGAAATCTTTAAATTTTCATGCACGAGAATTTTCAACATGTTTTACTGTTCCAGGACCGTATAACATCCATTTCAAGTTCAAATTTAACTCCTTCCCTTCTTTTCTAAGCAACGCAACGTCCTTACTCGCGTTTTTTTAGATTTTCCGCCATGAACTGTTGGCGGCTTTGACTCGACGTTCATCGGTTTTCATGCAAAAATGGGTTGAAAAAATTACATTTTGACGATTCTCTCTGAATATCATTTCTGAGATGTTTATCTAAAATTCATTTCAGAGAATAAACGAGAGACAAAACATGCAAAAATCACACCTCCTTCAGAGAGAAATCGATCTGGTTTTCATTTCCAAACTCGAACGCGTAAGAACGGGCGAAAATGCGCAGCGAAATTTCCCTATGTAGAATTGGGTAACTGTATTGTGGCGAGGCTGCAATTGTGTGTACGCAATTCATGTACGTATACACGCCGAGATCGAACCACTGTGTGAATAACATGCAAATACCGATGCAAATTAGAACACTTATACGCGTACAAAATTCCACATGGCGAATTGTATAACAGAAGTGGGGCAATGTGGTTTTAGTGTTCGTGCTATATATTTTTCATGCTTCACAACGACAACAACGCACATAAGCTTCAAGCGACAAAGCAAGAAAGGACAATGCCGTTCTGTTCTGGCTGGACCGTCGGTGCGTGCGCACGGAGTCACGAGTTCTCCTTAACAAGATATCTTATTTGAACGAAAGACACTACATTTAAATAAATAAAAGGGTGTCAAAAAATATTTAGTATTGTTGATTAGACAACAAATGTTGCTAATTTCGTTTTAAACAAACTGGGAAATAATATGACATGAAAGATATTTTTTAAACAATTTCGTTAAAATTTGAGTGCACATTTCATTCAGAAACTCGATCAAAACTGTCTCTTACCAGAAAAAAACATCAACAATACTCTACATAACTCTACAATCAACCGAAATGAAAACAACTGAAACTTTTTTTGGAGGATATCTTCTTCATATTTTTGTCGCGTTGCCAAGGATTTGGATGTTTCTTTGTCGTATCTATCAAAACAGATACTCGTCTCCCGCTAACGAGTGACTCCTACACCGAATGAAACGACGACATCCTTACCATCGGGCTGGAAAAAAACACAACATTTCATAGTTCTTATTTTTGATTTGACACAACTTCCGAACGCCCCGTAATGACTTCCTTGAACTTTTCCGAGCAAATGGAAATAACTCCAAGGGTTTTTAGGTGCATTTCTGTGTGCCTTCACATCCGAAAATTGGCATCCGCCAAAAATAGGCCACCTGGAAATGCAGCCCATTCGTCGTTATTATTGTTCCCATTTTACAATTCGTAAAAACACAAATGAACAGCCAACAACAAATACAAATACAACAAGAACCGGAGGAAAACTCGAGAGTGAAAATCATTGAGGGAAATGCATCTTCTGCGAGACATAAAAGGATAACATTTCAGGTTTCGCTACAACTTTGTGGCGCACAAAACTTTGCTAGTTTGCCCGAGATAAATTAATAGATATAACAAAACAATAAACAAGACAATAGTTTAAACGGGATGTGGAAAACTGTGGTAATTATGTGGAAATTGCATTTGGCTGGCGAATCGTTGCAATCGCATGTTGAGTAAGTCCTTCGTTGGTTTCGAGCTAAAAGAAAAATCACCACAATGAAATGTTCATTGAATTTAATGTCCTGGATTGTATTTTATTGAAGTTAGGATTGCAAAGATTTTTTTTTGTATCTCAACATCATCAGATATTTCATAAACTCACAGTGAATAGTATTTCTGAGTAATACCAAGCTGTACCTCAAGAGGACGATTGCGTAGATATTACAGTATGGATCGAAATAGGTTGGTCTGCGATCAAAGATTGTTTACTACCTTCTTCGGCACTGAATTTGCTGGAAAATTCAACTTCTTGCTTAAAAATTTAGACATCTCATTGATTCCACATCAAATAGTTATCCTCGCATCCCAAAGACCCACTCATATTTCCCGAAGCATATCGCCACCTGACAATTTCATCCTCAGCCCATAGTTCCACTTGTATCTGAAAGATATCGCAGAATCTCTCTCCTGCCGACGACAGTAATAAAGTAGTAACTTTATGATGAAGGAGGTAAACCGCAGAGCATTGTCACAGGATAAATGCGACCAGTTATTATCACAACATTATGGTGCGACAGCCGACCAACACGAGGACTATTTGTTCAACAAGCCTGTGTCCTTCTCGTGAACAACAACTCATCATAAAATACACCTTGTCGACACAGGAACAGCTCCTTTCCGGTGTTGAATTGAAATTTACGAAGCTGATTTTGCGTTCAAAGATGGTAACGTACAAAACTAGTGCGAAATTAAATGTTTAGATGTGGTCATGATTGAGTTTTTGGATTGTTTCCGGGAATTTTTCATAGGATTGTGTTTTTAATAACCAATTTTGCGCAATTGGCTAGTTCGTGGACCATTAAATTGGGATTTTTTAAAAATACATACCAAGATGTTATTTGGGACTCTAATTATGAACTTCCCAGTATATGGGAAGTTTTTGTAATCGCCTCGAAAATCGAAGTAGCAATTTTCAACATATTTTGACGTTTTAAGGTTTTAAGGTCTTTAGAGTATGTTTAAAGTGTTTTTGGAAAGAAGTCTGTTTGTGTGTACGTCGTTAGTGGACAGTTATTTCTATGAGTATAACCGACGTAAAAAAAAGCATCGACTTCATTAGGATGTCAATCAAAACGTCATTTTTCAGAAACATGTTGCCGGCAACATTATCTAGCAATATGTCACCGGCTTCGTTGGCGAACCAATGGCCGAAATCCTAGGCCAAATTTGTGCTGGCATGGAACTGACATGTCTCCAAAAAAAATTCATTCTAAAACTAACTTCTACATTCCAGTCTTCATTTGGTCCAGTGTTTTCTTCTCAGGTAAATATATTCATACATATATATTTGCTTACATTGATTTTTTTTATGTCTTGTTAACCTCATCTATTTTTGAACCAGATACAGAATGTCTAATTTTTCAACCTTGAGAACGGGAAAGTCTAGATAGACGATAATTGAACTCCTGGAAGTGCTTGACAGTCTTTCAATTGTTGCGACAGTGCAGACAGTGTACATCCCACCAGAAGTCGATGAACTTACGGACGAAGAAACTATTGAAAAGGACCTTAATTGTGAAGAGCCATTGGATAAAGACATTGCTGAAACACTCGAAATTCATTTGGCATCAACTTTTGACGATAATCCGGCCACTGTGACTACCACCGAAGAACTTTATGGGAGGCGTTGATCTTCATGATAATGGCATTGTTTATTACAGGATCAAGATCGGAGAGAGAAAATGGTGGTGGCCCCTTTTCATAAACGCAATTGACATCGTTATTATAAAAGCCTAGAAAATTTACCAAATCGCCAATCAGAAAATATTTTTCAAATAGAATTCAAGTTGTACATTGCGAGACTTCTAATAAAGTCCCAAATATCTTCAATTATGGACAACCCCGTCGATTGGACTCACATATAAGAAGAAGGTGCAAAGAATGTAGCACACATTCTCTATATTATTGTAGAAAATTGAAAATTCATCTTCATCCTGGTTATTTTGAGATATTTCATACGAATAGCAAAAAAAGCATTATCTTGAAACTATGTTCATCTAAACATGTTTTTATTTATTTATCGATATGTGTAAATCTAAAACATTCTATAAAAAATGGAACATTTGCAATTCGTTTCCTTTATTCGATAGAACTGCCAAAACTAATAAATTTTAAAAGAGGGTTTCGGCCAGAGGTAAACGAACCATTTTATTCTCTGATAAGTAATGAAGCTAAAAGTTTAAAAATACTCTAAAAGATCAAATCCAAGTAGTAAAAAGCAAATTACACAAGAAATATCTAGTTTTTTCCATGGTGTGATCAGAGATGGGTTAAAATATGAATCTCTGTTTAGTTTGCCATTGAACCTAAGTACAATCCTTTTATTTGGTGAGTTTCAATGTTTAAACAAAACAGTCAAATTTTAAATAGCTTTTTTCAAAAGATTTTAAACTGTTGGTAAGTCTTATTTAAAAATAAATTAGATACTTATTTCCTGAAAATATACTTTTAGAAATAGGTTCAGAGCTTCAATCAACTTATTCAGAGACTTCATTTTTATCTGGTTATCCTACTGCACACCATTATCTATAATTCCTTTTCAAACAATCATCGTTTAATGTTGTTGATTTACTTTCTTTTAATTTATACACAAGATTTCCTTCAATTTACCATAAACACAGGTAGGTACTCCTTCACTTTACAATCCGTTCTCAGGAAACAACTCGTCCATGTCTGCCGCCATAAGAACCTTCTGAACAAGCAGGATCTGTCTTAAGGACCGGAACTTCTTTCAAATGCAAAGAACGACCCGAAAAAAATTGTGCTTTCAGGAAACCTGCCGTAATTCCCACTTCCTTCATAAAACGTGCCATATCAAGGCACGAATGGCTGTTGCTTGCAACAACGTACAGGCAATTTGCTCCCAGATAAACACAGGAATTACTTTTGTCTAAAGGCACTTGGGAAATCTTTCGGTTGAGGCATGTTTCCTACATACTGATGAAAAATCAATTTCAACACGACAAAGTGCAAATAAAATGTTTATCGTACAGTTCGTATTCGTATCACTGATAGTGTGAGCTGAGCATCCTTGAACGGGTTATTTGGCGCGAGTGCTAATATTTGACTTGCAAGTTGTCCTTGTGGCATTAACAAGCTCTCGGAACGATAAAGATGCATTAATCGCTACTATCAAATTGTGGAAGTAAACATCCGTATCGAAGGGAATGTGCATTTTCTTGGAGGATGAGTCCTTTGAATGTGGTCGCTTCTTCTATGAATTATCAAGTAACTGGTAGCTCGACTTCAAGACGATCTTAGGAGGTTTACGGACAATACCATATATTGTGGGCGTGAAAGAAAAACCCGCTAACTCCTGTTTTGGCTCAAAACGAGTTGTTGGATACATTTTGATGCTGATGGGGTTCTACAGAAGGGTACTTGATCTCAACCCCAAAAAGTTGCCTTTCACTTAATGATAAAGTAGCTCGCTTCGATTTACTCCAGAGCTGCAGAATTTTTAGATTGGAATTGAAAATTGAAATCCATTTATCTCAAAGCTTGACTTATGGAGGTAGCGGGTTTTCCTACTACGCTCACAATATGTTGAAAATTATCGAATCAAAACGAGCAAGAAAATATGCAAAATTTAGTAGTTTAAAACGCCGACTAAATTGAAATTAAAAAACGACAAGTCTCACAGTATCCACAATTGATTTGAATCACTGCAAATGATTGCGGATACTTTCTTTGATTTACTCATTTCGAAATTCTAGTGTTAAGTTAAAGGGTGTAAATAATTTAGCAATATTCTGGACCTATTTAACAGCTGACTGTGGGACTTGGTCATTCGAAATTTCACTGAATTCACTGAATTTCACATAACACACACTCCACCCACAAAAAAGTGTCTCCAAAGTTTTACCCCTATTTATATTACATTTACGGTAAAAATGACATTCATCAATTTTTGTATAATTTCTTAATTTTTTTTTATTTTTTTATTTTATTTTTTGCCAAAAAAAATTCTTTGATTTTTTTTAATTTTTTCGACTTCCAAACATGTCTAAAAATTACTTTCTCGATCAATTTTACGGCAAAATAACCATTTTTTAATGGGGGAATCCCCATAACTTCTCATGGGGTCGTGACCGCCACGAAATTTTTATGCCATAGTAGTAGGGGAACCACCCTTCTTCGATTTCCCATACTACCGCCTCCTTCGGCGGTGGGGGCCATAATCTTAACCTTCACCAATAAAAATTAATTTTTTTAAAGAAATTTATTACATGAATATCAATTTTCGTTGATAGAATTTATTCGTCATAAAATAACATTTACTTTATTAAAATGTATTTCATGCAAATTTTCTGCAAATGTTATCGTAAATCCAAGACATCCGATTTTAATTATCTAAAAATTATTTAAAGGCAGGTTTCAATATAAATTCTCATTAGATTTGCTTGTTTGATCTATATCCCTTGAATTTTTACATAAAAATATGAAAAATTTAATTTCTGTACACATGTTTTTGAAACTTTTTGTGATGTTTCCAACTCACATCAATCCTTTTTTTTTATAAAATTAAATTTTTCCACCTGAGCAACACTAATCCATTTGAATAACTGTATGCATGTAATTTATTTTTCAGATCTTTATGAACGATTTAGGTTTGCTTGTATTTTATTCTTAGTTCATCAATAATCATCAATAGTTTTCTTGCCTTGTTAATCAATGAATTGTTTGAGTTATATATTTTTTAGTTATAAGTATTTAATTATTGCACTATGCACTCCATTCATGTACTCGTTGATCTGCGAAATAGAAGAAATTAGTATTAGTATTAAAAAACATGATTATGCCAATTAAAATTTATTTTTGTCGTTTGACCTCAGTTCTATATTCTTGTAGTAAACTTAAAATACTGTACTTCTTTCTTATTTTCTCCAACAAAAATAATCAAAAACACGTTCCTTATATTGCAGTCGATCTCAAAACAACTTCCAATTTACAGTATAAATAATGCATGTTTCTTATTAATTTAAAAAGGAAACCTTGCAAATCCTTGAAAGGGGCGAGGTGGACACATAAATTTCCAAAATGATGCCTACATTATAAACGCACGCTAGTTTGCCTAAATCACAAGGGTTTGACTATCAATACCTCAAATCAGTGGGATTTATGTTTTTTTTTCTCGACAGCTAAGGAAAAAGTCTAAAGAACGATTATTAGGGTTTTATTTAAAGATTTTCAATTGATTTTTTTTTACAGTTTTAAATACAACTGCGATAATTTCAAGAGAGCAAAAAATATGGCCCAAACTAATATTCAGATAAAATCAAACTGAAATGGAAAAGGAAGATCCATTTATCACTTTCAAAAATATGTTTTTGCAGTTTTCGTCTATGTTGTTCGTTCAATATATGTATGTGAAAATCGTCCTTAAATGTTACCAAAAAATATACAGTAGTTCACAAGTTAAAGCCTGGGAACACTACCGGACTTGTCCGCTCGGCATGAGAACACGCAACGAATTTCACATACGTTTTTCTTGAAACTTGCACAAAACAACTCAAAAACTGTTGAATCGATCATTTTAAATTCACCATAACTTTACGTAGCATAATTAACTTTAATATGAGTTTAAAATTTTGGAAAAATTATTCAGAAAATAAAACAATAATTCTATGTTCCAACCTTGTTTCTTTAGATTTTTAAACAATCGATTTCTATGAATCTTTCCACACGTACGCGGCACAGTGTTTTATTTTGCTGAAAACTTGGACAAAATTCGGTATCTCACAAGAAAAATAAATAAAACGCCATTTTCTACTAAAATTACCAATTCCACCTATAGAAAAAGATACAGATATGCAAAAGGTACTTTTTTGAAGGTTTGTTAGCATTTAATTTTTATTTTTATAAAATTAAGATTCTTGATTTTTTTCTTTGAAAATTTTAAAAGTTATTCTCAACATTGTTGTTATTTGTGGTTGCAGTGAAAAATATCATTAGTATATTTTTATGAAACTTTTGAAAGAAACGAACGGACTTGATTGTTAAAAAATAAACTGAATATAATTATCAAAAAGTATTAAAAAAAACAGTAGATAAAATAAAATTTTAAAAAGATTAATATACTTGAAAATTTTCATGAATTTTATATAAATGAATCTTTTAATTTACATTTGTTTTGCCATTCGTATTTCATTAAAAATATCGTAAATATTTTATGAAAAACACGCGCCATTTTTCAAGCTTCATTGTTTTCATATGTTTAAAGTTCATATCGAGTAAGTTGGTCTTATAAGTTTACAAGAAAAATTCTTTCTTATATTTCACATTCTTTCTTGTATTTCACACATAACAGCAAGCGATAGGTTATACGCCATGAAACAGTTCAAGCAAAAACCGTCTCCGATGATATCAACGTGCAGCCACCATTTTTAAGCGTCAAAAAATTAACTGATTTTAAAAATAACGACATGCAAAAATACATATAAGAAGTTTTAAGTATGTCAAACAAATTATTTCCCCACAAAAAGAATCCTTAAAATTCTCCCCCTGAATTTAACTGTTAAAAAACGACTGATTACGATTTACTGTACAGCTTACTAGTAATAGAATAGAATAGTATATTTATGCACACAACAAAAAATTTTTGCAGTATATTATTCCCGATTTATTTAATTATGCATTTTCCATTTCGAAAATGTAACAATTTGAATCATAAGTAATGAAATTGTCTAAGATAAAGATATTTTGGGTTTTTTAAAAGAGTGAAATGAAACTAATCTGGAATTTTTTTTCGCATGGACCGTCTGGCAACATTGGCTCACAAACATTATTCATTCTCATCATACTTCGATCATGAACTAAATTGAATCTAGATTTTATTTTTCTCGGATTTATAATAAATAGCTATTGAGCAATCTGCACTCAAACATAGAACAGCTTTCAAGGTTATGTGTGATTACAAGCTGTCAACACTGAATGTTAATTGTCATAATTTGTCGCAAGTGACAAGTGTTGGTTCGTTCTAGTTTATTGTGTTTTACCACATAAAATAATGCAGTTACGTTCGTATCTCAATTAGGAAATGATTGAAATTAATGAAATTGCTGCCTTAATATTTGACTCAAATAATAAAAGAACAATAACATGAGAACCAACGATTCGTATGGTCTGAAAAAGCTTTATTTTTGGATAGGATAGGATTGGCAATTGGCCAAAAAACACAATACATGCGAAGGTTCAAATAATTTGAAAATCTGCTACAACAAAAGTTGGAACAAAGAGATCTCATCAAAATGATGGATGGTCATTTTGTTTGGGATCAGTTTTACATCTTTCAACCTTTGAATGATATAAATAGTATCATTTAGCGGGATGTACGTTACCCTCATCATTGATTTCAATCTTTAATCTACTCGATTGATCCTTTTTGTCTTCATTTCAAAGAAACTGCTCATTTCATCGAACATGTACCATCATTAACGCTCCTGATGTAATGATCTCTTATCCATTTCGCAAACGAGAGAAGCATCCCTGACGCCAGCGACATGCTTGCAACCACTTACGTCCGGGCACCATGAAAAAAACAACTGAAAATCACACACCATCATTACCAGGCAACTTTTCGTAACGTACTGGAAAAAAGCCACCCTCTCTTAAACACATACTTAAGTCACGTCAAGGTTCATTGCAAAAGGGCACACCGAGTCATTTTTCAGGATGTCAATAGCTGCAAATCCCCAAATTACCTTTCTGCGACAATGTAGTAATTGAATTAATCAGATAGGGGTCTGCTGTAACAGCGAACAACTTCCCCGGTGTGTCGGTTGGGTCTGTTGGGTGCAACCCCCGAGCATTGCGTAGCAATTGATTAATTCCGGACGATTTGCGAAGCAAGTAAAACCAGAGTCTATTGTAGTCCGAACGCAAAATGTCACCAGCACTCCACACAATGGATGGAGCCAAATGTCCGGGGTAACTATTTAAAGTTTCGCCTTGAGAAGCACAGCAACTTCAATGGGCGATTACTTGGGAATTGATTCCGAAGCTAATTCCGTGGAAGTGGTACCAAATGGCACAATGGCTTTTGTTTCAATTCAGCTCCTGACTGGCGCACGGGGAGGTACCGAGGCTGCTGCGGATTTGCGTTCAAATGGGAGTTTACGTAAGACAAACGATCGTTCATTGGAAAGCACGGCAAGGACATTTTCCATTCAGGTGAATATTACGAATCATTCTCGAGTGCGAATAGTGTGGTTGGGTGTTTGCATGATGCCGCTTGAAATCGGTACCAATATTTATCAACATTTCAGATTTTCTCAAGTACGAATTGTACTGAAAAATCATCCTGGTGTATTTTTTCAAGCATAGCTTAGGACAGATCCAAAAAAAATCCGTTGATTCTAGCAGTCACTCGGAAGCCTCGGATGCTATCTCTGGGATTCGGGACAACTTCGCTGCAATTAATTTTGCTCGCATGAATGCTGACACTATTCCATAACATTCTTGGCCATTCATCGAGTGTGCCAAGCGCAATTCCAATAAATCTTTCCGATAGGATTGTTCGGCGTACCTTCAATGCAGCAATGGAATGTCTAATTTCCATACAATTTATGCCGTTGTGCTGAATTTATTATCCTAATTGTTAGCCGTTGACTTTGGCACACCAGCTCTGCCCCGCAAAGACGAAATTCCCGTAGCCTTGAAAGGAAGTCGAGTGCTATTTACTACAGATTTCCTCGGAACAAACAACCGAGCGAATCCTTTTAGGTGCCCGGCAAAATGGATGTGGTGCGAAAAGGTAATATGCCCACCATATCGCATTTCGGGGTCGCAACTACATGTAATGGCGCGCAAATGTCCCCTCGTTATGGCTTCATCCTTTTATCATGGAATGTTAAAGCCAGACATAAATGACGACAATGCCGAAAAAAATATCTGAACTTGACAAAGGGAAAAGTTCACAGGAAAATTAAGTTTCTACATGTAAAAAAAAATTATCAGGAAAATTGCTAGTGTTGCCGATTAAGTCACTAAGTGAAAGAGTTGGAAGATAATTGTTGATTATTGATGTCTGATGATGTGATGAGTAAAAATCACAAAAGTTATTTCGGTTTGTAAACGAAAACAATGTACATATATCAGGGAATATTCGTTGCAGAAACTAAATTGTTTGATTTGCAGTGTGGCATGGCACACCGTCTTGTTGAAACCAGTAATCGTCAAATCTTTTTTCACGCATTCGCAGGCAGATATAATGAGCCAAAATCCACCGATATCTGCTTCCTTCAACTGTCTCGTTTTCTCTGAACAAATAGAACCCAATGATGGTTTTGGTGCAAACGCCGGCCCAGTCACTTTTTGGTCATGCAATGGCGTTTCATGGATTTCGTGTGAATTCTTTGTTCCCCAAATACTGCAATTCTGCTTATTAACGTCGCCAGTTAGTGTGAAATTTGTCTCGTCGGTCATCAGAATTTTCTTCCAAAAATCTGGTTCAGTGTCCACCATTCGAACAACTGTTTGGCCGTATTCCAAGTGACATGAACGGCCTGTCAGCAACATTCTTTGTATTAATTGCACTTTATAAGGAAACAAATGCAAATCATCCTTCAAAACTCGCCGCGTTCAGCGTTTTGGCCTCAAAATGCTGAACGCGACGACGATACGACACTTTTGGGTTCTGGGAAACACTCGCTCTGACCGCTTCAACTATTGGAACGTCTTGGTCGTTAATGAACGGCACGACGACGATCTCCCACTGTCCCGTGCTCCATGAAATTCGACACGAAACGATGAATACGTGTTGTTAGACGGTGCCACGGTATTTTTGACGGTACGCACATTGAGTTAAAACAACTGAATGACTATTGTCGATATACATCGTCACTATTTCAGCACGTTGTTTCGGTGTGAAGCGATTCATGGTTCAAATTGTACTGAATTGCCGTTTCAAAAACATGTCTCATCAAATCCATCGGTTTGAAAAATGTCAAAGTAAGTGCTTACATACCGACACAAAAGATGGCGCACCCTGTATTAGCCAAAACTTTTGCGTGTGGTACATTTTACAGAATTTGTTTCCTTCGTGAACTATTTCTGGATTTTGTTTCATATTGTTGTAAATGTATGAGCCGTTGTGGATTCGTCAGGGATTTTCGGAACTAAGACATGCGGTTCCGATTAAAAACTAATTGGTATACTTTATTTTTAACGGTTATTACACGAAATTCTATACACTATCACTAAGATAATCGTACTGAATTATTCTGTTTTTTTTTTGACTGCAAGCAAACTTCATTTCAATATTTTTAATAATGTGGTCTTAACCCTACTGCGTTTTATTACACCATACAAAATGCACGCTTTGAGAAGCTTTGTTGCACCTTAAGTAAACTCTCACGTCGAAAAACTGACTCCAGCATGAACCCATTCGCTTTTATATAGTATCGCGGCTAGTGGTGACTTTTCCCGTTTTTTCGCGATCTCACCTTGGACACTCTTGATGAGTAGAGGTTTATCTTGTTCAACACCAGAACTATTTGCTTTGCGAATGGAGTACTCTTAAGGTTAATGTCCTTTAACTCTTTGGAAGTTTCGAAGTGATACTGAAACGTATTGCTTTTTCTTTCAGTTTTATTCAATTCAGATACTATCTTAGTTTTTCATCCGATTTTCCCACCCTTTATCTAAAATGAAAAGATTCAAACATGTCAAAGTTCTCCGATTGGCAAACATTTAGTTCTTGATGCCATGAAAAGTTCCACTCACATTTCACACTCTAAATCCTCCTGAAACAAAACTATTCGACAACACTAGCCACATTCAATCAGAATATGTTATCAAGTCATACCCACAACGTAATCCTGTTCGTAAAAAAAATTCCGAGACCATACGATAAAGAGATCCTTTTTCCTGTAGTGGCTCTAGAAATGTTTGTGGAACGCAAAGACTTTGCCTATTTACCAGCGGATCTCATCCGTTGCAATTTGTAGTAAAAGGTTACGTGGAGCTACAAACAGAACAGGATTCCAGTACAAACATCATGTTATCCGCGAAAAGCACCATGTGAACAAGCTAATTTATAGGAAATGGAAAATAGTTTGGAGTTCCTTTGGGAATGTATGTACATACATGCACACGTTGGCAAGTGGGCATAGTGATACCTTTTGATGTTTCCCGAACAGTTGGAGATGTGGAACATGTTTTCCTTAGAATGAAATAAAAATGATATCGAAACGATAAACTGCGGAAACTATGATAGTGAAGAGGAGATTTGCAGAATTGCTGGCGTTGATTGAAAAGTTTTCGCTTCAGACTCTCTTGTCGATAAGTTCAAGGCGAAAGGGTTATATTTGTTTGAAAATAAGTTGCCTAGACACAACACGCATTCGTTACTTCAAGCTTCCGAGAAAATGGATTTCAATAAACCAAAAAGGACTCAAGATACAACCATATTTTCTATATTTCATTCTGACTTCTCGGAAATTTGTCGCCACTATTTTCTAATGAAGCACTTCACATTCATTCCTCGCTATTGTTATGAATCAGCCAACATAGCTCTTCCTTAAATTAAAAAAAACAAGAGCATAAGTGCACTGGCAATATCGTTACAAGTCTACAAGGACATCCTCCCTAAAGGACACGATGAAAGCATCGCTCAGACGATACAGCCCGGCTCGTAAATCATTTACACCTGCTGTGGCTGGTGGACGTTGTCCAGTAACGTCGACGGTGCTTAACGTCACATAGTCCTCTAAATTTGAAACCTCAGTCTCACCACGATAGTCCTTTTGGCTCGCATCCTTCTGACACATTCATGTCAGTGCATATGGCGAACTTAATGAGTCAATCGTGCCACGGTCGCGCTCCAGGATCCCAAGTTTTTCTGACAGATTTATACAACCCTCGACACTGTGGATGGGTCCAACTACCATGTCATTTCTGCAGGATCAGGATGGATACTGGTGATGGTCTTGTACAAAATATCCATTTGCTTACCAATGTAACTATTCGATTGCATGGTCGGATACTTTTCAAAGTTGTGATTTTGGCTCGAACTATTTGTTATTCATTGAAATACTAAACATTTCCATCGCAAAGTATAATCTAGTCTAATATCATAATTCAATGTTCATGAAATGTGTAAATATGGAAATTACAGGACTTGATTTATGTATATGCAAGCAATTGAAGATAGTAGATATAATTTGCAGCTAATTCGAAACTTCCAATAGACGAGTTCAAAAATGGATGCGAAACTTGAAGCAGAATTGATTGGTAAAATTGATTCCTTGTTCATATTAGCAGTATATACTTTTTAAATGAAATACAAATGAATACAAAATTTTAAAAATCACGATTCCAGCCCCAAATATATGTTTATAATTTCTCCTGTGAAAATTCATTGATTTCAGAATATATAATAACGTTCAAGTGACAATATAGTCCAAGCATTCACTTTTATCAATGATCACAAACTTTTTTTATGCAAAATAAAAATAGGTTTCTAAAAATTAGGTGCAGAAAATGTACACAAATATTTTCAAAATGACTTCTTAAATTTTCATCGTAGCGAAATTTTGATCGAAAAAAAATTGATTTTGACATGATTATTGTTTATATGGGCCTTAGTAATAAAAGCATGATTTCGAATTAAAAATTCTGATAATTTTGATATTGAACACGTTAACACCAAATCGTATATCAATATATGCGAGAAAATGCAATATTTATTTATGATTTGACCGTCCCTTAGCAAAATAATTCAACCATTCAATTTTTTTAAAATTAAACAACTTGTATTGTGAATATTAAAAAATCAACAGAAAGGTGTCCGTCCACTTTTAAATACATTCACAAAATGGAAATCATTTCGGTAAAGTTATTTATTCAGATCGATTCGCGGAGGATAAAAATTCCGAAAAAATTAGTCCCCAACAAATACTGAAAAGCGAAACTACTTCATAAGTTGAAAACCTCCGAAAGTTTCAAAAGAAAATAATAAAACCAAATAGTTTTACATACATTTTTTACATTACGTAAAAAAATATTTAAGGATATTTTTAAATTCTTCGTTTTCTCGGTGTTTTTGCGCCATTTCAATAATTTATTTTAAGTAAAACTTTTCCAAACGCAAATATTTTATATTATAATAACATATATATATATTTCAAGGGTGAGAGCTCCCTCTTCTTCAGTGCTATTTTACTCAACTTTTACCTTATGAAAAAAATCAATCTGAATTTTTTCTAACAATAAAAAATAAAAAATAATTTTCTAAGATATTTTTGGCATTGCTTTTTTTTTAAAAATATAATTTATTCTAAGTAAAACTTTTCCAAACGCAAATATTTTATATTATAATAACATATATACATATATATTTCAAGGGTGAGAGTTCCCTCTTCTTCAGTGCTATTTTACTCAAATTTTACTCAAAATAGCACTGAAGAAGAGGGAACTCTCACCCTTGAAATATATATATATGTTATTATAATATAAAATATTTGCGTTTGGAAAAGTTTTACTTAAAATAAATTATATTTTTAAAAAAAAGCAATGCCAAAACTATCTTAGAAAATTATTTTTTATTTTTTATTGTTAGAAAAAATTCAGATTGATTTTTATCCTAAGGTGAAGGTCATTTTCTAATCCATATCTTGCAAAAAATGTGGGAAACTCAATTGCAAACAAACATTGAAATATAGACACGGACGACCACTATATAACGAAACAAAAAGGAGAACATTTCAGCCTGACGAATAAAGTACTGAGGAGTGACACATTCAGAAATGTTTAAAAATAAATGTGTTATCAAATAAGTAAAAAACAATTATTGTCGAATTGAGATCAGACGGTTCAAACTAACAATTGGAACAATAAAGATAGTTTTAGTTCTAAACGTAATATCAAAAACGAGCATTTGTTTCTCAGAAACTTTATTATATATTGGCGTGAATCTTTTATAGTTTTATTTCATAGTTAAATAATACAAAAAATTTAGAATTTTTATTTATTATTCTCTTTTATCGAGGGCGCTGAAACTAAGCTCTGAAAAAACCGTTACGGATAGATAATCTATGGATTGATTGATCTGAAACAAAAAAATTAAACGGCACTTGAAAAAGCAAGGTCTTTTACACAGTAATCCACCACCGTTTTCAAAAAATCAGTTAAAAAATCGGCGAACTTGTGAAAAAACGTCAAAAATCGACCGTTTTCAACGGTAAAATTTTTTTTCAAGGTTTTGCTAATATTCTGGTGGATTACGGTGTAATAATCTCTAACAAATAAAACGCATCGAAATTTTTGAAAATCGGTTCGGTAGATCCGGAGATTATCTCTCTGCGGTGTTAAAAAACGTGGTTTTGCGAAAAACGCGTTCAAAGTTTTTGTTTTATTTTGCTGACAAGCATTTTGTGAAAAATGAAAACATAGACATTTTTCAAAGACACGCAATTGATATGTAGAAGTCTAAATAAACACTAAACACATGCAATAAAGTCGCAAATATAATTTTTATAGGAGAAACCGGTACTTTAGAGAAGGAAAAGTGAAAGAGACGCGACGTGGCCGACAGCTGATCGAACACCTAAAAAAACCCAAAACGCGCACACACTCAAAATCGCCATTTATATATTAAACTTTCAAATTTCGAAAAGATTTTTCTGGAGGTCATTTTTGAAGTTCTAAGGAGTCGAAAAATGTAAAAACAAATTTCCATTTTTTGAAATTTATAAAGTGGACTAGTACCTTAAAGGACGATTGTCTTCCATAAATATTAATAATTTTAATATATATATGTGTGTATATGTATATATGTATGTGTATGTATGTATGTATGTATGTATGTATGTATGTATGTATGTATGTATGTATGTATACACTTTTTTTTCTACAATCAATTTTGTAAATTCATATCTGGAAAACAGTGGCGGCTCGTGGGAGTTAAGTATGGTGGGGTCCTGGTACGAATTTTTCTATCGCCAATATAAGTTCTTATGTAAGTTTCCACCCAAGAGGTACCACATGTGGAGCGTTAACCGATTTTAAGTAATCGGTTTCCCCAAAAGTAGATTCGCTGGCAATCAAAGATATATTCCTATCATCGTGTTTTGAATAACATTTAAAGCTTTAATAAAAGTTCAGTGCACTCTGAATAAAAAAAATTGTTTAAAAACTTTTACTAAAATTGAAATTCAAACTCCTAGCAAGTTTTAGCACATGCAAGGAAAATCTTATTGATTATTTATTTAACCAAAATCATAAATACCATAACCTGAAGAACCCTTTTCTAACCCTACAAAACTTTAAAAAATACAAAACACTACGAAGGCACACTAAGTACTAATACCATGCACTACATGAGACTACTTTTGCATTAACAGTCATCACATTCACCCCCTTCGGCCTGTCGTAAAAAAATGTTGCTCATGCCTGCTCAAAAGTATTATCCAGACCATGCCAAGACTAAACGTTGTCGAAGCACTGAACGGGCTGCATATGATTAGCCCGTCCACGATGTATACACATGTTATTTCAAACACGCACACTCCCACCGCTTCAGCATAGAATTCACGCAGTCATTCAAATCGAAATACTCTTTTTCGGGATAAAATCCATGTAGCCCCTTCCTCGTAGTAAAGGTGGAAAATTGTCAAAGAGAAAATAAGTTTGAATTTTACTCTCAGCTTTTACTCGGTTTAGGCACAACGAAGCGAGTCGAAGAGAAAAACAAATTGTTCTACAGTGCGTGGCAAGAAGACTATGTGATAGTTAACTACAGCATGGGCGAAAAAATGCTACATTATATTTTGAAATGAAATTAAATTATGAAAACTATATTGAAATCTACAATGATATTTTATTACATTTGCACTAATATAGGCTCATCAATAAGTGGTGGGGCTGAGCCCCACTAGCCCCAAAGGTAGAGCCGCCACTGCTGAAAAACATTTTAGGCAAAAAATTACCATTATCTTTTTTGTCAAAAGTTTCTCAAAATATGGATTACAAAATTTATCACAAAGTCTACCAAATGTGTTTCTAATTTACACAATTTTCTTTTTGTAGTTGATAAAAATTAATTGAACCTGATAAAGAAAATGGATAAATTCACGAAAATTCTGTGAAATTTATTAAGAAACCGTATGAATTTTTGCAGGCAAGGTTTGTTCTGCTGCTCCTCAAATTTTGTGACCTATCTTAATGAAACTATATTTTAGTGGATACCTAGCTAAATAGATGTTCTACTGTATATATATTAACGATTTGATGTGAGATGTGGCCACAAACAATCTGGCAATTTCACTTCCTAAAGACTGTGCCAAATTCAGTTTTAAAAAACCCACTTCACATTAACATTGATTAGCACCTATTTAGCGTTATATCATTACGACAATTAAGATACCAATCAAAATCACTCGTCGCTCCGTTGTTTCGGTTGCTTTGTCTTCGGAATTGTGCTATTAGCTAGAAAGCTAAACGATATCAGGCCAGGAAGTATTTGCTGCTATCTGTGCCTAGTGATGTGGAACCATGAGCCATGCCGCAATTCTCTATCCCTTATCGCCAGGATAATGCTCTGTAATTCATCCCTGCGTGGATTGAAGGCTAAAATAATGGTAGCCGTAGTTCGGTCGAAGTATAAACCAGCCATTGCACTGGCATTTGCCGCGTCTGCCTTTTTTAAGGGAGAGAACAAATGTGAAAATCATTGAATTTTGTCGAAGATTAATGACTCTTCCATTGTTAGCGATTTTTTTTTGTTGGTAAAAGTAAGTATGTAAGTTGCTTAAAGGATGGGATTTTGGAGTGTACATTTTTTCGGTTATAATATTGATGATGATGTTCAGTTGCAGATATTAAAAAAAAACATGGTTGGTGTGTACGTTGGAAAATAAACATTGAACATGTTAATGTTATTGAAACTCACAGTGATGTTTCCCTTCAAAATGTGCATTTTTGCTCAACGAATATTTGCAGCTTTCACAGTTGCTGCTAACTATCTCCGTCAGTGTTGATTTTTCACTTAAACAACTTCCAAACGAAAAGTACTGCCTACAATGCTGTAATAAACTGAAGTTATTTAGCACTTGCAGACCATAATTTACTACACAATTTCAGATGATGATTTCCACCTCCTAACGTTGCAAAAAACCTACCAAAGAAGGAGCTACACTATAATCATATAAAGACTAATGAAAAGCCAATTTTCCCAGCATATAAAGCCGTCGTTTTTGAACCATCTATTCGAACAGTCACGATTCAGAAAAAAAGTCGGTTTTCGATAAATTTCTTTGCTCAGTCTCAAAAATACAACATAAGTGAAGAGTTTAAATTTCGATGGTTAACCAATGATCATCAAAAAATTGTGTATTAAAATTGTCTTTTTCTGTTTACTATTTGAAGAACACTTAGTAGAAAGATCTAGTATACTAGATAACCATCTTTAGAATATTTAAAATTTAAGAAAACTTTTAAATTACATTCAAATTTACCTTCATGATTTGTTTGTTTCAAATCCAGATATTATAATTTTTCTTTAAAACACTTCCAAAATGTGAGTTTAATCTTCACTTCGAAATAGTCGGCCGACTAAATCCAAAGCAAATCTTCGAATCCTTATGCACCTGATGTCATATCATTGTTTCGACGTTACAATCAAATTCAATGAAAGGTCATAAAATTTAAATAACAGCAAATTAAGTGGCAAGCTAATGTATTTTCTGGTAATGATTCTCATTTGGGCACCTGTTCCAAGCAATAACTCGTCCTTAGTAAAACGTTTTTGTCGTGGAATCACCATTGTGTTGCATGAAGTATTCCCCGGAATTTAATGAAGTTATTCTCAGTGGAAACCAGGTCAAGCTGTCTCTCTAAGCGCTAAGGGTAGAGGGTGGTTGCACGTTTTATATTTATTTGAAAATAGAATAAGGACTTGTAAAAGTTCTTTGAAAGTTTTTCGTTTAAAGATTAGTCTTGGGTTAAGGAATTATTCAAACGAATCTAAGGATGTAGTCGATTTTTGGATTTGCATTTATTGTTGAGAAGAATTTGAAAGAGCTGTAAATGTCCTGGTATATTTTCCGGCCGAGTCGGAAAATTTTTTCTTGTAGTTCACTTTAGAGAAATAGGAAGAGCATTCTCATCAATGTTACGTTTTAACTATGTCTTTTGTAAATAGTTAAGGTAGTCAACTTTTCATGTGTTTTGTATAGGTATAGAACAGTTATACGTTAGAAATAGGTATGAGCTTTTTTTAGTGAATAAACTAGAGGGCATTAAAAAATATATATCTTTTTTAACACCCATTCAAATTGGTTGATATCCCATCGAATCAATGAAACTCATTCCAATCGCTTCCTGGCACTGAATAATTAATTTCGGGACTCCTATTAAACGATACCAGCCTCACATTGCTGGCTAACATACGACGACATGTGTTAATTGTTAAACTTTCATTCCGTCGCGACTCGTTATGGATGATGGTCCTCTCGGTACAAGTTCCTACCCCGAATGTCAGTCACGCAACTTATGACTTCTAATTACGCGACATATGTGACTTGGCAGCGCATGAAATTATTTTGTAAAGTTTTGGAATTTTTAATCATCACGTTTGCAAACACTGCAATAAACACTGGCAACACTCATTTTTGCACACGTTAGCATTAGCTCGGAACAAGCAAGGAGCAAATGGCATGGGACTTGTTGTATAGGCACTCTGTAAAATGGCATCACGCTTAATGAAAGTTCGTAAACATTTCGAATTTATTGCTGCAAAACGACGCGTTATTCTCACGTAATTATCAAAGACTTATGTGAAGTACAAAATGGGAGTATAAATAGTTCCTGTTTACAGAAAAAGGCATTTTTCCTTCAGCCATCTCTGAAGTTTCGAAAGCTTCTTACTGCCACCTCGTCTCGGATTTGACGTGAAAATGTTAAGTGAAACAAGAAGTAATAGTGCTAATAAGGAAGCTCTGATGAAAAATAGACGATGAAGTTGCTACCCTTTCACTAGAATTTGGTTGAAGAGGGCTGGAGCATCCAAAATGTTCGTTCGAAATAAAGTGAAGAATGAAGCCTAAAACTATTGGACAAAGAAGATGATTTTAGACTTTACTTATTCATCATACGCAAAGATACTACTAGAAGATGAATTTAAACTTTTTTAATCTTTATTCCAAACAAATCGAGAATAAACCAAAACATCCCCTTATTCAGGAATTACATTTTTTACTGTTGAACACTGTCCCTACCGATTCTTCGACGTGTTGAAGAACTCCTATTCATTCAGTCAAATTACGCTTACATCTGAGTCTCATGAACAAACTCTATATTTTTAATTAAATTTTTACAAAAAAAAAATTAAAAAAATTCCCAGCAAACATCAATCATTGACCTAACACTATAAGCTCAGTCCATAAGTTCCCGGTTATACTACTCACACACTACAGCCGTTTGACCTGTGAGCTCATTATCAGCCCTAGTGCGTCGTAGGTATTATTTTCCCATAGTCACTTGTATGAGTCATATTTGTTTGAAAATAGGTAAGTGACTACCCTTATTATTTTCTCATTAAAACTGCATATAGTTAGTCATTTGATAATCAGTTTTTGAGAAGATCGGATGTAAAGTGATAGTGAAAAATTTAAAAATACTAACGAGTACAAAAGGCACATTTATATATATATATATATATATATATATATATATATATATATATATATATATATATATATTTAAGAAGTGGTAAAAATTCTACAGCGGCGACAGCAGAGATAAATACTGTTCATGGTGAAAACACTATTAATGTAAGAACTACCCCAGGAGTGGTTTAGAAAATTTCACGATGGATGCCCTACAGCAGAAAATGCACCTCGGTCAGGAAGTCCCACTGAATTTAACCACAAGGTGTTTAAAAACCTAGTGGAAGGAGAATCAACTGTAACCGTGCATATGATTGCAGGCAGGTTAAAGTTTTCGCATGGAACCATTTATTGGCATTTGGTGTAAAAAAGTACTAAAGCTTGGAAAAATGGGTGTTAACATCAGTTTTACAACACTGTTTTAGAGTTTATTTCCAATTTTAGCAAAAAAATCTGAGGTTGCCCTAATGAACTGATTTTAAGTGCATTTGAAAGGTAAAATGCTGTTTTATATGCGGAAAAATTTTTAAACTTCTATGAGCTTAAGTTTCTAACTTGCAAGCTTTCAAAATTTTTGAATTTTTTTAAATAAATTTAGATTGCACAATTACTATTTTGATTAAAATTTGTGTGCTGTTTTATTATATTATAAAAGTTTTTTGAGCGAATTGTGAAGGTCCTAAGTGCATTTTAAGTGGCAACAAAAAACTCACAAAAAAGGCTTTCCCCCCCTCTTTTTTATATTTATTGCTATTTTGCGGCAAGGGTTAAATGTTTTAAAAAATTTCACCAATCTTATCTTGTAGGAAATTTTAACATGCAACTTGTATTCAAGCATAGCTTTGCTCTAAAATCAACCGTTTGTAAGTCATGAGTGAGAAAAGTAGGAAAAAATCAATTTTTTTAAATTTTTAAACATTTCGATTTTTTTATTTTTTGAGAGGGTGGATAAGTGAATTATTGTTTTACGGTTTATTAACTTTCCAGTATATGGGAAGTTCTTGTAATCGCCTCGAAAATCGAAATTGAAATTTTCAACATTTCTTTACGTTTTGAGGTCTATAGAGTATATATAAAGTGTTTTTAGAAAGGGAGATGTATGTGTGTGTGTGTGTACGTACGTTCGTGGACACTTTTTTCTACGAGCAAAACTCACGCAAACAAAGTCCGATTGACTTCGTTGAGGTGTCAATCGAAGCGTCTTTGCAATCTTAAGAGCTGATTAGTTTTTGGAAAACTTCGGTTCGGGGGGGGGGGGGGTTGTTTGTTTTGCCCCTTTGAAGATCATTTCTGTCATGCGTCATATCTCGCGAACCCAACGTACGATTTGCATGTTTGAGGTATTAATCGACGCGTATCAACAATTTTGTGATTCTATTAAGTTTTTCAAAAATTTCTTGGAGCGGTTTACAAATTTTTTAAAAAAAAAGTTCAAAAAATTGGTGTTTTTTTTCAAAAACAATAAATTTGTAACCTTATATTCAAGTCCAAGAAATTAATGTTTATATAATTTGTATACTCCAAATATTTTTTTTAAAAATGTCGTCAAAATTTCTATCTCATGATTAAAAAAAAATCAAATAAAAAATAAAAAATCATTAACAGTCATCACGATCTTCAAGGTCATTTCTGTCATGCGTTATATCTCGCGAACTAAAGATACGATTTGCATCGTTTGGTTGTCAATCGACGCGTTTTAACATTTTTGTGAATCTGTCAAATTTTTAAAAAAATCGTTGGAGGCGTTTTTTAATTTAAGAAAAAAAGTGCAAAAAATTAGGTTTTTTTCATAAACAATAAATTTTTAACCTGATTTGCGAAATATAGTAATCAATGTTTATAAAATTTATATACTCCTACAATTTTTGTAGAAACAGTATCAAAACTTTTTCTCATCATTACGTAATAAATTAAATTAAAAATAAAAAATCATTAAAAGTCATCATGATTTTCAAGGTCATTTTTATCATTCACTATATCTCACGAACCAGTTATAATATTTGCACCATTATGGTGTCAGTTGACGTGTATCAATATCTTTGTGAAGTTTTTAACATTATCAAAATTCGTTTCAGCCGTTTTTTTAATTTAATAGAAGAAAATGCGGAAAATTATGGTTGGTTTTTCATAAAAAATATTATTTTAACTTGATTTGCACAGCACAGTGATACCAGTTTATAAAATTTATACATTCTTATCAGTTTTTGAAGAGAAACCAGCAAAATTTTCTTCCATGATTATGAAAAAAAACTAAATTAATAATAAAAAATCATTCAAAGTTACCATGTAAAGAGGGTGCACACGAATGATATTACTTTATATCTTTTATTCTAAAAAAATTGTTGTAAATTCAATCAAAGTTTTAAAATATTTGCATAATTTGAGCAGATTTTTAATAGTTTTTATAGTCTTTTAATTAAACAAACAGCTTAAATTTTGAAAACCAACAAAATTTCAATCAAATTTGCATTTGCGGTATCAACGTTTTGAATGGTAAAATGTTTTGTAGTCAATACTTTCCAAGATCATATGCTTTGAAAAGCTTTCATCGAATAAAAAAATGTAGTTTTCAGTAGATTCATTCTTTAGTAATCGTAAGATTTCAATAACCATCATCATTTGTAATACATTTTACTTTTTACATGCAATTGAACCTATTTTTGACTGCATATACAAAATTT
Source organism: Oxycera nigricornis (assembly GCA_963942545.1). NCBI lineage: Eukaryota > Metazoa > Arthropoda > Insecta > Diptera > Stratiomyidae > Oxycera > Oxycera nigricornis. The sequence continues at coordinate 13,990,915 of OZ012659.1, forward strand.
TTCAAGACCAAAAAGGCCTCCACCGATTGATCCGCCTGAATATTCAATCTGTCCTCATCGAACAAAAACCTTACGTAATCAATGGACCCTCTCATAGACGATATGATTCATATTAACTCATTCCTGTTTCTGCTATGAATACCTTTCATTGTTATTACTTAAAGTAGTAGTATTTTCAAAATTATTATTGTGTTTAATATTGTTGATGTTTATGTAGATATTACTGGGAAGTTGACCGTGTGGACCTCAAGGGTCGCACTTCGCGGCTTGTTTCATAACATTTCCTCCAAAAATCAGTGTGGCGCCCTTCAACGGCCAACTGAAAACAGATCCGCTCTATTTGACCAGGGCTTCAAATGGATAAGAACACCAACTAATTTTATACATTATTACAATTTCAATAAAACAATAACATCAGTTTTATTAACCAATTCAATCCGTATAACTATACTCCACAAATATTAATTTCAAGCGAATTTGAATTAGCTTTACAAGATAAACGGTCCTTAAGATCTTCCAATGTTAGGAAAATCCCAACCATTTCGTTCTTGTCATACTTATCTACAGCTTTTCGGCCATTTCTAGGATTCTGCAACACAAATATACAACAAATATATATTTAATGAATGTCATTACACTATCGAACGTCAAAATAGATATACCTTAAGATACTGATAAATTGAGAGCATCACCAATCCTGCAACTGCAGAAAATAGAAAATTTTGTGCAGAACTACCTTCCGGCTCGAATATGTTGCATCTTATTTGAGAATGTTTCCAAAATTGCATTAATTCATCCGCCATAATTTAATTAATTAATTTTTTTAACATAAAACAAAAACAAATTAGTTTCAATGTTCGAATTTGATAACAATTTATTAGAATATTGATCCAATTAGAGACGGAAGGTCTGAAAATGGAATAGCTTTGATTAATGAAATGTCATCGAAACGAAATTCAACAGTTTTGAATTTGAAATTCAGGTATCTATGATAGAAACGATAAATAATGTGACTACAGTGTTGTTTAAGTAAGAACTCTTATTTTGATATTACACATTTTAAACTACCATTTTTACACGAAACGAATGCCGACACATACAAAAGAAGAATTTACAATGCTAGCCTCATAAAACTTGGTGTAAAGTCAAGAGTTCAAAAGATGTTAAAGGATGTTAACAGAGCAATTAAATGAAGCATTTTTAATGTAAACAGTAAACAGTAAATGACCTTTTCAAGTCTCAAATTCCCCTACACCTCTTTTCACTCTGAAACACATTTATAGTTCCCTGCTATTTTTCTGTGTTAATTTTTTCGGGCTCATTTCTTTAATTGCTTAAGTTGATAAAATACTATTCAACAACTAAATTCAAGCAAATGCTGTACTGAATTATGGAAGTAACCAATCCCAATTCAATAGATCAAATCGCTCCGTTAAACGAAAAATTCAAATATACTTCATTTCTTCGCATGGAAAAACTCAAATTCTTAACAAGGAGACAAAACTCTTCTTTTTGAAGGATTCTATAGGCGGGGACACTAACTGAAGTTAATGATGCGGAAAGGTTCAGATAAGAATGTTAATAATAAGATTATATACGTGTCTATGTATGTAGAATAAAATAGAGATATTCTTCCATTGAATTAAAGCACAGAATCATTGGCGATGATAGCCGTTGGATGATTTTAACGGAAATGGCTGATTATTGAATACACAGTTCAGAGTGCTAACACCTTTAAGGACTCATATTGAAAAAAAATCATGGTAAGAACGAGGATATTGATGAAATTCATCATTCTTTTTATCCTCATATCTTTGATTTGTTTAAAAATAACCAATTGTTAAGTATGTCGGCTTAATTTTTAAAACTGGCAATAGTACTCGCTCTTGTTTACTGTTTATTTTAACCAAGATCTTAACATTTAAAGCACCTTATAAACCAAGAGTTTAAAAAGTGGCCATAGGTATTAAACCTTAGAACTTAGAGTCATTTTGAAGCAACGCAATACATGCTTAGAATATTCTTGAGTAGAAACCGAAATATATTTTAATAAAAAATAAAAAAACTTATACTATTTTTCCTATTTTCCACGGTTTCAAACTATTACTGAAGCGACTTGAACACGATTATATTATTCCGCATTTCTATAATCAAACCTACTAATTATCTTCAAAAAATATGTATTATGTTTGTTAAAAACTGTACAATTTTTCCTCATACTGTATGGTTATTAATCGCCAAAAATAATTCAAAATAGTATCAAAAATTTGAAATAAAAATTTTCAAGCAGTTCGTAACGAATACCTTCTCTTAAATTTTTTCTTGCACATACTTCCCTTTTATTTATAATCATTTTGCCATTGCACGTTTTGAAGACAAATAGTCTATGATATATTAATGACGGACGTTAACCATAAAGACGGGATCTCCGTGTTTCCAAAAGACGTTCGTTTTTCAATTTACGTGAATTTTTCTACCAGGATATTTTCAAAAAATATATCTTAAATGCTAAAACCATTATTTGGGCAGACTTGCAATTAATTTGTTCATGTATCGATAATAATCTAACTAAGCTGAATATCAAACAAAAAATAAGCAAATAAAAGCTCTCAAACAATTTCCGTCCATTCTTAAGAGAGAGAAAAAATCGTTAAAAATAATTGCATCAGAAGAAGAATTATGTAATATTTTCTTTCATACTCAAATATCACACCTCCTTCCCTTATTTTGTTTTGCTGATTGATTTATATTTAACAATTTTTATATTTAATTCAATAAAATCAGAATTCACTGATCAAAATTTTGTGTTCAATTAGTTTTTTATATAATTAAAAAACATTAGTTACAGCTAACATAAATGTTGCTGTTGCCCGTTTGATGGTAAACATTTATTTTTTCCCGAAGGAAAAAATGGTCCTTACTACGGGGAATGTCACGTTATTGAACGTTAAATAATTCAAACAAATAAAATTATAATACATTTAGGATTGCGCGTCATTTATGTATGTATAGAATAATTTCGTTAGGAGATGGTAAAAAAAGTAAATAGAAAGAAAGAGATAGAAAATAAAAAACAAGGAAATAAAACAAAAATAAAGAAAGCAAAAGGCAAACGACGAAAAGAAAAGCGAAAATTTATAGCAAGGTTGAAAAGAATAGAAAATGAAAGAAACGATAAAACAGAGACAAAAAGAAAAGGAATCAAAAAAAGAAAAGTTAGAGAACAGAAAATAAATGAAAAATAAAAATAAACGAAATGAAAATGAAAGGAAATAAAAGGAAGGAGTATAAATAAGTAACAAAATAAAACCAAAGAAAAAATAGTAAGGAAAAGTCAAAGCAAAAAATTACAGCGAAAGAAAATAAGAAAGAAAATGAAAGAAGAAGAAAAATTGAAATGAAAAAAAAAATTAAATTAAAGAATTTAAAAACGGAGAAAAGTAAATAAAAATAAAATTAGATTAAAAAAATAATTAAAATAAACGCAATGAAAAGATTGTAGAAGACAATTAAAGCAAAGAAATGACAGTAACCGAAGACAACCTAAAAGAAAAACAAAGCAAAAAGCAATGAAAATTCGGTAAGAGGAAAGAAATGAAAAATGAAAGCAACAGAAATAAAAAATAAATGATAAATGAAAAAACATGTATAATTAAATTAAAGCTACAAGAGCAAACATGAATAAAGCTGCATGAATAGGAATTAATGAAATAAAAAAAGAAAGAAATCAAAGAAGCGGAAAGAAGCGAAAAATGGAAATAGACAAAACGAAAAGATATAACGAAACGATATAAAAAATGGAAATGATAATTAAATAGACACTGACAAGCAAAGAAAAGATAATAATAGAAAAACAGAAACAAAATAAATGAAAATTAAAGGAACAGAAAATGGACAACAGAACAAGAAAAGACAGTAAAAGAAAGCAAAAGTGATGAAAAAAAAACTAAAGAGATTATAAAACAAATAAATATTATAGAAAACTGAAATGAAAAACAAAACATGAAAAGAAAATGAAAACAATAAAAGGAAATATCTTAACGGCAAATATAAGACAGTGAAAGAAATGAAAAAACAACTAGACAAACAGTATGCACTAAAATATAATAGATACAGAACAAAAAATAGCTAAAAAGAAGCAAGAAATTGAAAGCAAATAAATAAAAATAAACGAAAGAACATAAAAATAAATGGCATTTAACAAATCCATCGAAAAAAGCGAATTATAAAAGAGGAGAAAAAGTAAAATTTATGAAGAAAAAAAGAAAGACTAATGTAAAAAAGAAAATATAAGAAACCAAAAAAAAGGAAAATATAAAGGGAACCGATAAAAAATCAAGAGACAATAAAGGAGGAAAGGAAACGAAGAAAAATAAGAAAAGAGGGAAGGAAAGAGAAGGAGACCAGATATGAGAAGCTATTTTTTCGTTCAATCTCAATAGAAATATGAGCAATGCATGCCTTGTACCACTGAAGAATTTCGTTGACGAAATATGTTACCTGTAAACACCGAATTACAGACGAAAATCCTGTATGCTAATATATGCGATATATGGAAACGATAGATGGACAAATATTTATGAACAACTGAATCAAAATATAATTGTTTTTTTTTGTCAATTATTTCAGAGTGCTCTGTTTGAAAATAAAACCAAGATTTCAGATTTCATTCACAAGTTTCTTTTTTCAAAATGAAAATACTGGTAGTTTTTGAAGAAGAAAAACCCGTTTATAAAAGCCAGACACATAATTCTGTTTTTAAGTTTAACCTTAGACCAATTTTTATGTTATTTTGAAAAGATTCGAAGCTATCATTTATATTTGGTACACTTTATGCCTCCTTGCTAACTTCAACCCACGAACACATTTAAAATTAAATACAATAAAAACATTTTCTTTAAAATGTATTTGCAGGCTTGGCTTCTTCTGCGACATTTGCTCTACTAGATTCCTTCACTTTCAGGAGGGCTCCTTCCATAAGTTCTACTCATTCCTCACGGTAGTATGATGCCCATGGAAATGATTTTTAGAAAATAACTGCAATTTTTTGCATAAAAATAATCGTCTGCTCAGCCCATGAAAGTTTCCCACAAAACCAAACAATTTCGCAGTGATTAATGATAACACTTAACGCTCCGACAATTTTTAATTTCTCCCAAGTGCTATTAGTGAAATTTCCAAGCGGCCTCCTCTTTATTTATGAAGTGCATCTCCACCAGGATTTTATTTTCTTATGGGTAGGTGCCAGGCCAGAAACAGGACGACTACCTTCGTGGAATGGATTCGTTCGTTCACAGTGAAACCGTGCAGGATTACTCTTTTACATGTTGCCCTTTTTTGCCATTCAGACCACGTGAAGTGGATGGACTCAAAACTACAGAGTATTCATCAAAACTATGAAGGAGATTGTTTCTACTTTCATTTGCGCCATTGTAGGACTGAGTATTTTCTGCTAATTACCAGAATGCACACAACATACACGCGTCCTACGGTGAATAAACTGGAAACATTTAAAAGCCTAATGTTATCGTTCCTACGTGGATATACAATATCTATGTTTGTTTGTACACATTGTTTAAGACTTCATGCTTCACGTGGAACAATAGTTGAAAGTGATCCTTTTTTTTGCTTTTACTTGTACTCAATAGTATGATAAAAGGGTTTTTCATACCTGATGGAAAATAGTCATTATGATATCTAGTGTAAGAAGGCGATTTTGAATAGGAGCAAATAAAACGTTTTTAATATGCCAGCATTATTTCCAGGAGGATTAGAGGCAATATAGATTCTTGAAGTGACTTGCAAATAATTCATGGCTGCAAGACAAAAGTGCAATTACGCGAAATTGTTTTTTTTTCAATAATGAAGCTAGAAATAAGCTTTGGTCGAGATTTTAGTCTACAAAATATTGAATTTTTAAAATTTGTGTTCACTTAATAGTTTTTTAAAGAAAACCTTCACAATACTATTTTTTCCTTAAAATTAATAGTTGCAGGGTAGTCCACGGGAACGTTACCTTTCTGGAAATTGTAGTCCTGTAGTTGGGACGCTCGAACGGTCTGATTGGGCAGTGTTTATTATAGACAGCGAGAAAACTTTTTGTCGGGAAGTAAAATTTTAAAACTATATTTAAGAGAGAATTACGAGAAATTTAGGAGAGGTTACAGCGAAACAAGTATAGGAAATACACGTGTTAGGCAGAGCAGAGCATATACTTACTCAAAACGACTGAGAGAGAATTGATAGTCCACTTTTTACTCTAGATTTAACGACTAGTTTATACATAGACAATGGTATACACGTCGATATCGAATCAGCGTGCAAAAAACATGTGTACCAATGCAAATTATAACACTAATACGCGTGCAGAATTCCACACGGCGAATTGTATAACAGATGTGCGGCAATTCAGCACTAGTGTCCGAGCTACTTATTATTTGTGCAATGGTATATCTGAGGCCCAGTTACGGAATAATATTAGTTTCAGTGGATCAACTTTACTTTCTTATTTATATGAAATTGCATGTTTCTCCAAAACTATAAATTGCAAATAGTAGCAGACAAATCTGAAGAAATTGTTTTAAGCTATTTTCCATAGTTATGAAGTGTGCGATATACATATATCTGCTATAGTATTGAAAATCTGATCAGACATTTGAACAGACATCCGAACAAACATCTGATCAGATATAGTCTACATGAAATTCATAAAGAAATTGTACAATATAATATTTCCAAGCAAAAACATGTACGAGGTGTGATCAAAAAATAAGGAGACTTTTTGAATTTCACGAAATACCTACGGTCGATTTGCGTCACTTTTTTCTTTTTTTTGTGTTGGTACACTCCATATGCTTACAGTTTCAACAATATATTTTTTTGTTTCGTTTGTGTGTGAGAGGCATAATGGTTAGAAGTGTTTTGCGTTTTCGGCGATTTTCTGCTGTCGAAAAAAATAGATCAAAGAATTTGCATCAAATTTTGTATAAAAAATGGGATTAAGTGCTCCAAAACACTTGAAATGATGACAATGACATACTGTGCGTGTACTCTGAGTAAAAAACCGTTTATAAGTAGTATAAGTTCATCCAAAAAAGCCGCGAAGTGTGAATGATGAAGGTCGCCCTGGACGCCACAGTACGTCAACAACTGATGAAAACGTAGAGAAAGTGAAAAAAATAGTATTAAAGAATCGTCGAATCGCTGTTAGAAAAGTAGCTGATGATGCCGGCATCTTGTTTGGTTCGTACCAAGCACCGTGCTTGATTTTGACCAGAAGAACCATCGCATGAGCATCGCTCAGGAGCTGTTGAATGACGCCAGTGATGATCCTGATTTGCTTAAAATGGTAATAACAGATGACGATTCATAGGTATATGGTTATGACATCGAAACCAAAGCTCAATCGAAGAACCATGACAGAGAAAAGCACGCCCAGTTCGATCAAATGTCAAAGTTTTGCTTACTGTTTTTTTCGATTATTGCATCAGAAGTTATTACCACAAGGTTGTACGATTAATAAGGAGTATTATCTTGAAATTATGCGCCGTTTGCGTGAGGAAATATGGAGAGAGAAAACGCCTGGGATTATGCAAAAACAATTCACGGATTTTGCATCACGATAATGCACCTGATCACTCATCGTTGCTTGTGATTCATTTTTTGGCCAGAAACAACACCAAAATTATGTCTCGGGCCATCATATTCACTAAAATTGGCCCCTGCGACTTTTTCTTGTTCCCAAAACTGAAAAGATCCATGGAAGGACGTAGATTTGCAACAATTGACGAGATATAGTCGGCATCGCTGGAAGAGGTTAAGGCTATACCAATAAGCGGTCATCAGAAATACTTTAAAGATTGGAAAAAGCGCTGGCAGAAGTGTATTGTATCTGAGGGGGATTACTTTGAAAGGAACAACATAAATATTGATGAATAAATAATTTTTTTTTAATAAAAAAAGTCACCTTCCTTTCTGATCACACCTCGTATTCCTTAGACAGGAATCTTAAGTGTGCAGGGAAAACCGAATTGTGCCCAAAAAACTATTTTACCCATTGAGGATGCTGAAGTATTAGTAATTTTTTTCAGTGAATAAAATAGATTTCACCAAGTCTGGTGGCAAAATTCATGAATATCTTTATTATAATACCTTGCAAAATTGTTTTTCTTATCAATTATTTCAACCCTTAAAAAAACTAATTGAATTTTAAATGAAAAGATTTCTTGGTATCTTTATCGTTTTCATTGATTCTATTTTGTTTTTAATATACTTATTTTTAATTTAAAATTTTAAAACAAAATTATCTTTAATTTTCCATGAAAAATTACAGATACGTTTCCATTTTGTCAAACCAATTGTACAATAGTAACAATTAAGCATTTTCACATAATGCATCGTAAAAGTCTTCAGCAAAATTACAAACACATTCTATCAAAATGCACAATCGTAAGGACCTTTAGTGCTGAGGAAAGTTTCCAAGTTATGACAGTTATGAACATAAATTAAATACAGACAATTCTGTTCTGGACACCAAGTCTTTTGCGACATGAAATGGGCGTGTCAGGATAAATGCATTGTGTGCTTTGCTTTGCTTATTTGCGGAAGGAACACGCCCACAAAAGCACAAATTCTTCGTGCGTTATTAACGTGCTCTGACTCAAGTATTCGATTTGATATACTTATATCCTTATTGTACCATATTATACATAGAAGGAATTACAGGACATTCAGTCTAAATTCGATTGTGATTGGAACTTGATATAAAATGGAATGAACAGGATAGCCATTGGACTGGAGGATATGCTTTAGCTATTTGTTGTATGTGTATATTGATGTTCAATTATTTTAAACGAAAATGATTATTTCTGGATAATATAAAATATGGCATTGGATCTTATTAATGCAGATTTATGTATCATACACAGATATTTAATCAATTTTCTCAATTTGAATTTTGAATGTTTTGTTGGATTTATTGTGAGTTAATTATTGTGTGTATTATACAATACGTGTGTTTAAACAATATATACTTACTAATTAACAGATAAAAATGCACTAGCTTAAAGCGCTCTTTCTTTTCTCTCTCTTTTTCTTAAAAACAAATTCCATATTATTAATAATTATAAATCAATTCAGATATGTATGCTCAAAGGTTTGCATTCTATTAGTTCATATGAACACTATTTTGTAGGTTAATTATGTTGATATAGCCCCACAAAAGTACATGCTCATGAGATGATTTTTGTTTTGCTGAAAATCAGAAACAAAATCGCCTGCTTTTGCATAGACCCCAAAACCATCTCATGAAGGTAAAAACAGGTATCAAATGGGGTCCAAATATACTTCCTTGCGGTGGAACTCAGGCAAAACGCTACATTCCTCTGGCAGATGCAGTTTGAATTGATTCTGATTCTTATTACCCTCACCTGTTCCGACCGGAAAGCCTTCGGCTGGAATGCAGATCGAATTCCGAACTATGAAAGTGGTGCTGTGTTTTGGACATGACAACATGGAAACGCATGGAAGGCAGCGGTACCTGACCCGAAAAATGTAAATTGGAGTATAGGGACTGAAAATAAAAAGATCGGGGCAGTCTACTAGAATGAGAAGTTACAAGTCTCTCAGCCCCGGAAGGGGTTCCGACGAAAAAGTACGGTTCGAATTGAGCCGAAACTGCGAGAAAAGCGGTTCGAATAATCGTTTAATATGAAGGGCGGCGGTATGGTCCAAGACAGCGAATTTGAACTTGTGGACATTGTACAATTCAGAGATATTATAATCTAAAACAAATTGATTTTATTTAAACTCAAGAAGTATTCGAAATTTTTCTGCAAGGTCATATTTATTTTTTAAATAGTTCTTGACTTCAAAGCTAAAAAATTTATTATTCCTTTTTTTTCAACGTTGGGAGGTGGAAATCTTCCAAAGATACCGATCAGCTCCTGCCTCTCGGCATGCCGGATTTCTACCGACTAAAACCACCTCCGTCTATTTCAATCACTCTCTCCATCAATTTTTAGTAATTTTTCGTATTTAATTTTCAGTACATAGCACTTCCCAGACGATAGAGATCGGTATAAGGGATAGTGCCAAAAATTGTATCCTTTTAGTTAAAATAATCGTTCAGACTATATGTTCATAAATTATTTCATGTTGACTACATGTTTGGCTTTGACTTTAGTGGAGCTGATTGTATTTGTAATTTACTTCGTAAGTTGTTCCTGAAGGAGGTATTTTTTTAGTGTCGTTTTAAAGGAAGTTTGGTTCGCTATGTTTTTAATTTTGTCCGGTAGTGTATTGTAGAAATTAGCTGCCTTGTTCAAGGGATCTTCTTTAAGCCGATCAGTTCTGGCAAATGCGATAGCTATATTATTCATGTTTCTCATTCTGTAAGTGTTTTTTGCCTTAATTTTACCTAATTTCACGGTGGTGTATTCATTACATTCAAAAAGATACATAAAAAGTGGCAACGATATTTAGATTTATAATTCGTTTTACCTAATATCATAATCACTGTAAAATAACCATAAACAATTATTACACGCGCAGTTTACAAAGCGTTAATTTTCACTGTCCGAAAAACAAAATCCAATTTCAGAAAGGATGCTAAGAAACGTCAATGTAGTTTTGAGCGATTTCTTTTATGGCGAAATTTATCGTTGAAGTTGAAACGAATCCTTTTAGGAAAATTCATTGAAGTTGTGTGAATAAATTACAGCGTCGGAAACGATTGAATTTTCAATATCTTTTCTCTTGTGTGTTTTAAGCAAAAATCAACCGATTTTGTCTCCGACGACCCAAACGAAGTAACGTTTGGATTATTGTTTTTGATGTTGTTAGTATCTTTTCGCAGAGATGGTGATTTTTACAAACAACATTATAGCGTGGACTGGAAAAGGTGTTAATAAATTGCGAAATTGTGAAAATTACGAGCTATACGGGAAGATACCAATATGCAAGGGAATTGAAAAGTTTTCGTCTATCCTGATGGACCAGCCCACAGAAACTGGACGCATGTTTGATAACGGACTATTCTTAGCATTTGTTTTTGGGTTCTTCTCATTTCTGATCGCGTCCATCTATACGATTCTCGTGGAGGATAGCAAGGTTTGCCTTTGGGTTTGTATGGCAGTTAAAAATACTTAGATATTTATCGTTCGCAGTCGTTAAAAGAAATTAGTAACAAGGTAATTAGAACTACAGATACTATAGTCACTGTGCTACGAACAATGTGGACTTTGAAAGTAAGCAAAGATAGTAACACGACAATAGAGCAAGAATTGATGGAAATTAATAGAAATCAACTTTTTACTGAGCCTGGAAATGCTTATGCGTCACATGATGAGATGAAGGTAATTATAATATTAGCTTTTCTCAAAAACTACCCCGTGTATGAAGTTTGTACCGTGGAGAGCATCAAAATATGCTGTTTATCTCTTGCTCTTCGACATATCCCAAGTCTGTATTGTCCGGAATCGGTTTTTCATATATTCTTTGAATTTCTTCTAATTTTATGTTTGAAATCAGGCTTAACAATTTTTCGTTTCATTTGTGTAGGAAGAAATGATTCCAAATAAATGTAGGGAGTCGGAAAACATTGAATTTGTGGAGCAAATTGAATTTTCACTTAATGATGATTGGCATCCGCCCAAGGATGAGGAAAACAACCCGTATCTAGTGGATTCGCCCCCGTTGGACGCAATGCCTGATGTCGACGAGAATAAGAGTCATAAAGTATCACCCTGTGAAACGCCTAATCATTCGCCGGTTCTGTCCAAGCTTCAAAACAACATCCCCAAAGACTCCGACAAAGATCCCAATTTGCAGGTGTTGTACAAAAAGAGGGCAGCTGAAGCGTATTCGATAAATTCTCGCTGTGATGAGGCTGCAATTTCGCATGGCGAGAGTTTAAGAGAATCACGTTGGTCCACCACAAATTCGATCAGCAGCCGACAAGGGACGAGGAACACAAACGTTGCCAATAAGGATTCCAAGCGACATTACTCGCCCGAGTATCATCCAATCAATCGGCAACCGTCCAGAATGAGCTACATGTCTTACTCGTCGAGAAAGTATAAATCGAATATTGGTGACGGCAACACTTCACCCCCGGCCAGGGGTATATTCGATCAGCGTCGACGAGATAAGGCCAAGGCACGACGGAGTAACAGTTCAGAAAGGAATTGTGTACCAATGACCTGGGACACAATGTCTATGCACAGTAATAGTATTAAAAGTCGTAATTTACGGAAGGATAAGTACAATCGGGAGAATCGTACGTCTATAACGCCTGAATATTCAAAGTGAAAATTTGTGTGATCATGTTAAAATAAAGTATTTATAAACCTGCAGTAATATTGTGGACAAGTTTATTGAATCTCCTATACCACGAAAATATTATCAAAAAATGCGTTCTTTAAATGTTGACCAAGTAATCGTTAATGCTGGATGGATCCAGACGCCTGAATCCGTTCTCATCACAAATGCCCACTTCAATATTGTCGGGTGTCATTTTACCCTCGAATCCTTCCTTGAGCGTCAAAATCGCCGTATGCACTGCATCATCTAGTTCCAGGTCTTCGTTATACCTTCAATTCAAATTTGTTTAGTAAAACACTCAAATCAATATTACAACATCGCTTACCGTTTCTCTAGGAAGGTCTTTCCGTTTATCGAATTTTTACCCATTGCCGTGGCTTTCCAGGCGAAATACGCCCCGGATGGATCACATTGGAATAAGTATGGTCTATTATTATCCCATCCGCAGATAAGAAGCGATACTCCAAACGGACGCACTCCACTGTTCGGATAATAGTCTTAGTAAAAATGTTTTGGTCAGCGATTAATGCCACTTACCCAGATTGTGTGAATTCTTGCATTAAGTTTGCAACTCTTTGTACCAATTGAGCAACGGGGATCGGTTCTTTATATGTGAGATAGTAGCTTTGAGCCATTTTACGAGCTTGTTTCACTAGCAGCCTGTAATCAGGGCCCATTCCGGAATACACCATCCCAATGTGACCGGTGATCATTTCCACACGATTGACACTGTGCTCATCGTACAGGTAGGATTTGTGTTTATTTTCAGTTGCCAGAACGACACCGTTTGATGCTGTAAATTCATGAAAAGAATTTTTTTTAAACAGAAATCTTAAAATAAATGGAATTAAACAATAATTAGCGAAGTCCTAAGAGTGGCAAATTTTCGAGGCAATCCAACGACAGCAGTGTTAGACGTTTAATTAAAAACATTCCTTTCTTTATATTTATTAACAGTAGACAGTAATGGTCAAGTCAGCTCCAAAGAGTACATGTTTGCAAAAATCTATCACCGATGGCGCCACAGACTACTGAAGGCACTGCCCTCATCTGTTTCGGTGCAACCGCGTCATACAGATTGCGAATCTTAACATTGATTTACTATCTGCGTTCACTGAGTTCTTTCAACGTTGGCATTGGTTGCTTGGTGGGCTTCTGCCAGTTGGTGCGCCTGGGAGTTCTGCCATCAGTCTATGCAGCTTTATCAATATCGACATGGCAGGCTTTTCAAAAACTGCATACAGCTCATGGTCTTAGCGAATTCATCAGTCTGATCGGCCTTTCACGAGCATCCGAGTTCGCCTTTGAATAATGCGCTTAAAAATATGTCAGAATACACGTTTTACATCCATACAATATTTTGCATCGATAGTCTCACCCAAATCTCACCTCAGCACTAAATGGGGGATCCTATCAATCAAGTGAATTGCCCGCAGGGACAGAAGTACTCTCTTTACTGTGAATTGAATGCTAATGAAGCGTAGAAGAATTCCAAGAATAATATCTAGTAAAAACCATGATGTAACGGAAACAAACTTCATGGACGAATTTTTTTTGATCCAGTAAAAGCCTCAAATATCTAGTCGTGCCGTTAATATTGATACAAGATGTTTTAACTATAATAATGAAGCTAATAGTTTTTTTTACCATTTATTGTAAAACTAACACACTGGTCTATTGATTATCGCACGACTTTCATCGAGAAATTGTCTACAGTTTTTTTCAACGCCTGTTTTAACGACTCCAGGTTTTGGTGGCGTTTTTTACAGACCATACCCTCTAATACTGACCATAATTTATAGTCGAGGGGACTAAGGTTTGAACTGATAAACTCTGGCACATATGTAGTTCCCCAGCCACTCTTGTGTGGTTTTTCGCCTTGTGGGCAGGCGCAGAGTCTAGTTGAAAAACCCATTCTTTATTTTCGACCATGGTTTGGCTAAGGGCTCCACTACCTTCATTAAGATATCCAACTGATAGTTGTTGGCAGCTGTTTTGACGCCCTTTTTTCAAAAATGGATAGAAGTGACATCTTCGTAGGACACTCCCAACCAAATATGGATAATGTCTTTCAACCCTCGGGATCTTTTCTGTAGCCTCCTTAGAAGACCGTGCATATATCCTATCATTTTGTTTGTTGAAGGATTCCTCCACAGTAAAGATTTTCTCGTCGGTAAAAAATATTCTTTTGTACTGCCCTTTACCCTATCTCGATAACAGTTGTTTTGACTTTTCCACCCTATTTCGTTTTAAAGCGGCATTGAGTCTGTGTCCTGTTTGTCTTCTGAAAGCTGCAAGCCACAAGTTTTCTTTGATAATACGATTCATGGTTCTCGGCGCAATATTCATTTCACGAGACATGATTTTCTGATTGCGGACAGGATTTCTTGCGATTCTGGACCTTACAGCTTTGATGGCGCGGTCTGCCGGATCTATTACGGTCTATTACATCTCCAGTTTCAATGAATAACGCTATAGTTCGATACACGAAAACACGCGTAATTTTTAATGGCTTTAGTGTTTACAAAATTCGGCCTTTCTCCATTCCACATTTGTGTAAAGCAATCACAGCGATGCCGTTCTCTTTGCTAGACCACTTCATCGTAACGGCTCAAGCTACCCTGACAAAATTTGTCGGGTTTTTAGAGCATATGTCTACAATTAGGACTACCAACATAGCAATTAGCTGCCTGCAAGCTATCATCCCCAAGGGCCGCATTTAAAGTTGTATCAATATTTATGGCACGACTAGGCATTTTGAACGATCATTTCACATCTGAAGGTCAGAAAATTATATCGGAGCTTCCTAAAAACGACTCAGCATGCCAAAACGTGTCACCAATCTGCTCTTTTCTACTAGAAAATAAGTTAATGACGCCGCTCCGAATTCTGATGGAATCTACATGAATGATATCATAATAATCAAAGAGAATGTCGCAAATAGTCTGGTTACCCAAGTAAATGCAAACTTCATGAGTTGAAAATTTTCGATATATCTAAAAAAAATAAACCGTTAAGGGTAGACAAAACAGACAAGGATTTTTGTACAGAAGGCCTGCAAAAAAACCACATTACTGAAAAGATGAGAAAAATTCGGCTTGATTTTGCAAAAAGGTTCGAAAATTGGAGGCTGGTAGAAAGTCGTATTTTCCGACGAGTCTAAATTCAATTTGTGTGGACGAGATGGGAAGATGAGTGTTAGGCGTGGATCAGAAGAAAGATTTAAGCAATGCTGCACTTTGCCCATATTCAAGCATTCTGCGTACGTAATGTATAGGGATCGATAACAGCTCAAGGGGTAGATCACATAATGTTTCTAGAGGGATGTCTGAATGCTGTTGGTTACAAGAAAATGATTGAAGACTGTATAATTCATACTATAGAGGAGTTATCTTAGTACATACCGGAACCCATTTTTTCGGACGATTCTGCCCCCTGCCACAGAGCAAAATAGGTAGGTTGAGTTTAGGCAAGGAATGTAATATGGAAAGGTAAGGATACCAGTAGGGTCTTTTACTTCTTGGTTACAGAACTGAAGGAATATTTACTGATGCAGTCCCTCCCGTGGCCAGTAGCAACATTGTCCTTACACAATCCATACAGACTATCTTTGAACTATAGATCAATAATTTCGATAGAATAGCAATCATACCCATTATTCCTACTGACGGCGCTCCAGCCGCAACAGCCTGAAGGGCATATTCGATTTGCACCAACTTCCCCGAAGGACTGAAACGAACAATATTATTGTTAAGGTTATGTTTTGTATAAAACAGCGACTTCATCCACAAATTGGTACGTTGGAAATTTTGAGTGGCTTGTAAAACACAACATTATTGAAACCACCTACCTAAATGTTGTTAGCGAGAAACTGTATCGTTCTGATGCCATTTTCACTAAGAAATGATTGAAATACTACTACACTCGGCGACACAACGAACGATGACTTCCAATTTATTTCGTTTGACAGCGCTGACAACCGGGGCACGTATGTTTGTACTAGAACATTTATGGAATTGCTCTAGAGTTCAAAGACATTCACAGTAGAACGCTACGAAGCACAATTCGATTCTATAAATTTGATTGTAAATTTGATAAGAAAATTATTTTAAAAATTAGCGTTAAATTGCCGTTGCACATTTTTGGAGTACAGGAGATCAAACAGTGATTCACTCTACGATCGATGATCATGCACAATATTTTACTCTGGTCATTTATTCGTATTGAACTAAGGAATAATAAATAATACACAATATCAGACAAAATAGAAAAAACTTAACCAACCTAAATTTGTTTAGAATAATACTTTAAAGCATACCTCCCGCCGGAATAGCATTTGAAGTAATTTACAATCAGCTCCACAAAAATCAAAGCTCAACATGAAGTCAACAGAAAGTTTAAAAGAAAGAAATTTTGAATAAAAACAAATATGCTTAAAGCGTGTTTCGTTTCTAGCAATAAAATTGAACTTATTACGTTGTTGATTATCTAATTATTTAGAAACGTTGACAGTCTGCAACTTTCTCGAATTCATCAGTTAGGGTAAAATTAAATCAACCTGGCAATGCTGTCATTCTCATATCGATTCACAGCTCCTGGATTTGATAAACGTCGAGAAAGAAAGTTGTTTACATTTAGTATAAGGTAAATAGTAATTCCTATCATCCAAATTTATCGCTAATTAATCAATTTTAGAAAACATCCCATATTCAAGGATCTTCAGTGAAAGTATGCCCACCATCGGCAGTAGTTTAATTCAAGCACCATCGTCCTCTTGCTCCGACGACTTGACGTCGGAAAACGAAAAGTCAACACTTCCGATTGGCGAACGAAAAATCCTTAGCGAAGTAATCATCTCGAATATGAAGTTCGATTCGGCCGTCCCCCCGAAAAACATCCACGGAAGGAATACGTTCTTGTTCTGGATGCTGGTGTCGCTTCTCTTCATTCTCGCGATTGGCAACCTTTTGATAACCGTCACGATTGTGGGAGTCCTGAAAATGGGGAAGGGCATCCACGGAATTGAATTGATCGACAACGAAGACACGATCAAGTTTTTTGGGAATGCCGATTTGGACAGAGTATATAAGCGTGACGGTGCCTTGGAAGGCTACACAGATGTCCCGGTAAAAAAATTATTAATAATATTTTAATAGAAATGAAAATTTATTCGTTTTTAAAGGTATCTGTTAGTAGCGAGGAGGCGCCCGTCCACGTGAACTTCGTTCACAGGAGTGGTCACACGCAAAATAAGTTAACTGTGAATAAAACTGGCATCCAGTTCCGGGGCGTGGACAAGTTTGAGATTAAGGACCCCGTATCAGGGGAATTGATTTTCACAACGCATCGCCCGCACTATAACATCCCGAAGGGGGTGGAGAACTTGCACTCCAAGGTAGTGAGCGGCAGTCGAATCTCTAGCCCCGTCGGCAAACCTCTGCAAATCCTCTCTGAGGAGAAACTGTTCGTCCGTGGCTCCGAAGGCATTGTATTGGAGTCACTGGAAGCTTCCCTGAGAAGCGAACAAAATATTGCATTGATATCCATGAATGGATCAATAGTCCTCGCTGGAAACGACGGCGTTTATCTGGATACTGAAAATATGCCCATCGTAAATTCTGACCATGGCATCCGGACGGGAAGTATTCAATATAAACTGTGCGTTTGTATGCCGCAGGGAAAGCTGTTCAGAGTGCCAGTGCCGAGAATTCATAATGGGAAGATCACTTGTTTGCACTTCAACCCTGAAAATGATCCTTGTGCTTAAGTGTTTCGTACAGCTTAGGTGTGACTAGTCAAAATATCATGTGCAATCAGAGCGTATCAAAAAAGCTACCAAAGCATCGATGTTTGTAGCCGTAACTATTTATTGTTTGTAGAAAAGTAACGATTTCTCATTAGCATCATCTGCATTTTTGCTAGTGTCTGACTTTTTTTTTATATTAACGAGTCATGAATAAAGTTATTAATAGTGTAGAACATTGAGTTTTGCTACGCATTTTAACGTGAAGACGACTTCAAATTTTCGGTCATTATTGAGAAGCAATCCAGAAAATCCAATGACAAAATTGCGGAATACGGTTTGGCATTGCAGCGCCGAACTCATTGTCTATACCAACAAAGAGACCAACGAATTTGCTTGGTTGTTTGAGGACTACAATGATCGGTGGAGTTGGCCCGCCCTCATTTTAAGTTTGTATCAACGCGTCTCATAATATCCACGTAGCACTTTTGAATCGGAGGATTCTCGGGGTTCGTTTGTTTCAATCAACAGCCCTCAACACCGATTGCTTGCATAAAAGCATTTAAGAGTCGTGATTATAGTGAAATTCAATATAATAATATTGATAAGATCAATGATGGTCTATACTCATAAAAAAAAAGTCCAATTACAAAAATCTCATACTTTTAGAATGATCAACCGAGTAATACCCGGAAAACCCATGCTCCATTTTTAATTCAAAATTTAATGCAGTGATACGATAGTTATTTGAAAGGAGTAGAAGGAGCCTCGTTTGAGTAAAGATGGAAGGCCTAGGTCCGCTTTGATATCGCTCTTGTGATAGAATTGAGTAGCGATTGTAAAATCGCTTGTAACTCTATTATTACCATTCGGTTCTCATTTACAGCTGCTTGTATTGATAGTCCGGCACTAAGTCGCATTTCGGGAAACAAACAAAAGTCTCGAACCTGATACTCGGTGCATAGGAAGCAAATGCTCTAACCACTAAGCCACACAACCAGGACAGGACATTGGACAGGTAATATTCAATTAAAAATTTTAGCAAAAAAATTGGGCACTACTCTTTTTTAATAATTAGTTGAACACTTTTGAATTAGGCAGGAATACAAGAGTTTTATAATTCTTTCTAAAAAAATCAAAGACTTCCTTCATACTTTGAGGTTTTCAATGAGGGCGCTCATAATTTCTAGACGATGCTACATGTTATTTCCCACAATAGTTGCCCGAAGAATTTTTTTGTATCTACTACTGTTCCCGCAGCGCAAGCAAAACAAGGTAAAAAAATCACGGCCCTGTTGGATTATCCAATTATTGCGGTGAGCATAAGCAGATTGTAAATAATTTCTTGTAACTGAAGCATGAAACGCTCGATTTATCGATCTCGCTCGAGAATCTTTAGTCCGATTGTCACCGCGGCCTTATAACGATTCAACACAGCTGATCCCTGCACTCCTTTCCTCATCCGTGCATCATCACGCCTTTGATGCTTGTATCAAGACAATAATAGAATTCATCATTCGTACGTTTCGCGCCATGTTTAACTTGTGTGATTGCCGCACAATTGTTTGAGTTGAACGTAAAGTAGCAAGTGTGGCAAACTTCACACAAACTCTTTAAAAACAACGCTTCACGCACTCATAACGAAAATAACTATTGTAAACTTTGGTCACTAATCTTGTGATAGTCAAAACGTTATTTTCCAATTTTTTTCAAATTAAGATTCCATAAGGTATTCTGAATTCTTTTCATAAGCGTACAAAGTTTGAGTTTTATGAATTGTGGCGTCTATGTCAGTTTTTCGTCTATTATGAGTCTCAGATACTTAATTTGTTCAACCATTTGAAGAAATGTGCTATTACAATCAATAATATTTGGTAGATAACTCGATTTTGTACTTCCTGCAATGTTAATAAATACAAAAATAAATACGTTCACTGATTAATTGAAATTTGTATTTTCTGACGTCTCTAGTTTGGCAGCTTGGTTATGGTAAGGATGTTTCTATTATGGATCCGTCAGCTTCTCTTCGATTTGTTTCTTACGCCTAATTCCGTTTCACCATGTGGTTCTGCAGATATTTGACGAGTTTGATTGGAAGGATATCAAATAACTTGAATCTGCTGAGTCTTGAGGTTAGAGGAAACGTCATTTGACCATCCCCATAGTGACCTAGACCTTGCCGCGGGAATGGACGTTTACCGGAGAGTTGCCAGCAGATTCCCTCCAAACGTATTCAGTTTCGCCTATGGATCCGGAGTCAAGAAACAAATTGGGTATGACGACCAACTCCGAAAAGCGTCTATGGTAGACTTGGTGTTTTGTGTGAAAAATAGTGAAGAATGGCACAGAGATAATCTTATCATCAACCCAAGTCACTATTCTGCAATGAAGCATCTAGGCAGTCGTTGGATAGCCAAATATCAAGAATACTTCGGGGCAAGTGTATACTGCAACACGCTGATTCCCGTTCGCGAGGAAGGCGTCATGATCAAATACGGGGTCATCTCCGAGGCTGACCTGCTCGAAGACTTGCAACAGTGGGTCCATTTGTACACAGCCGGACGACTGCATAAACCAGTTTCGATTATCTCCGCGGCGGGAAGTCGATTGAAGGATGCTCTGGATTTAAACTTGTACAGCGCGCTACGATGTGCTTTAGTGCTTCTCCCTGCGAAATTCACCAAATATGATCTGTTCTACACCATCTCCAGTATGAGCTACAAAGGTGACTTCAGGATGGTGTTCGGCGAGAACAAAAACAAGGTGACCAATATCGTACAGCCCCAGGTGGATAAATTCTATGAATTGTATCAGCATCCGATCGAGAAAGCCGCCAAATACATCCACCTCACAAATAACACACACTTTGTGCAAGACAAATCGAAAGACATCATCAGAAAACATCTGCAATCGCTACCGAACCACTTGGTTAAGAAGATCGTCGTGAACTCTAGAGAAAAAGGGGATGTGACTACGATTCTAGATCGGGTTTCTAGTCAAAGCAACCACGCGGAAATCGTGTGGCATTCGCTTAAACAAATAGTCTTTAAGAGCAGTGCACTGCAGTCCATTAAGAATATTCCTACAGCGGGACTGTGGAAAAGTCTATCGTACAGTTGGGAGAAGGCTATGAAAACGTTTGCTTAAGAATAAGTAATATTGCATTAGGTACAAATTGTAATAAAATAGTTGTTTTGTTAATGCTTTTTCAATCGTCCGTAGCGCTATATTCCAAATGAAATGTAGACTTGCTACTATCTATGCCATCAAGGTTTCATAGCAGATACACATGGATCAATTCGCATCATCTACAAACATTTTCCCACATTTTGTCAAACCATCCTACAAGCATTTATTATAGGTCTATGTATATTTATAGCCTATCACACTCTTCGGTTCTCCACATACGTTCGAAAAGCAATAGCACTTTCAATTCTCACTTATTTTTTAAGAGGGTGGAAAGTGATGATTTCGTAATCTACATTTTATGAAAACAATCGATTTTTCTCCATTTTTAATTCACATACTTTTAAATCCTAGATCCAAACCTTCCTAAAAAGGAAGTAAGCAATCAATCAGCAATAATTTTACTCAAAAACAAAGACGACTGAATGGGGATGAAAAATTTACACGTCCGAGGTGACAATTTGTCTATGCATTGCTATTTTATGCAGTTCGTACTATCAAATGCAAGGAAAACACTTATATAGCAATTTTAATATTTAGTTCGTATTAAAGAGAATATCGTGTTAATGAGGTTTTACTGTTGATCGAAATTCTGGTCTGCTGTCAAGAACTTCATTGTCGTCATTACAAGCCCAAAACCGAGGTGTGATCTCCTGAAGATTGGATTTAATTCTTCATCCAACGACTATTTTATCCAATTTAACACCTTCAAATTGATTTGCTGCCTGGTTGGACTGAGTTCTATCATTCATTTGGTGTACACGTGCATGGAAAAAAGAGTCCACATTTTTCGTGCGGTTATTTTTCATCCAAAAGAAATCCTAGTGAAGCATTAAGTTGGGCGAATACAAGCACTTTGTAAATCATCTTTAACATACTTCGAACACTAGCTAGCACAAGATCCACTGAAACTCTTATCAGAAAGAAGGAGGGCAAGTTGGGTACTAATGCTGAGAAAAAGTGTGTGGTGATGATATGTTCGTTCAGCATCTCGAGGCAACTTTAAAGAAGAATACAACTTCCAATCATAGTTACTGGTCGTCCACTTCCTCGATATCTAGACACTCAAAGAAAAAAATTTACACTGTTAAAGAGCTTAATTAGAAAAAAATAGAAATTCGTATGGACAAATTTTCTGGGCACGACACGATCATCAAAAACATATAGAAGTTCGTTGCAATGGGCAGAAAAATGGCGATTCTGTTGTAATGTACTAAGGGTACACTTCAATTTGACTAGACATCCTAAATCACTCATAATGTCGATCAGCCATAAGGATATATTTAGATCGAGCATGCACAATTCCCACGTGCATGTACTGCACAGCGTAATACTCTAAATAACTCATGACTGGTCATCGTCTAGACGAGTGTGAAAGGATCATTTACGACCTCATAAAATTTTGATCTTAATGACCACTACTATCCGTGGGAACGCGATTGGTTCGTGAAAGTAATTAATTTTGGTCACACATAATGTGGCTCCTATGTATGAGTATATTGTTGTTTTAAACTACATAGATTTACATCCCTACTTTTAATTTTAGAGTAAGTTTTCTGTACATAGATTCTAGAATAAAAGAGCTGTAGATTTAGAAATAAAATCAGAGACAATCTTGAAACCATACTGCCATATTTGGCAAGAGTTTTAATATCAACTGCTCTCCTGTCATATTCGGCAGTACCTGGGTAGAAACATAGGCATTTCGCGTGCCATTGAGATTAGCGCTCGCCGCTGGACACTAGGTAAAATTATTTTGTTATTCATTCAAAGTAAAAATGACCACTATAAAACAAAAATATTACACTGTACATATTTAATGCATCCCTTCGAAACGGACACCACCCGAAAAATTTAAAAGAATTCAGATTGCTGTGAATCGCTAAACCACGAATAGACGCAAATAAAGTGGATTCCTATAGGCCTATTAGCATACTTTCAATCTCTTTGGACGGTTTTTGTTGGAAAAACTATTTCCAATTTTTCAAAGGGAATAGTTAATTCTGGATCATTAGTTTTAAGCTTTTAAGCCGATCCACTGAATTCTCAATAAAAAATTTCGACGTTTCATCGGCATTTGGGCCTCAAACTTGAAAAATCTGTCTCTCCCCATCCAGAATTCCATATTACAATTTACAGCTGCGTAACATCTCACTGGCTTCTGCATAAAAAATCCAAATTAAATCTCAATTCCAAAATCATAGTGTACAAAACAGCCTTTAGACGAATCTGGGTACACGACTTCCAGCCAAAGGGGGCAATTAAAAAGCCAAACGTTGCGATAATTCAAAGAATGCTAACAAAAATTCTTCATGCAGTAATTGGCACCTCGAAATATGAAAACAATTCAATACTACTACTACAATTATCGTCCTGTAGCTGCATCAATGAGCATTAAATGCTATCATCTACTATCGACCATCAGCAATAATATCCTACCATTAGCGTGAACATCCGACCATCAAAATAAGTTGGTCGGCTTTTAGTGGAGTCGCGACAGAAATTCTGAGCGAATAATGCAGGCCCATTGATACCCACCCTCACCGGTCACCGCACTGGCAGCAGGAGTATTAGGATTTATGTTTAAGAGTTTCTATACCATAAGTTGGAGGCAGAATATCTGTGTAATCCTTACGTAATTACTAATTCATAGCCTATACTTATATAAAAAAAATATTTCCATCGAAATATCCTACTCGATCAAATTACTCAAGGTAACAGATCCTGAAGGCATCCATCTACCTTGGCTACATTTGAAACCTCTCTACCGAAGAATGGTGGAGTGGATTGAAATTATATTTTCAGATCGAATTAATTAGAAATTAAAATTTCTGCTAATAATAGGATAGTGACCACAACACCGTGGGAATCGACACTCTGAAACCAACATTAACACCTACTTATGAATTATTGGAATTAAACGACTTTATTGCTTAAAGACGCACTAACCAGGATATTCACTAGTGAACTCAATCTTTAGATCACCAGATGCTTGACAGAAAAATTGAGACGAGTAATATTGGAAGGATGTGATCGAATTTTCGTCACGCCCAAGCGTACAACTTGAAGTGGAGTTCGTGCTAGGTAGATAGATTATTCGAAGATAAGTTTGCTTTACGCGAATATTAAAAAACCCAGTCGACATTTACAGCATGAATACATTGCCTCAATGTTTCCCTTCAGGAAATTTATCTTCAAAACATCTTCCCACATAGCTTCGATTGACTCCACTAAGTGCGCTACTCCGCGCAGTATTACTAGTTTGATGTGCAACCTTTTCAGCAACGACAAGCTAACTGCTTTCCCCGTCAGATCCTTGTAAATTGTTAGAAGCTAGATATGGTGTTTGTTATTTATTCAATTATAGCATATGTTTTAAGTGCTAAAACCCTAAAATATATAAAATTAAATTTATGAAATCCCATTTTCATTCCAGCAAGTCTTCTTCGCCTTCCCCATCGACACCGTCCATGTCCTCATCCTCTTCTCCTTCTTTCTTTTCATCCGGACGTACATACACTGGCTCCATCGGCGAAACAACAACACCATCCCAGACCGACATCTCGCGCACGATGCTGGTGTTGCCCTCCAGCCCCAGAATATGTTTGTATCCGCCGTGGGCGAGCACTCGAAGCAAAGTTTGCGCAGTCATACAGCAAACGTCTTGTTGCTCCAAAGAGATCGCGGTGTGTACCCGAATGTGGCCAGCCTCGCAAGGATCTGTTATACCGGCGGAACCTGGCAAAAACAATCCAGCCGCGAGCAGCTGGAACACTCGTCTGAACGCCAAATTGATGGGCAGCGCCTGTCGACTGGGGTTGTTCATGATCGCCAAATGCGCGAGCAGATCGAGCATCCAAGGCGAAAGCGGATTGAATCCCTCAAATCGTTTCGTTACGTCGCGCAAAATTCGAATCAACACTTTAATCGACGAGTGGTGCGCGTTCTCTTCGAACCAACGACTGTGACGAATAGCAGCCAAATGACTAGTGATCATTTTGGAATCTAAATGCGTTTCCGGCTCCAGTTTGCGTATGTTTTGTGGCAAAGTTGCAATCAGAACTCGCACCTTTGCTTGCCAATTCGCTATATCGAATCCTTTGTCGTGCATGGTTGTTGCTAGGACGTCAGCTTTGGTCACCACTTCGGTTTTCATGACGTTTTTCAGATCTTCTTCTACTTTTTTCGCGAGCGCCTCGCACGCCTCTTTGGTGGGAAGAGTTTTCATGATGACTACAATGTCTGCAATATTGTTACCCGTGACCATTGTTCCCTTTTTGAAGGAGCCAACTTGTCGCACCTCGTCCAGTTGCTGGAAAACAAAACGAAAGCAGGATGTTGCATTGTTTGGCGGATCAATGATTTAAGAGCTACTCACGCATGTATTGAAATCGCCAGGCGCAACCACGAGATTGTCCAAAACGCTTTGCACTTTGGTTACCAAGTTAGCAATAGCAGTTTGCTCAATCGCTGTCGGACTAAGATCTTGATTTCGTTTCAGCAGAGCCTAGAATAAATAATAGTTCAATTAACCTCCAAGGATTATCCTGTATTATCCCTCATAGCGCTATTCATCGCCTGGGAAATACTAAGCAAACATAAAAAAGGTGAATAAGTATATTGCACACGGAAGGTGCAAGCAAAGAGCGATGACGAGAGGTTGGAGGAGGCGAAGGTGGTTTAAGTCAGTAAAAATCTGATATGCTGAGAAGCAGGAGCGACTCAGTATCTTTTGAAGATTTTCACCTCCCAACATTTAACAAAAAGGAACCGAAAAATAGTCAAACTTTTTCGATCAATCTGTTATACCAGCAGGTCGTAAAAATTGGCTAGCCATTTTTATGTGATTCTCAATTTCTATTTTTACAAAACTATACGCATACCGCAGTGAGCGCCGAATCTTCCGGTGCTGGGGCCACCTTTGGAAAAAGCATTTCGGCGAGCGTCAAATCGAAAGGGTGACGAGGTATAAATGTTTTCTTGAATGGCGCTCTCATTCCTCCGCGCATTTGTCCACCACGTCCAGATCTGATGTTTCCGCGAACCATTTTTAATTCAGATATAACCGGAGAACACTTTTATTATTTGCCGGTGATACAAATCGCCGCGATATTCTTTAATGACGCGAGCTGTCAATTTTACAAATATTGTAGTGCCATATGAGATGCGGTACATATATGATTAATAGTGTACGCAGCGGCAATACTATTTACACACAATAGTAATTATTAGATTGATAATAGCAGTGACAGAAAAGGGGGATTATTATTCGAGCCCCAAACCTTTTTTGTTTTGATTTTATTTTGAAGATCATTTCAAGTGTAATTTAAAACGATTTGTAGTATCGTTTCTTGCAATCGATGCTTTAGTTCAAATTTCTGACGCCGCTAGACCATTTGGCTATAGTTGCCTCTATTGTTCCTTCGGTAATAGAAAAATGCCCATTGTGAATTGGCTTTCTAGCTATCACCTTTAGAATAAGTTACTATGGAAACAAATGTCAGTTGCTGTCTTGTAAACAATCTGTGGAATCGATTAAATAGTTTTAGTTAATCGCTCACTAGACAAGAGATTCATCTGCCAATGATTACGGCCGACAACGAAAGTCCAATCACTTCTCAAACAGAAGTAGCTTGTGCGAAAGTCATTCCCACAGAGGAGGAAAAAGGGCCTGCACTTTTACCGCCAAGTACATACCAGATTCGACCGAATCTTTCAGATACTTTTCGAGCGAGTAAAGTGAAAGAAATCATACAGAATGTCCTCACAGAAACGTTGCAAGGTGATTATCATTGCCTCTCTACATACGAATTTGAATCGAGTTGTTATTTGTGTTCTCTTTCAGGCAAGACCTACAACAAGGACGACGCCGCGAAACTCACGAAACAAATTGCCGACCAAGTGAGCAGTTTGGTGCGGGATCTCAATATGCGGCGTTACAAACATGTAGTTCAAGTGACTTTGGGTCAAGACCTGGGAGCCGGGTGTCGTTACATAGCAAGATGCCGATGGGATGCTGAATGTGATAACGAAACCTCGGATGTATTCACCAATGCCTCATTGTTTTGTATTTGCACTGTTTTTGGTGTTTATCTATATTAGGTTGTAATTAAATTCTAATTTATTAATGAATTTGTTTAGATAAATGCTTGTTTCATTTTAATCTAATCTACGGTGTGAACAGAAGAGTAGGGCAATAAAAAGACTTGAATGGGTAGACATTAATGTGTTGAAATGGGACTGTGAGTTTAAAGAATTCAAATAGATTCCTAAACATCTAGTACCCAAGGCGTACAAAACCATTTATAATCTCCCTATGCTAGCCCTAACGGGCGAAGTTTACAAAATAGCCCAAAAACTAAATTTGCAAGGCATGATTTCCTTGGAAATACTTAAATTTATACATAAAAACTTAGACCGTAATGAATATAGCACTATGAGAGTGATTTGAAGGAGATGTAAGTAGTTTTAGTCGGTAGAAATCCGGCATACCGACGCGTAGCCGCTGATCGGTATCTTTTTGAAGATTTTCAGCTCCCAACGTTGAAAAAAATGAACATTTGTTACCCGAATTATTGTTTGAAATGAAACAAACGTATTCTATGCTTTTGAAGATTGGCCGCGTTTGGAGCATCGACTTACACGAGTTACCATTAAAACACAAGTAATCAAAAAAAATCATCTCGACAAAAAAATACATACCCCAATAATATAATAACTGACACGTTCATAGACATAACGAAATAACTAATAGCGAAGAAAAACATCCAAATTGTCGAGAATTGACCGAGATTATAATAAAAGCAAAAGCCGTAGCCGAAACTTACAAGAACTAGAAACGATACGAAAAGTTCTGGGAAAGTAACCTTCGCTTCCAGAAAAAAACGAAAAGCTTTAAAATTACAAATGAAAGATCTCACGAATACAATGAAACAACAGAACTAACAAGTCATCGAACCCGATTGCAACAAAATAATTAAAAACTGAAAGCTTGAAGACTTATTACACTTGAAAACACGATCAAGGGTCCAATATTCAGCGTCAATTTTGGAGCATAGTAGATAATGTTTTAAGAATGAAAGAAAAAAATACTGTAGATCTGGAAGAATACATGGAAGACAAACTCACAGATCCGGATAAAATTACAGACGTATTGAACAAACATTTCACGACTTAATATAGAACCTTCAGAACAAAATGTGTCGCCCAATTTCTCTTTTTATTTGAGATAAACCCACATTATAGAAGTTATGCACACAATTATTTCTTTAAAAAACCATACGCCGTTGAGGCTTGATGGAATTTCCGTCGAAGAGATCAAATTAATTAATGAATACATAGCAGATATTCTAGTAATATTAATAAATAAAAATCGTGAATATATTATGTTAAAGGAATCACCAGCTTTGAAACGCACTTTATGATTTGAGTGAAGAGTTTTTGGAATATTCAATACCACTGCTGAATATAATTTATAAAACAATCGAAAACTCTACTCTTATGAAGACGTGATTCTTAGAACCCTATTCGAATCCCGATGTAATATCTACTATAGTCTTAACATCCATGCTCTATCATAAGGAATAAATGAAACAATCAGTGCATGAATGATCCCAGCCACTTCATGAGCGTGCGATCAGGGGACGTTCTCTATGATCAATTAAGTAAACTGCGGACTAGTTATCTGATACGCGATTCTGCTTCCAATTTGTCGTAATTGAGCATCTTTGCATCTGAGCGGGTGAGAATCGCCATTGCAGTTGTGCTTTTAGTGGCCTTCGAAATGGCTTCATTCAAGATTGACTGCGTATCGGTGGGTGGAGCTGCAGATCCTTGCTTTATAATTGCTGAAATTGGCCAGAATCATCAGGGAAACGTTGAGGTCGCCAAGCAATTGATCGTGGAAGCTAAGGTGGGTTCGTTCGTGCTCGTGTGACATTTATAACCATCCATTTCACCACGTAGAGAGCCGGCTGCCACTGCGTGAAGTTCCAGAAGTCGTGTTTGTCCGCAAAATTTACCAAAGCCGCCTTGGCCCGACAATATAAGAACAATCATTCATGGGGATTGACCTACGGCGAGCATAAGGAATATTTGGAGTTCTCCATTCCACAATTCAAGGAGCTTCAATCGTACGCGAAGAATGTTGGGATTTTCTTTTCTGCGTCTGCCATGGACGAGGTTTGACTAGCATATTTCCTTTAAATGGACGCATTCCATGATTCTTTGATAGGTATCGTTTGGCGAACTTCAAGCATTGGATCTTCCATTCATCAAAATCGGCTCAGGAGACGCAAACAATTTCAAGTTGATCGAGCATGCTGCAAAACAAGGCGTTCCTTTGATCATCTCTACTGGAATGCAAGAAATGTCCACTGTGGAAAGAATAGTGGCAATAATGCGTAAAAATAACAAAACAAATTATTGTTTGATGCATTGCGTATCGTCCTATCCTACCCTACCCGAACATGCCAATTTGAGGCTAATTACTTACTTGAAACGACGGTTCCCTAACATTTCTATTGGGTATTCTGGCCATGAGGAAGGTGTCGCTATTACATTGGCGGCTGTTATATTGGGAGCCAAGGTAATGGTAACAATTTTATGAAGAAAACAGCATTTTGAGATGCAATAGGAAAACAGTACTTCCACTTTTAGCTATTTTGATCAACCATATTTTATTGTGCTTGATTATATTTAATATTTAATATCCAGATTAAATTCATTTTTGCATTATTGTAAAACCTCTTATTTAAGGTAATTGAACGACACTTTACTTTGGACAAGTCTCAAAAGGGTTCCGACCACAGTTCGTCGCTATCGTCCACTGAACTGACCTTCCTTACGCGATCGATTAAAGACCTGCAATCCAGTTTGACTCCCAGCAAAACAGTTTCCTCAGAGGACATCATTACAATTCTAAAGCGCTACAACTCGATCAAAGATTTCAAGCCCGTTGAGCTAGCATTGCGGGACATCAATTTGAAAACCATTCAGAACTGTGAGCTCACATGTCGCAGAAAGTTGGGAAAATCTTTGGTTTATACGAAAGACTTCCTTGCTGGTCATGCGATCACAAAAGAAGATTTGGCTGTAAAAGTTAGCGAGCCAAGTGGCGTAACGGCTGAATGCATTGAAGCCTACATCGGAAAAATATTGAAAAGGGATGTTCAATTTGATGAGCCTTTGCAGAATTGTGATTTTGTGTAGATCTTTTTCAATAATCGGTTTGGTTGCATTTAATATCCTAGGTTAGAAATAAACAGCTTTTTATTTCACATTCAATTAATGTTGAAACACAATCACATCAAAAGAATTATTTTATTAAAAAACATTGTCATTTTTGTTGTACAAATGAGTTGACAATAAAGCATAAAGCCATAATATTTTTGGGCTTTACTTTTCGGTGTCATCTATTTGATTTTCTAACCACACGTTCTCTCGTCGTAACTATTTACAAAACTCTAAGAGTACACAGCATGTAAGGGTGCATTTATATACAAGCTTTCAACCATAGATCATAGTCTCCAAATTTCAGCCGCCGCTGTTCAATAAACATTTCATCATTACGAATTTCTCCAATTTATCAGAATGGCAAGAAAATATTATTGCTATAGATGAAAATAGAGGAACATGAGATTGATGGGTAATTATCACTAAATATTTTAAACGAATAAATTATAAACATTAAAACTATTTCTTCTCCCAAGTGTTCTCCAAGAAAGATTGCGCTGTTACTGTGAATTCACGACCGTAGGATAAGTCTTGCCAGTGTCTCATATCTAGGCTGGGAATTTGTGAGCACGGCAAAATTGGATTGCTGAAATTAAAGTTTGAACGGTTTAGAAAATGTTCTATTATCTATGTTATTTTAAACACTTACTTTTGAGAAACGGTCAGAAAAGCTTGGGATTGAACCGAAGTAATGTTATTTGCATCATCGCACATTAAACGCGCCACACTCGATTTGCGAATTTCATTCAGTTGCGCTATAATATCAATATAGTAAGATTCATCGACGTTATCTGAATTTATTTTGCATTACCACTTGTGAATCCAACTAATGGATCTTCTCTTTCGAAGAAGAACCGATCACCTGCTCTTGTTCTATAGAATTGTTCAGTCAAAATACAAAGGAAAGTGGGTCCCGCCAAAGCACCTTCCACCAAGGACTCCAGAGCACCTCCGACAGTTACGTCGACATCTTCGTGGCTTCTGTACAATGATCGCAGAACGTTAATCATCTGCAATTAAGTTTAAATATATTTGTAATTTCGAGTTAACCATGGCAAGGGGATTGAAAAACCTTGGGTGGAATCAAGTCCAAATAGTCCTCCCAAGAGCTAGCACGTCGTAATCCACAGAACTCTCGGTAGTTGTTGTACGTTGCCAGACCATGGTCTCGGTTCCGTTGAATGTCTAAAGATCGCAGATCAGTACCAAAGGCCATGCTACGTCTGAACAAAAAGTGTTTAATCTAAAAAAAATCATTATTCACTTATTTGTTTTGGTTGATGCAAAAGGGTTTTTACTTCAGTATCGAAATTACTATCAGTTTGTTCTTCTGGCTGTGTAGCCATGCCTCGAGTCAATGAATCAAAATTGTCGCCAACTTCCAAGATTCCAGGACGATTTAACCAGTCGCTCAATCTAAGGGCACCCAACATGGTACGCAGTTCGGATATCAAACTGAAATTAATATTTCCATCAAGATTATTCCAAGCAAACTTTCGTTATTCCTTACTCTAGACGTCCTTCAATTTGACTATGGAAGAATCTAAAAGCTGCAGTGGCGTGATCATTCAGCACACGAGGATCAACTGTTGGGTCATAGTCATTAACAAAGCGTCCGCCTTGAACTGGGTAAACCAAACGATTTTTCAGCATGTTTTCTGTTCCCAGCATCAAAGGAAGCCACTCGTAGTAGGTGATATGTTGGTATTGTGCAATATTTATTTTCCTGGCCTCTTGGAACAACAACTCATCGTCAAAATGGGGATTCATTGTAGCCAAAACATCAGCAAGACGATTGTGTTCACGTAGCAGGATGGTTTGGAAGATAGTCAAGCCAGGATTTTGGTTAACACGAACATCGCCCGCTCGGTAACATACTTCGGTTGTACTTTGTACATCACACTCTGCGGTAGCATTGTTACTCCTTGGAAGCCATTCGATTCCATTCTTTTCGTCGACTAACATTCTTCCGCCTCGGAATGATCTAAGCGGACTGTTTTGCTGTCGTGAATTTCCATACACTAAGGACATGTCCATGTAGTGGGTGACGACCGTCAACTGCTCTTCAGCCTGCTTAAGCTCGCTTCCTGGACATTTTTGACTACGGTCGGTCAGCGTTCTAACGAAATTCAAGCATTCACGGCCAGTTTGCGCATGAGCTGGATCGTTTGGTGGAACCAAAATAGGGAAGCAGGTAGGGTGTGCAATATTCCTTTCGATGATCTTGCCATTATCAGTGCAACATTGAGTTTTGTGTTTCTCTGATGAATTGAATGTGAAAATAGATAATTTCGCATATATCTAAAATCTCAAGTCCAACTTACTCGATTGAGTTCCTCCCGCCTGCATACTCATGTCGTGCGTTACAATCTGGCCCCACTGCATGTTGCCAAGGGTGAATTGAGGATCGGGCACATCGGCTTCTCCGAAAGCAACTAAGGAAACGAGACGCGCATTTGGTAGATCTTCACCAGTTATGGATACTGGAGGAGCATGAACTCCATCAGCATAGTTCGGACTGAGAAGTCGACCGTATCTGCAAAAAGATTACGAGAATTAATTTCAGATAAATTGCAGTTCTATCTTAATATTTTCCAACTTACGTAGACACAGCAACTCCTAGAGCAGGATTTTGAACATTGTTGCATGATCCATCGAACGTACGATATGGCGTCTTCTTACATTTAAGTGGAGCAGCAGGACAACGTATCGGTTCACTTCGACGTGGTTGCTTTGCTTGTTGTTGAATATTGGCGCCAACTGTTTCTGGAAAGAAGTTAACGGCCGGTGATGTTCCTCTGAAAATTGTCAAAAAATGATATTTTATTTCAGATTGCAGTGGCACTAACGAAATTAAGCAATTCTCAATGTATTATCTAGAAGAACTCTTCAGATGCAGAAGTACAGGTCGAGGGTAACTGCCACTAGCAAAATCTTAGTTTATAAAAATTGATTTATCACGATCATCTGGATTTAGTGTGCATTTGATGGATTGATGCGATTTATTCGGGATAAATTTTTCATTGAACTAAGCAAGAAAGGCAGGAATGAGCCATTCATTAAATTATAAAAATCATACTATGATCTCGTTTAATATTACTTTTTTATCCCTAAAGTGATAACCCACGTCGCAAAGGCACCGGAAGAAACGTAATATCATTGCCGCTTTTATTACATATAAGTAAAAAAGTGATCATAGCTTGCAAAAAATAAAAAAAATGGTAAAGGTTAAGATTATGGCCCTCACTCCCGAAGGGGGTGGGAGTAGGAAGGATCGAAAGAGGAGGTTCCCCATCTACTATGGCATAAAAAGTTCGCGGCGGTCACGACCTCATGAGAAGTTGTGGGGGTTCCCCACTAAAAAATGGTTATTTTGCATATTTCCGGAGATCATATGAAACTGATCTACTAAACTTTTTTTTCTAGATCCAAATCACATACAATGGGTAAAAAAAGTTGAGGCACGATGCACCCAGCGAGAAAAGTTTCAACTTTTCAGTGATATTTTTATCGAGAATGTTTTTATTTTCACATTATATCAGGAGATTGGAAGGCATATTTCAGTAACATAACAAAAAAAACATCAATCACACAACAATTATTAAATATAGGGGGAAAAATACTTTGCCAATCAGAAACAACGCAAAAATAGTTAAGGCACTCTGCAAATAATTTATTTTTCTGAGAAAATGCACCGATAGATTTGCATGGAATTTTCGCTACATAAAATATCTGTCCTTTGAGTTGAGTAAATGATCAAGGAAAATAAATTTTAAAAGTGAGTAAATAATGAGTGCCAAGAGAATACTATTAAGTGTAAAAGTTCGGGAAATTATAGTTCAGCTTTGGCAAGCAGGAAAGTCATATGCTTAAATTAGTGTATTAGTTAAAAAAAATCAAAATATTCTTGCAGAAACGTTGTATTAGCGTATAAAAAAATCAAATCATTCGAAACAAACCCTCAATCAGGAAGAATGCTAACTGAGCGAGAAGAGAAATGGATTGTGAAAGAAATTAAAAAGGATCCAAGATTAAGTGCCCCATTTTTACAAAATGAAGTCAAAAAAAAAACGCTTCAGAAAAGAAGTGCCTGCTCAGATCTATGGTACCACCTAAAAAATAAAGTTGCGATTCGTAAATTAAAAAAAAAAACTAACTAAAAACAGCCATTATTGAAGAATGGGAAAATATTTCACCAGCCCTTTGCAAAACGTTGGTCAAATCGATGCCAAAACGCCTTCAGAAAGTCATAAGAATACAAGCAAAGTCCAGAAAATATTAATAGTAAATAAGTTTCTAAAATTTAAAGGAAATAAATCTAAAACGAATCAAATAATTTCAGATAAAACTATATCGTGCCTTAACTTTTTTGGGGGTCGTTTCTCGATGATAAACAAGCATTTTTTATTATGTTTAAAAATTGTTGTGTGATTGGTGTTTTTTTTATTATGTTACTGAAATATACCTTCCAATCTCCTGATATAATGTGAAAATAAAAACATTCTCGATAAAAATATCACTGAAAAGTTGAAACTTTTCTCGCTGGGTGCGTCGTGCACAAACTTTTTTTACCCGCTGTATATCCCAACACCATAATACTTCCAACGCTGTTCTTTTCTTCTACATACTGTTTCCTTACTTTGATTCCAAAAATTAGCACAAGCAAATTTTCTTATATTTGTCCCTAATGATCATTACTAATTCACTGGTGGAAATTTTCAGGACCTACTTAACTAGAGAATTTAAACTGCACTTGTTCTAGCTGTCGACGGCTTTAATGGTTAGCCAAACGGGGGTGAAGTGTTGATTTAAAACTATTTATAACTCTTTGGACGAACGAATATTTTCCTCCAATTGATTTTTAATATTTAAAAGAAAAATCATATAGTAAGTTAGTACAGAATTTTTTTTCGTTTCGACTACCTTTTTCATATCATTTATCATCCATTATTAGATAACAAAAATTTTAAACGCAGGAAAATATGACCAAAGTACGCGACTTTGACTTCAACATTTCTATATGAACGAAACTAAATGTCGAAAGTCTGCTTCGGTTTTGTTAAATTTCTAGGAATCCCCTGAAACTGAAAGTAAAGGTAGACTGTACTGTTTGTACACATATTAAGGGTCTTCAAAATTGAAACTGCTACCATTTCAGCTGTTCCAAAAGCAGCCCTTTATTTATTAATTTTCCTAGAGAAAAATGCTGTTTCGAAGGAAAAACGAATTATAGAAATCGTTATTCAAATTTTCCGTTTTTCCGTTGTAGATTTTTTCATAAGTGAACATAGACTTTTTCTGCCGAGTGTACATAAGTATGTGTCTCACACGTTACACATAGTACTTTGTATGGCAATAGTAAGTTTTCTAGGAATTTTAATGACCAACCTTGCACACTTGAATCAATTTATGTATTTGTTTATTTAGGAATATCATTTCTGTTTGCATCCCACTAAACAGAAACCATAATATTCGAGAGAAATCAATCATTTGGGAGTGATTTTCCACCAGCACGGAATCTGGCAACATGGGAAAATCGCAGAAAAGTTTTTAGTTTTGTTTTGTTTTCGGATTTTAATTTTCTGTCTTTTTTTCCTGCTGCGAGTGTGACGACGAAATCATAAAGTCGTGTAAATTTTCGCGATTTGTTGACATTTGATATTCTGCGGATTACTTTGAATTGTGCATTTGAAATGGATCAAGTGGAAATTATCATAGACATTCCAATTGATAAATGGGATCGAACGTTATCGCCTGTTATTTTAATGGAAAGAATGTTTACAGAACGAAATAGAAAGTAATTATCTTTATTTAACAATTGTTTACTTTCTATATGTACATATGTATGTAAATTTTAGCAACGTGGAGGTTTTCTACGAAAAGTTGATCGTTGCTGTTCAAAACCAGGAAGAACAGAATCAAGCAATCTTGACTGAAACATTCCAACAATCAAGGATTCACTATGAAAATATGGATTACCCTAGTGTAAAAAGATGTGTAAATTAATAATGAATTAGCTTTCTAGAAAGAGAATTTTTACAGGCATTGGATTTACTTCGACGGGTCATCCAATGGGCCGGCAAGGACTCTGGGCTGTTAGCAGATGCATTATTACTGCGGGCAACGATATTTGCTATAACAGACCGCTACGAGGTGACACTATATAAATTGGCTACATTTTTAATTTTTACTACAACTCAATCTGGAATAAATTTCGGGACTAAAAAGACATACGTTATTTAAACGAATTCATACATTGTTAGTGATCGATCAGCTCTTGCTTCTCGACATATCGACACTACCTTCTGCTAGTCGCGTTGTCCGTCGTTTATATAAGAACACATTACTTCCCAGATGGTGAATATCGGTGTAAGGGATAATAACTATCCAAATCATAAGACTAGAGACGAATTCCTACGATTTTGGTAAACTTTATTGATCAAATATAACTAAGAATTATAATCCAATATAGTAAATTATAAATTTTAGTTTAATGGAACAAATATAACTACTTTAGCCGATATTTTTTACCGTCGTTTTGAAAGCAATTCTATTGCTAAAACATATTTTGTATTACTTGATAAGGCGTTGCAAAAAATAGTTGCATTGTTTATAGGATCCTTTAAGCGTTCTGTCCTAGCAAATGAGATGACAATTTAAGTTGCGTTGCGCACACTCGTTGAGGAAACCTATTTAGCTTGACTGCAATGTAAATTTTTATGTATAAACTTTGATTTCTTCAACGAAATCAGGACTTCCAGGTTCATTTCTTGGATTATTTTATTCACTTGAATCGTGCCAGTTATCATAAGGGGATTCTAGATAGTATTATAAGCCGTGGCGATCAGTTTTGATGTAGTAATTAGGTTATTTTGCTGGTTCAGATACCATGAAAAATTCTGAAAAGATAAGGCATACACAGTTTAGGTTTAACTCTCTCTTGGAAAAAGTTGAAACATCTTAGAAAAACAACGAAAACTGCTCATTTTCTTCTTAGATTGTTGGTATGTGGCGTTCATGTTAATTTTTCGTCTATTAAGATACACAAGGACATATGTACACACTGAATTTGTCATATCTGTGAAGTACTGTGCTATTTATTTTTAAAATTGGTTGTATTTTGGTTGTGTTTTTCGTTGGAAAATAATATATTACTTCTTCATAGTACTCAATGCGGGCTAACGTTGAATAGCAATGCAATATCAATATTTCACCAAGTCAGTGTTAATTGTTTTGTTCTATGAAGGATTCACTTTTCTCCGAGTAAATTAGCACAGTATCGATTGCCTGCATAACTTGTGCGAGGAGTTTCACTCTCCTTTTGGAATCAGTACAAAGTAAGAATGGTCTTCAGAGGCGCCACTACTAATTTAGATAGTTTAGCTGTTAAAACCGCCAATTGCTGTGTTCTGAAATTTTACTATGAGGCCTTTAATATGCAGACGCATTAGTGGACATATTTATTTGTGCAATATAAATCATATGCTTCAACACTTAATAAAATCGTTACAACTAATCTATCTATAGTAAAATAATACTGAAAAGATGTTAAAATTTGAGCATTGAATTCAACTCAAAAAAAAACATATATTTAAGGAGACCAACAAAAACAAAAACAAAAAACAATTTTTGAAAATTTTGTCTGTCCATATGCGTTTGCATCACACAGAAACTACTATACGGATTTTGATGAAATTTGGTATCACGATACCTGGATTTGAAATTCGTGCGCAAAACTGAACCCAGTGCAAAAAAGTTACCAGTGGCGACATTTATTCTTGAAAGGCTTGCAAAGATTTTTTTTAGATTTGAGTGTTCGGGACTATGAAGCGGACGGATCGAAGTTGTAAATATTTTGGCCAAAAGTGATGAAATCGGCTGTTAAGATTTTTTTTCAAAAAGAGGGGAATGAAATGAAACTAGGATTCTCATATGTTTCTTCTGGAAATATAGGTGGTGTAATTTCGGTGTGTTTTTGAAAGCAATCACAGTTTTTTTGAGTAAAGTTCGTTAAATTGATATCGAAATCCATCCCAAAGTCCAAAAAAGTAACAAATGATGATTATTTAATTAAACTAAAACCCACGCCAATAAAATTGCGAACTCACCTAGTTATGAAATAAAACAATAGCCGTAAAAATAACATTACGTGGTTTTTTTAGGATACACAATAATCGACAGAAAAGTTGATTTACGTTTTAAAGTGTGATATTTGAAATTTTTTGGAAAAAAATTTGGTCATTGTTGAAGCTGGATAAAATTATTCATGTAAATTTTACAATTGAAGTAACGGTATATGTAGATTTAATAAGTTATTTTAATCAAGCAATGAATCGGTATTTGACCGATTTTGATTTGCAATTGATTGCCCACAGTAGTAGCAGAAATGCTCCGTAAAGGCGAGTTAACCGTTGAAATTCGTTCGTCTTTATTTGCTGAAATTGGAATTGAAGTCCCGGCTGGGAAAGCTGCGAAAAAATAGTACGGTATAAAGTTTTTAAAACTGCAGAACAACGAAAATGTGGAAACATTCACAGAAAGAAAAAGAGTTTATCGTCATACAAGGACGCCGAAAATGAAAAATAGCAAATATAGACAAAATTCAAAAGTGGCCATGAAAAATGTGATTAGCGACTTTAATGCAGGAAGAAAATAACGAGAAAAAGTAATTAGCAGAACAGTGATATGAAAATTGCGTGAACAACCTCGAAGCGTAATTAATTCAAAAAGACCGTATATTTCAAAAAAAGAAATTGATTCGCCTACAATGTGCACTGAAACACATACCGAAGAACGCTTTATTTCAGCTAAACATTTTATCGACGGATTAAAGTGCTTTTTTCTTAATGAGACGTAACAATGGCAAGGTGTATTATTACCCCACACCAAAAGATGGTAATGATATGAGGCTGCATTTCATATAATGGTATACGAAGTTTGTAAGACCAAGACCAAGGTACTCGTTACTATTGCCTTGGTGTATTGGCTTTTACTATTTTATTATTATTATTATTATTTATTTTTGAAAAAAGTAATTGACATGTAAACAATTTATTTGGACTGATGATGGTGGCATTTATACATTCGATTGCCTAAAAATAATAATAAAGTACAGACCAAGCTCAGTTTTAATTTTTTTTGGGTATGTTACGTTTTGAATGTAAACTTCTCATTAGTTGCAACGATTTTTAAGCATAAATTGCATTGCAAAAATACATTTGCGACCTATTTTTAATAACCACGGATAAGAATTTTGCCGTGTACATCTTTTAGAACAAATTAAAAATTAGACATGATTTTGTGTTGATTGTTTTACGACATTGCCAAAATCTATTTGATCTTACAATTAAATATAAGCTTATTCATTGTTGCTTTAACACGTTTCACGCGTAGCTCGGAAACTACGTAAAAGTTCATAGGATCTGTCGCCAGTAGTTCCGAAACTATGGGTTCTTCCTCCGTTCTTCTGGCGCTTGGTTTCTTTCCAAATATTATTTCCTACCTGAAATGGGTTCATTGAAGCTTCGGAAATACTAATCGCTAGAGAAAGCGTAAAAGGACCCGTAAATTTGAAACTACTGGCGACAGATGCCGGAATCCTTTACCTAGTTTTCCTATGTGTGAATTGAATGTGTCGTTCAAGTAATGTACGATTGGTTTTGCGCGAGTAATTTTTCACGGAATTTTTAAAACATTAACTCGAATGTTGGACTATTTATATAGCGTGCTATATTAGCCTGATGGATTTTCATGACTAATATTATTGTATAGACATTAAAAAGTGGTAAAAATCAATTTCATTTAAATCACAATTCTTTTAAAAATACAAACGATCATTGATTTCCATTTGCTGACTTCAGTTTTCTGATTGCAATCCTTATAAATTTCTTCTCACTGATTTCATACGAACAGCTCCACATATTTCATTATCTAATGTTCAATTTCTGTTAATAAACTATGTAAGGAACTCAACTGCATTTAACTTAAATCAACTGCTATTACTTAACGATGTAGCCGTCAATCTAGCAACGATTTATATGATTTAACGAACATTCAATGCTGAGATGACTGATACACAAAAGCCATATAGCAAAGCATGCTTAATAACCATGTACATTTCAGCAAGCCATAATTGACAATGAACTGAAAATGAAAGAGCTATCGGCAAATAATGAGCAGCGGCTTGAAGAAATTGCTAAAATAATTGAGTGCTATCTTGCATTGGGATGCCGTAAAAAAATTCAAGACTATCTTGTTGACTTTAAGCGAGTTTATAATGTGCTGTTTCACACACAAACTAAAAGCTTGAATGGGTTGAAAGGTGAAATTTACATTCATTATTTTTAATTTTGTATTGCTTGCACATATTATTGTGATTCAATAAATTTTTCCCATCATAGTTGAGAAGAAGATGTCCAATGATAATATTCAAGGTATATTGATGTATGCATGTTGATTATTTAAATTTAATTTTTTTTTTGTTTTAAAGGAAAATACAAAAACTTTCAGTCGTATGTAGAGAACCAAATTTCGAGGATGAAATATCACCGAATACTTCCTGTGATGCGACAAAGTGTAGTAATGCAACCTTACCGGGGCTTCAATCAAAATTTCAAGATAAAACATTCCTCAGCTTCATGCAGTTTAGTGTGAGGATTTCTTATTTAAAATAAAGTGTGTCGCAAATTTAAGCATTCAATTCATCTTAAAAGATTCAGCATGCTTTCCTTTTTATTATTTTCATAGTGAATTTTCAAAGAATGTTCTTGACACTAAGTTTTTTTTTGAAACAAATATCGAAATAAGGAAAACTCTCAGATCTTATTTAGTGTCATACTTATCAAAATGATATTTGAATATTGTTTTAGTTCCTTTTCTGTGCGAATGAACTTTATTTCGAAAGTTTCAAAACATGAACATTTCATGATTTTTAAAAATACTAAGCTTGTGTTGCTTTTAAACTTGTTTGACATGAATTTGTATTAAACAATAATGAATTATTTTCTTTAGAGCTAAGAAGAACAGACCAATGATCCTATCAAATTCTATAATTCCAAAAGGCGAAATAGTTGCCGTCGAAGATCCATATTTGCGTCAACAATACGGGAGGATTCTACATTGTGATAGCTGCTGTGACACCAAAAGTATTCTGTTGTCGTAGGAATTCAAAGGATCAAAAGAAAGTGCAGCAATTTACTTTGATTTTCATTCCAGATGTTTCGACTGCCATTTCAAAAACTATTGCTCGTATGATTGTAAAACTAAGGATAAAAGATGGCATGATATGGAATGTATCGGATATAAATCACTGATTCTACCAATGCTGAAATGCGAACTACTGTATAGGGTTCTTATGCAGTGTCTAGTTTTGTTACAGGAACATTTTTTATATCGCCCACAAATGCGGTAATATGTGAATCGAGATTTTAAGTTGAAACCGTGTTAGAATTTCTTAGATATTTTATTTGCCGAGAAAAGAGAACTATTGTACTGAACAGTTCATTTTATTTTAGAAAATCAAAAACTGCTGAAGAACTGTTCAACCATTTAGAGGAGGCGTTTCCTACTTTGCCATACAATATCCTAGATGATAGTGATGTTGGTTATGGAAAATTTCCTGAGTTTGAATACACGCAAATGGTTTTGGTATGACAAATTTTATTCTGCTATAGATGAAATACTTACAATATTGCAAGTTTAAGGATTACTTTGTTTTGAAAACCCAAAAAGACGATACCATTTATGGATCTCAGTTTCACGTTTATAGTTTGTAAAGCACATATTGTTTAATTTAAGGCTAAATTAAACTTATCAACCAATCATTTGTTTTGCTCAATATTCTAATGAGAAAAAACTCAATGTATAATACAAACAATTTGTTTTAATTATTGTACAATTTTTTGTTTGCCCTTGCTTTAGATGCGCTCGAATTAAGATTTTATTTTTTGCAAACTAAATACTAAAGAGTTCTAATTAACAAAACTTTGAACAAAGTTCAAATTGTTACTCCACCTTCAGTTGCTGCATAATGTTGTTCCTGTTATTAACATTCTTCGCTGCACGTTGTATCGTTTTCAATTAACTTAAAATAATTTAATGAGCTCAAACATAATTTTGCATGCAACTTGATGGTTTTCTAGATAAAAATTTGATCCGTTTTCAATTTTATCACATTTAATTGGATATTAAAACAATTATTTTTGATATATCGTCGTATTTACATTAGATTGGGGTCGCCTTGACTTGAACTAATTTGCTAGCCAACCATAAAATGTTTTAAATTAGCACATATGCATATGTATGTAAACCATATGGAAAATTTAAAATGCTTGGAACTTTT
Source organism: Oxycera nigricornis (assembly GCA_963942545.1). Lineage (NCBI taxonomy): Eukaryota > Metazoa > Arthropoda > Insecta > Diptera > Stratiomyidae > Oxycera > Oxycera nigricornis. The sequence continues at coordinate 14,033,739 of OZ012659.1, forward strand.
AACAAAATAAATTACGGTTTTAGTGCGTATTTTATTAATGTTACTGTGCAATTTATCAGCAATGATTGTGTACGACTTGCATTAACATTTGAAAACGTTATTGTTCATGGTTAATATCAAATTGTTAGCTATTTCAAGTTTGAACCATGAACTGGATATCGTCATTATATGCTTGGCTATATTTTATGTGCATTGGTCTCTCAAACTATATAGATTTCGTCAAAACATGCAGTAGTCGCAGTTTTTTAAATTTAAAAAATAAATAAATAAATAAAAATTACATCTTCCAGAATTCATTTCGTTTAACAATTTTTATTTCAAAATACACTTCAATATTGCCACGGTTTTTCTCAGACATTGAAGCCAGTCAACAGGAAATCGAGGTAATTTAAGAGTCTTTCGCAAATGAAAATGAAATAGTATTTGCCTTATTGTAGATATTCATTGCCGGTTTGATTTTAAAGCTCAGTGCGAAAATTGTTAGATCTTCGCTTCAAGTGCATGCCAAATTAGATGGCAACGAAATTGATTCTAACATTGAATTTATCGACAATCGAAACAATGCCGTAATGCCCAGAACATCTGAATTTCATTCAGGACTAAATGTTGGAAGTGATGTATTTAAGTATTATGGGTTCGACAGAGAGTGTATGAAAAGTCAAGCTATTTTGAGAATCCACGATGCATTCAAACAATATTGGAATCTGGATGTGACATTGTTTCAAAATAATCCAAACGATGAAGTTGAAATGAATAATTTCATCGATAAAGATGAGATAGTACGAAATTTGATGGACGTTAATACTAAATATGATGATATTTCGAGCGTGCTGGGTCTGTATTTGACCACATTGAAATTCAATTATTCTTGTGATCCCAATTTAAAGTTGATGTAAGTTAATTTTAAATTTTTTTAAAGTGTTTTTGTTTCATTTTCTAACAAATATTCAGGTAAAACCTCATTCATACATGATTAGCATTTTCTGTAGAGGCTATTTTCCGTAAAGGTAATTTTCTGTGCCTCGATATTTTGGCTCTATATAAACTATATAAACCCAAAAAATACGGTTGGCAGTCCTTTTGTTTGCAGCGACATATTAAAATTGGTCAAATAATGCAAATTATGTAGTTTTTTAAATATTTACTTCGTTTGGAACACCCAGACTACTACATTTCAGTTAGGATCTTTGTGTTTAAAAGGTATTCCTTTTCCGTTTTTAATTCAATTTTACCAATTTACGTAATTTGGAGCTGACTTTCAAATTTTGTATATTTAGACATGATTTATCTGCTTCCATTTCTTTTATTTTACAATCAAAATAAGCAGAATTAATCTTCTTATTGTTTCTTTCTATCAAAAAAAAAATTTGAACAACTAAACAATTTATATTGAACATCATTTCTAAAACACTTTCAGATATCTTCCATCGGGAATACTTCTAGTGAAAGCATCACGTGAAATTCGGGCTGGCGAAAATCTAACCATATCTTACGGTTGCCACTATAAACAAGGTGACAATAACACTCGATCAATGTACACTAAAAAATCAAACATTTCTTGTTTATGTGACTATTGTAACGGAAGGTTTAATCCGGTATTCAACGATACATTTTCGAATGAATTTTGAAAATAACAAATAAATATTGTTTAGTATTTTTCAGAAAATATATTGTGCATTAATTGCAAAATTTTGGTAAGCCCAAATGAAACATTGTGTGTTTCCTGTGGATACGATATAATGAAAACCAGTATGATATATAATAAATTAATTTCGGATTTGGAATACAATGTACATAATTCAGGTAAAATAACATTTACGATTGCTAGTTGGGCTGCAATTGATATAATGTTTATATTTCAATTTCAGATGAGGACAGGAATAGATTTTATAATATAACGCTTGCTTTAATGGTGTACGAGGAGATAATACCTGCGACTAATCATATGTTCGTTGAAAAATTGGTGCTGTTGGTTGATTTTTTTGCAAAGAAATGTAGGTTTAGCAATAAGTAACAAAATATCATTGCATGTTATTTCATTAATGCCTTATAAGTCTCTTATTTGGAGTATTTAACCTTGTTTGTAATGTGCTGAACGTTGACAAAAAGCTTAAATTGTATATTATTTACAATAGCGAATGGCAACAACAGAGACTTTCTTATGCTCAGTCGATAGTTTAACATTGGATGGATAAATGTTTATTATATATAGTTTCGCAATCTTAATTTTAATAAATGTGCCTTAAGTGCTACATTTCATTGCAACAGACTTTAATGAGCAATTTACACTTAATGTCAGAAAATTAGTTGATGAATTAATTTGAAAATTGGAAGTAGCTTTCGATCGATTTCATTAAGAGCAGCTTTGGAATATCGAGTATAACGTGACTAATTATACTATTTTTGTTTAACATTCTATAATCCAAAAACATATATCTCTGTCAAGAAGATATTTCCTTCATTTTGCGTCTGTAAAGTTTGCATTTTTTGCATGAATAATTCAATTCATATTTAATAAAAAAGAGAAGCTCTCAATGTTATTGATGGCTACAACTGATATTGGTCATAATTAATCATTCAAAAGTCATGATAATTTTGTGCAGTTAGTTTTGGCTATTTAATTTTCATATTTTAGAGTATACTGTTAAAACTTTTTACCTTCAGGTTTTGCATATGAAGCATATTTTATATCGATCGAAGTGCAGAGCCTAATGGACAAGATCTACATCGAAATGAGCATCGATTTACTCTATGCCTATAATCTGATTCTTCATCCATTGTATGAAATGTTGTTACAATACGTAGACAATCCAATCGGGTAAGTTTATTATTTATTCTTATAATGAAAATAAAATTCATAGTGATTATTTTTGCAGCGTTAACGGAAGCTTCATTGAGAAAGTTTACAATCAAACACTGATTGTTATTGAGTCCATGATCGAGATCAATGATTTCAATGTCCTTTACGATCCATTCACTTGTGACATTTTAAACAAATATCGTACGATTTTGAATTTAAAAGTAAAAGTCTACAGTTTGTTATTGTGCGATGATGTCTACGAAATGATTGTTGACAATGCAAAAATGTTGAAAAATCACACGAACATGAAACCGTTGCTGAATTCAGTTATGACAAAGAATTCAAATTTGGCTGAATTGATAAATTTCAATAGCAAAACCGGTGACAACTGGAGTTTAGATGATAAATGTAACGAAAAAACCAATATGAATGCATCTTCTAGTCCACAAAAAATTGAATCAGATTTAAAAATGAAGCAATCAGATAGTAGAATGGCTGCAAAAATTACTCTCCGCAATCGCATGAAACGTATATACGATTCTCGAAAGTCTAGAACTGTAGCGCTGATGGCTGAATTCGATGCATATTTTTTGAAAATGATTGAAGAAAGAACCGGTGCGCTTAACTTTTGCCTACCTTATTAATATCTATTTCTATTTAATGATAGGCAAGTAATATTTGTACTGGTTAATAACAGACGTTATTCATATTAAATATGAAAAGTGTTAAATATTGATTTCAAATTATCAATCAAATATTTTTGAAGTCAATTTTGTTCGATTGACATAATTTTATTCTATTTATTTTGAATTTGAAGATTGTGTAAGTAAGACCCAGTGTCATAGATTCCGTGCAATAAAAATAAAAAATGGATGCACCAGTAAACAATTATGCAGACTACGATTTAATTATATTTTAAAATTTATTTAGAGAGAGAAATAGCGTATTTTATTAATTACCAGTCTCAATAGGATTCAGATTTTGGAATGTAGTAGGTTGTTTGGTGGCAGTGGTAGCCTCTTTTATCCAAAGATGGCTCACTTAGGCCACTAGGCCCATTGTGGTACCACAATAGATTGAGACGGCACTAGAACCTGTGAGAAGACGAGAACCATTTAGATTCTCGTATGAAGTTGGCTATGCAGCTAATGTTTAAATCAGCTACTTCCGTGAGGCTGTCCAGGAAAGGTGAGCCTAAGGTTTGCATGCGTTTCCTGGATAGTGCTGGGTATTCACACAGTAAGTGTTGAATTGTCTCTTCCTCGTCTTCCGATCTGCAACTTCGGCAGAAATCGTTGAAAGGAACACCCAATCTTTCGGCGTGTCTGCCAATCAGACAATGTCCCGTCAGTACGGATACGATGGAACTCAAGGTTTCGTGACTCGTGATAAGGAGCCGCTTGGTGCGTTTAGACCACAGTGCGTGCCAAGTTTGCCTGGTTGTCCTACAGGTGTCTTCAAGTAGCCAGGCCCTATTTGCAGCCTCCATGTAGTATTGCTTGAATCCTAGCTTTATGGAGGCTAGAGGTTGGCCGACTTCGATGGAGTAAGTGTATACTCCTGAAGCTCAGTGCCAGCTCTCGCTAGGGCATCTGCTTCGCAGTTTCCCGGTATATCACTATGCCCCGGTACCCAGCAAAGAATCACTTCACAGTGAAGCGACATCACGTTCAGTTGTGAGCGGCATTCTATTGCAATCTTGGATGGGGTATGCACGCTGGATAGTGATTGGATAGCAGTTTGACTGTGAGAGAAAATATTTAAATTTCTTATGGAAATTTTCTGGTTTCTCAGCCAGTTTTCAGCCTTGTAAATCGCAATGATCTCTGCCTGCAAAACACTGCAGAGGTCTGGTAGCCGGAAGGATAGTTTCAGGCCTAGCTGTTCTGAGAAAACGCCACAGCCAACTTTTCCATCCATTTTTGATCCATCAGTGTAGATGTCGATCAATTCCTGTATCTCACTTCTTTCTATGGTCCAGTCATCCCTTCTCGGGATGCTTGACTTGAAACCGTGGTGAAAACAGGGAATCGGAGAAGCGAGGTCTACCTTCCCTTCCCTTCCCTTCCTTGAAATTTAGTAACGACTTTAACAATTTCTAAGTCATGGGGATGATCATGGATGAACTGAACTTAGGTTTTTTGGGTTATCTCCATTTAAAAAAACACTTCACTTGTTTTCTTGTTTAGTTTTTATTGCATTCGAAGCAAGTGACTTTGTAAACTCTATTAAATTTTTCTTCGTTTTTCCAAAAAAAAAAAAAAATTCTTTGCACAGACAAGCATACTTTTACTTCGTGGAAAAAAATCCCTTCTGTAACCTTTTTTTCATTTTTATTTTTAGTAGGAAGTGTGGTTTCGGCATGTCGAATGGCATCCTCATCAGGTGCTGCCACTTGCCATCCGACACCGGGCAGCACTATCACTTGCTGGCTTATTGGTGGATTAAGCTCGTTATATTTCAACTATTTTTTAATTTACATCTATGAATTATAACGACCCTCAATTGGTTCGCAAATGTGCCTATGCTTAGCCATTTTGTAACATGTATTAGAACCTCCTACTCTAGTCAACAACACGTTATTCTAGTGTGCAATTCTGGTTCGCAACTCTGCTAACACTATTTAATGCACATTAATGGAGGTTCTTTATTGTTTCCAGATTATAGGCTGGTTCCTAATTAATTTTAGTAGGAAGTGTGGTTTCGGCATGTCGAATGGCATCCTCATCAGGTGCTGCCACTTGCCATCCGACACCGGGCAGCACTACCACTTGCTGGCTTATTGGTGGATTAAGCTCGTTATATTTCAACTATTTTTTAATTAAAAATATATTTCAACTATTTTTTAATTAAAAAATAGTTGAAATATAACGAGCTTAATCCACCAATAAGCCAGCAAGTGGTAGTGCTGCCCGGTGTCGGATGGCAAGTGGCAGCACCTGATGAGGATGCCATTCGACATGCCGAAACCACACTTCCTACTAAAATTAATTAGGAACCAGCCTATAATCTGGAAACAATAAAGAACCTCCATTAATGTGCATTAAATAGTGTTAGCAGAGTTGCGAACCAGAATTGCACACTAGAAAAACGTATTGTTGACTAGAGTAGGAGGTTCTAATACATGTTACTTTTTTTCATTGTTTCCACTATATATGCTAGGTAGCTCTTTGTCGTAGTTTTCCTGTGACTTTGGAATACTTGTAAGCCTATGAACCATATTTTGGAATGTTGCTATTTTTGAGGATATGTATAGTTCTATGGGAAGCTGCTGGTTTCCTATGATCCCCAAAAGTTAGGTGGTTACATTTCCATTTAATGAGAATGTCGAAGATAAGAATGGATCTCTTGTTTCTTTTTTGGTGGTAAACTTTATAGTATTACTACATTTTTAATTTCATCGAGGGTCTCAGTTAATTCATCTTTTTGGACATTGGTAATCATATCGTCTTCATATCATCATTCCTTTTCTTTACGCTTCTTTTTCTATGCACGTCATGAAGATCTCCATTAGCATTGGAGGTAACGAATTTCCCAAAGCTACTCCTTTTGATGTTTTGAAAAATTATCATCGGAATGAAAAGTAATTTTCATTCACGCACAGAAACGTTAGATTTGTTAATTGTCTGACCTTATTCGTCCGAACTTGCACTGAATAAAACTATTCTACAGTCAAAGTAACTATTTTCTTTTAATTCTGTAAATTTTCATGTTTGCAGTTTTTAAAGTCTGCCTGCTCTTCCTTTTTTGAATAATACCAAAAAAGAATGATTTGGAGAAAGATGAAGTTAGCAGGTTGACACTCTAAGCTGATGTAAGATGTAACTCATACTAAGGTCCATAACATCTAATATGTATTATATATTCGCGACATTTTCAATGCTATCCTTGCTTCTTGAAAAAGTAACTACATACACGTTTTCCGTGCAATATTCTCATAAATCTTGCTTCCATCATCTCCTTGAGAAATGTTCAACTCTATATGTTCGAGGTGTAAATCCAATCCTTCACTTCCAACCCATAAAGTATGCGGGAATGTAAAGACGGTGGCATTTTAACTTGGCATTAACATTTGAAGTGAGTTCATTACTACGTGCAGATAAAAACGACCACTTAAACTGTTACTACTTACCCGAAAAAGCTGTTTCCGCCAAAGCCTGTTGTAGGTTGACTATGTCCCAATGAAAATCGTGACGCGGCTGAAGTGGGTAGCGCCGACAATAGTGGATGCGATAACGAAGGCGAATGCAGAATATTGAAATTAGATGAAGAGATAACTTTAGATGCATTCGCGTGCATCAGCAGTAGCGTCACCATAAAGGTTAAAAGCATCATGTCTGCAAATAAAGATTAGAAGTTAAAGTCTAACATGAATGTTGTAAGACTAATGGCGTCATTTTAATTTGTAATTGTTTAAAGTAATTGACAATATTGTTAAGACGATGAGTTGATTTGGTGTTAAGTTGCACCTGTAGCATCAAAGAAAATGTTCATGTTCTTATATGCCAGTATTAACTTATTAGAGATTTGGTGTTAATAGCTTCTAAAAACTGCTCAAGTCTCAACTAGAAATATGTTTTGTGAAGAACCATTAATAGACTAATTATTAATTAAATAATGAGTTAAGTATACTATCGTCTAATAATGACTGAAATATATGAGTTCAAAACGTACAACTGTCTATTACAGTTATGTAATTTTTTGTGAAAATAATGTACGGGTTCTGTGAGAACGTGAAACCCGTAGAATTTTGTTTTGTTCGGTTCGGTTTTTCTCCTCCTTGAAACGCAACCGATTTTCATAAGTTTTTCGTTCCGAAATCAAGTTCAATTGCCATGTTTAATAGCAAAAACATTAAACAATTAACATCAATAAAATTTCACTCGGATCACTACAAAAATTAACTAAACTTACTAAATCCCAAAGATAGGAGCTTATTCGACATAAAATTCTCAATGTTTTGTGTCCGATTTATGCCTTAACATCTCATTACCTTTGCTAATGAGTTTTAAACTTTGTAAATCACTTAAAATTGTATTTTATATCTTTTGTTAAACGTCTACAAAACTGATGACTGACATTCCGAAAATCGTGAATTCATTTTTATGTTTAGTTTAAGAAGGCTGGTTTCTATTGAAACAAAAAAAAATGGATTATCTGTTCAATGCTATTGTATTAAGAAGCTTGAATTTAACCTAGTAATACAATGGTGTAGGTGATCTTCAAGATTTTTGATGAGAAGTGTTGGTGGGTACAGGAAGTTAGTATCTTTTGAACTGAAAAAAAATTATAGATATTTGATGACGGAAGCAAAACGATAATCCTGGTTTAGATATTTTCGTTAATCAGTGATAATTTTTTTTAACTAGAAGAAGTTAGGATTCTTTCCTTTGGATAAGAATGAACCTAATTCGATCATCATTTTCTAATTGATTCCTTGTGTTAATCGAACCATGCCGAACCAAAGACAACAGTCCGGTATATTCTACAGTATGCAATTGTTTTGAAAACCATCTGAAGTGGCCTCTTAAACATTTACTTCGAATATGTTCTTAACATTTTCGATAATACAAAAACTTCTGTATGGTATAGCTCCAGTTATGTTAGTTTTTCTATTAGGAACGACTAGACAATCGTTGTCACTTGCATTCTACATTCTTCATTCTATCAGCACAAGCATGGATTCATGCTTACTGAAGGAGCAGGGCCTTGATCGCTTACCAATTATTTTGCGATATTATCTTTTAGCATTGTTGACTGTTCTTTTCGCAATTCGTGCGTTTAATAGAGACACGAATAGAAATTCTAGTAGCTAGACTTTAGATTTCTATCAAGTCTTTGGATCGTATTAGAGTGGTTTCACTATTTCTCGTATGAATGAATATAACAATGTCGGGTACTATTTGTTAAACAGCTTCTAGTACAGAAATTGTGGTCACTTAGCGTGACTAAGGTTTTGCACGATTGCTTGATTGGCAGGGTCAATTGATTGTGACAAGTTTTTCTTAGTTTCCGTGATCTTTCATAGGAAAGGATGTTATTCAGATGTGAAGGACACTATTTGATGTAGGTTGTCACGATAACATGAGTGGTTCTATTGTTTATTATAACCATAAGCTTATCATTAAGAGGTCTCTTTAACTAGAGCAACAGATTTAAGAACACTTACGGTAATAGGAAACCACTTGTTTTCATGACGACATAGCAGTTTTGAAAAAAAATAGAGTGGAGTATTGAAACATGCTGTCGAAAGACATTTAATTATTAGGTACTGAATGAAGAAAAATATAATGCAATCTTTGTTATCGTTGAAACAATCCAAGACATTTTTATCCTGGAATCGCAAGATCGCCTTTTCTTGTATTTGATATTTGCCTCTTAAAGTATCATCTTAAAAATATGAAAGATGAGCATTGTTTCAATAAAGCAAAAAGATTCAGACAATATTATTTAGTTGTTTCAACAAGTAACAATGAAAAACTGTATGCAATTATTTATTCGTAATTATTTAATTAATTTTGTAGCATTACGATAAATTTTGCTACTATTAATGAGGATGATTATAATACAACTTTTACTTAAAGTATAATTTCAATTTCCTTAGTACTAACTAGTACTAGATACAAATTAATTTATCTAGAATCGAAGAAATTTTTGATGGTGCTAATATGTTTAAAAATTTCAAAATAAAGTTTAATTTTTTTAAAAATAAATAAGGAATAAGGAGTGTTCTAGAAAAAAGTACAATGTAACGTTCGGATGTATCTTCGATTTCATGCATCCTAAAATTTTCAAATGGTGCTGGGAATTGTCTATATACAGCAAGAAAAGAACTGTGTAAACCTTTCGGGTCTAAGATTTACTTCTGATAAGATGTCTTCGAAATAAGAAGAAGTGCTAAGTTCCATCATTTCGAAATACTTAGAAAATCCAAATCGTAGATACCCAAAAGTCGCCAGTGTAATTAGCGCTTCCATTTTAGCTGGCAAGAGAACCTTATGCAAATGTAATAAAGGATTATCATCTGCTAGAAGGCAGGCAGAAAAAAGGACTCTACAGAGAGAAGATTCAGCCAGAGGAATAAGCAATAATTTTCGCCTTATACTAACTTATCTGTTCAACATGTGACAGGAAAAATTCATTATTTTATATCACTATCTACACAGGTACAATCATAAAAAGTAAAAAAAGAGGATGATCTGGGAAGGAGCATAAAGTGGCTAAAATTCGTTCGCGAAAATTGTACGAGAATTACTTTCGAATTTTGATAGCAAAACTTTAGACGACGTAACCTAGTGAAGTTCAATTTCAAGAAACTGCTTAAGTAAGAGTTGAATACCACCAAAATGATGGACGTTGTATATTTTAAATTTGAAACTAAAAAAATAGAAAAGTTACCTAAACAATATTTAGATTAATAGGCAATGTTATACTGTAGTCTGAAATTGATGTTTTTTTAATGAAAGGCAAGATAACCTCAGACGTGTATGTCGAATTGAGCTTAAAAATCGTCAAAAAAAAACATTCATTCAAAAATTTGAAAGATTTTTAGAATTTTCGTCTAATTTGATTACAATTCATATTCTTCTTCATTTAACATTATAGTGGTAATAAATTGGTATGAGGACAAAAGTATCACGGTGATACCCTAGACAGTAAATCTCCTTATCTGTCCAAACTGCGATCAATCGAAATGAAGAATATGTTAAAGAAAACAAAAAAAAATCTCCAAAAATGAGCACGACCTTTCAATGAAAGTGGAAAAAATCCTACGAAGAGCTCAATCAAAGCACTGAGCAATATCTGACGAGGGCCCATATACAAAGAGCCGTAATTTTTATTTTTGTAAATAAAGTCTTGAAAATTTAATATATTTTGAAAATGGTAAAACTTGCATTAATGTGTTAGGAATTATTTGAAAGGTCTTTCGATGAAGATTGTTTTGGTGTGTTTTATTACTGACTTAGGAAGTAATATGATAGACCTATAATTTGACGCCACTGTAATTTTTTGAAGATTTTTTTTTCAAAAGAATAGATTGAGTTGGTTTTAATAATAAACGCCTCTTACATAAAAGGAATAATAATTGATTTAAAAAAATACTTTCAAAGTTTTTCCAAGCAAAAAACACACGGTCGTCTTTTTCTTGGGCACTCCTTGTGTACATGTAGAACATTTGTTGGTTTATTTTTGAAGTTGCTTTTAAAATTAGACGGTTGACTATTTTCGAATTGTTGCTGCTTCATTTTTAAGATCTTTCGATTATTTATGAAAAATATGTTCTGTTAAGGGGTTACGTAGGTCTTGTATTTTCAAATAATCGATCAAATTTTTTTTTATTGCATATCAAAGTATAACATTTCAAGAGTATTCACACCAAATTTGAAGTTGCACAGTTCCTCTTTATAGTATTGTCTCGTGATTACACGAAGAGAATTTCATTCGGTCGACTCGTTCTTGTTTTATGCAAAAAAATAAAAACGATGAGAATCGGAAAAATGCTAAAAAATATGAGACGAAAATTCATTCGAACCCATTTCAAAACCTTAAATTTCATTTTTTTCGAATCCCTCGGTCAATCACGAGTCAAGGGCATAAACTATAAGAAAATTTTTGAATTTTTGATTTGAGATGAACCTGCACCGAAATATTCTGCCTACCACAAAAAAAAGTTGGACGAGAAAAACTGCAGGAAAATTTACAATTTTCAAAAATTTTAGCTGAAAATTTTTAGACACCTTCTTGAAATGCTAAACTGTTATGTGTATAAATTTTAAATAGAATAGATTTTTGGTTTTTAAAATACAATTTTTTGAAAATGTTGCTTTTTTACCTTCAAGACCTATGTAACCCCTTAAATGAATGCCTCGGCTGGTTTTACTCTTGTCGATTTTTTGTGGACCTTTTCCACGAATATTTTTCGCTCGCTGAGTATTTTTTTTACAATTTCTGTATCGTTGAAGTAAAAATGATCCTTAAAATATTCATCAAAAAAGTCCAGTGGCGTCAAATTCTACACCAGATGCTGATGGGGCTTCATTTCGATGAAAAATTCTTGTCAATTTTCGCAATGTAGCAAAGCTTAAATTATGATTATCTGACTAAAAAAAATATAGCTCGTGATCAGATACTTAATAATATTTATGCTAATTTTAATTACATCAATAATTCATTCGAAACATCTTAACGTTTGCAAATGTACACCATTTAATGGCCATTACTGTTGAACTTCGGAACGATGAAGCATACATGATCTGAATTCATTCTTCATGCTTCTTATTAGCAAACTATATCTATCTTAATTGCATGGTAGTTGGGCAAATATTAAGGTGCTTGAGTGTAGATCATATTCGTATTAGCATCGATTACGTGAGTATGGTGTTTAGAAGCAGCCAAAAGAATAAATTGAACTTTGTTCGTTCCACAGATCAACATAAAGACCATGCCATTATGCAATTCATGGTGAATATCTATGGAAGACTTACGTATTTTATATCAGGAATAAAGGCAGATCGTTTAAGATTGTTGATTCTGGAGTATCGTGACATAGTATTGATTATCTCGGGACTTGTTTTGTCCTCCTTATTCACTTGGAACTTATAGGCAGAGAAGAATGCGATGCAAAGGATGTTGATACCTTGTAATTTGATGTTGTTTCCAATGAATACGTTTAGTTTCCCATCGTTATGCCATTTATGTAAATTTTAAATTAATGGCATATACTCAAGGAATTTAAAATAGTTGGTGGGCCAATAATTGTATACTATCATTTATATATTACACTTATTTTACTTAAGGGGTTACATAGGTTTTGAAGCAAAATAAAACAACTTTTTCAAAAAATTGTATTTTCAAAACCAAAATTTTATTTTATTTAACATTTATAGATATAAAAGTTTAGCATTTCAAGAATTTGTAAAAAAAATTTCAGCTAAAAACATTGAAAATTGTCAATTTTCCTGCAGTTTTTCTCGTCCAACCTTTTTTTTTGCGGTAGGTAGAATATTTCGGTGCAGGTTAATCTCAAATCAAAAATTCAAAAAATTTCTTATAGTTTATGCCCTTTGCTCGTGTTTGAATGAAGGAATTGAAAAAAAAATGAAATTTAAGGTTTTGAAATGGATTTGAATTTGAATGGTCTCATATTTTTTAGCATTTTGCCGATTCTCATCGTTTTTAAAATATTTTTTTCATATAAAATAAAAACGAGTCGATCGGAAGAAAATCCCTTCGTTCAAGCACGAGTCAATACTATAGAGAGGAACTGTGCAAAGTTCCAGCAAAATCGGTCGATTCGTTCTCAAGAAATCGTGCCCACCGCACGGAAAAACAAAGCTTCGAGAAAAACGCGTTTAAATTTTTTTACCGCGATTTAATGAATTAAAGTTATTTTTTAATGACTTACAACGAATCGTCGATTCCAGGTCCATATAGTAATTCGTTCGCCTCATGCGTGATGTTCAGAGCATCCTTTTCATGTTGTGATGTTTGATGAAAAAGAAAGGAGCTGATTTCGATCGATTTTTTGGAAAATAAAGACCTATGTATCCCCTTAATTGCTATTTGCAGTACAATGATGAGTACTAAATAACTGTGGAAACTCTCAGTGCGTTTAAATGGTCATGTCGTTCATAGATTTTTTTCGAAATTTTCCAATGTATTATAATACGATGAAAACGTTTGAATTTATATCAGGATACACCGTTTCGTTGTTCCCATTTGATGTATAGCATATGCAGACAACAATGCCAAAGAAGCATTGCCTCGGGAAATTGTAATTGTTTTCTTTCAAATGAACTAAACACCGTGACAAAATACCATGTACAATGAAAGGTGATAATTTACTGCATATGTGTAAATTGCTGCTGTTAACTCTTGGAAGGCATGTTTGCCAACGGATCTGAATAAACCAGCTTTTTGCGTGTATGGAGAAAATTGCATGCGGAAAACAAGTCAAAATTTCCTTCTGATGATGATAATTGTGCGTGATTTTTAATGTGAATGCAACATGCATTAAACCTTAACGATGATATAATTTCGAATTAACGTTCTGTATAAAGTAACATTATTTCATACACTAGGATTTTTCCGCAAATTTTCGTAAGTATATCTTTTAATTAAATTGAAAAGTTTTCATGGTAATGAAACAACAAAAATCGCTCATGCACAGTTAACATGTAAACGATTTTAGCATTGCATGCACCTAAAACAGTGTCTACTGAAGATGGGTTTTTAAATGTTTGAAGCTAGTCTAATTTGTCTAATTTGGAGAAGAAGTTAGCCTGTAGATCTGTCCAGATAGTCTGACCTAAATTTCGGATACTTCGTTTTTGGTTATTTAAATTTTTCTAAACTAGAATAGATGTCTTCTAATCCTTTGGGAGATAGTTGTGTACTCAATATCCTTTGGTGGTTAAGGATTATTCCTCATTTAATAACGATTTTTCACAAATTTCGAAAAATTAGTTGGAATGAATTTATTGCGTGTCTATAGATCTTAATAGAATCTTTCGCATTCAAACCCATAAATTTAATGATATATCTTCGCCAGCTTAACCGATTTTTGATCAATAGCAAACATTCTAGCGAATATGCCCATTAAAAATATTTGCAAGACCAAAAACATGATACACTTTTTCCCATGATTGCATGCATGTTGCATAATAATCTTAGCAACAATCTTGAACTGCAGACTGGCTAAACATGCAAATGCACTTGGCACCCATTTAACATTTCTGCTGTGACAGAGTTTCCAACGGCCAACTAACCGGCATTTTGACTCCAGCATGCATTCAACACTGCTGAAATTAGACATGTGTGTGGAATGAGGCAAGAGATGTTAAATTGTGAACCCTGCAATACAGACCGAGTCCAAAGCCTACCCAATCGGTGGCGTAATTATTGTGAGAGATTTAGTTTAGCAATGTTTAAAAGATAAAAAAAATGAACTCAGCTCATTCACTTCAGCAATCTGGTGATGTTTACAAGTCTTCTTTGTTGTTTGTTTTGCGTTTCATTCCTAAATTTTGTCCATGCATCATAATTACGAATCCTTAGAGGTTTAGATATGTTTCTCATGAAGCACGGTGGGGCTAGTGGTTCATTCTCCAGATTAATGGGGATCACATCTTCGATGCACATTAGTTTAGTGGTTTTTGGAAGCTGATAGTCTAATACAATTTCAGTATTTCGTATCATCTATTGAAATATGAGAAAAATCGGGAAAATGATGCACCCAACTTTTCCTAGATTGAAAACCTAATATCAACAGTAAAACCAGAAAACTATTTCTCCATTTTTTTTTGAAATTTTGGGATCGATTTCGCAGATTTCGAGAGATGATGTCCACGTCTAGAATGTTGCATCTTTTAAATTAACTTCTAAATCTTTAAATCCATATCATATATAATATATTGTCGTCATGCTCTCTTGCAAAATTTGCTAAGACGGAGCTACATCAGAAAATGATAATAAACGATATGCTATCTGTTATATAAAATTAAAATCGACTCCGTTCCATCCTTAAAAGGGCCTTAATACAGTCTGCAGATGATATAATAATATTATAGAGCAATGCTTTTTCATTTAGTCAACAGCTTGTGACTCGCATATTACAAAATAAAACATTTTAAAATGCAATTTAAAAACGAAAGGTCTTACAAACGAAATTTGTTAAAAATTGGTAAACTGACTTTTAAAAAATATATAATTTTATCGCAGGATCAACGGTTTTAAAGATACGTTGTAGCAAAAAAAACTTTGTTTGAAGATGGCGGCAAATTTTTACCTCGTTCACTGTCAAGTTGTAAGTTTTGCACTCAAAATACACCCAACTCCTAGTCCCTTATGCGAGAATAACGTATTATCTGATTTGATCTGACTATTATGAAAAATTTCTTACCGAAATTTTAGCCGACAAAATGAGCTAGCGGGTTGCATGTGGGTAAGCAAAGTGAACTTGGATTGTCCCACAGGCAGCGGTGCGTGAACAACCAATAACGATACGACTGCGGCTGGCAGTGCATCTCGTGTGAAGTCTAGTAATACAGTCTACATTTTCAAACTAACATATTAGGGTTGAAATTATTCTGATATTAATTTATAATATTTTTAATGACTTCTTTCCAAAACAACTCCCTTTATTGTTTTATTTTAAAATATTACGCGTGTAAAATATGTTCTTACAATAAACTAGAATAAATGTTTGAAAAAATAGTCGAATGGTGTGGGGTGAATAGTGGGTATCTTAAAATAACAAATAGTACAACCGGAAAGTTTTAAAACACAAAAAAAAATCTTACAGTTTTACGGATCCACGTCTAGAAGCTATGCAAAGGAGTATTGTCAAGGGTGTATTAAAAAATATAAATTATTGATTACATTTTATTTAATGGTTCTTGAAGAGGTGGGAAATATGTTCGAACAATATTTTTTATCATTAAAAACTTTTCAAATTTATGTTTTTTAGAGTTGGAATAAAAACGCCACCTCCTAAGCTGCATTGAAATTAGGTGAATTTGAATAATTAATTATTCTCATACTCTAAAATAGCAGTTATATTGCTGCGGGTCAGATTGCTTTTTTATTTATTTTGTCGAATAAAAACACGGTTTTTAAAAAAATAGATGGAATCTTCGAAAAATGCTTCATCCTGCCTTTATTGGAAAAAAACACAAAAAAATTAATATCAAAATATGGCTCGAAAGACTATAACAGAAGTGATTGTAAAGATTTGATAACATAATTAAAAAAATATTGAAATCTGTTGGAGTTATCGTGCTGCCCGTGTCGAAAAAAGTTGTTTCACGAAAAAACACGTATCATCACGTTAAATTTTTTAAAAGACTTGTCATTTAAAAGTTCTTTAAATGTATATAGAATAATAATCAGTGACAAATAAAAAAAATCTCCATGGGAAGTTGTGGAGGCATTTCACCCTATTATATTTAATTTCGGTTTATTCGCCACTTGAAGGAAACATATGTTTTAAAACCCTCTTAGGTAATGTATCTAACTTTCACGAAACCCAGATATAAAGTAAGATATCGTATTCTAATAGTAAGTATTAGTAGTAGCTATGAGAGACCAAATTGTGAGAGTTTCTTTTTCTTGAATTAATAAATTATGCATACATCAAGCATTATATGATTAGAGAGGTAGACGATTGAAGATTGCCTCACAAATACCGCCGGCATTAAAAAACAACAAAACAGATAAATAATATACTTATGAAGTTATTGATTGCATGTCAAATATTAATTTTCATCGATTCGTGTTAAAAGGGCAAAACTTACGTGTTTGATATAAAAAAAAACCAACAACATTAAAGTAGACAATGAAAATTACTGCTATGAATATCTCCTTCGAAGATTCATTGCGAAACAAGAAATTTCCGTTCCTATTTTATAGTTCATACCCTTGACTAATAATTTATACGATACTATGCAAAAGACCATTTCTAAAAGTGCATACTACGAAAAGTGCACATTAACTTTATCAAGCATGGATTGAGATAGTTTACGCAGATTGTGCGATTTCACGCGATTTTTTTATGCATATAATTAGCTGTTGATTCAGGTTGAATGGAGGAGCTTCACATATGATGATTGAGGTTGTTGTTTTTTTGAATATAGACATTAAAACCACACGCTGAATATCAAATGAAATAAATAAATGGGGAAAATATTCACAATAGGAGATTGATTCAATATCATAAAATTGCATGTTTTGAACAGTGTGAAGATTGATGAGATATAAATGTCCTTCATTTTTGATCATTATCAGCAAATATTTGGCAAGGTCTACAGTAGCTTCCAAACGTAAATAATAACAATTTAAAGAATTCAACCAAATTATTGATTGAATTTTAAGTTTTGAAGAAAGGAGTTGGAACTAGCGGCTTCAATATACAAGCATAGCAATTTTCTAATTGGCTGTTTAAAAATTGATCTAATAGTATTAAATGATAATATTCCAACTCTGTTTAATGGCTATGAAAACGCAGCTGATTTAGATTTCTAGATCAATATTAATTCATAATAAATAAAATAAATTCATCATTGCCTTTTTTATTTCCCGGACTGATGAGAAGTATCTCTAAATTTAAGTATCTATTTGAAATGCATGAAAACCTTGCACCTGCCTAGGTTTGGTTTGGTTGTAATGGCAGCCCTTTTTTCTCAAGAGATGGTTCACTGAGTTCACGAGAAGCCTATTTGTTCGTGCCTAAATATATCGTCAAATATTTTAGAAAGGATGAACCTGAAAATGGTAGAATGTAACACATTGAGGTGTCTTACGAAACATTTTGAATATGGATTTGAGAAAAATGTTTATTTCGTTTCAGTTTTGTTCTTAGTAGCTTTTGATATACTTAGATAGTAATTAAAGATTGCAGAAGACATCACACAAAAACGTAAAAATATCTTACTTCTAAGTAACACATTTCGTGTTACTAACTACATATGCCACTTTATAATTAATATTGTTCAGTGAAAAAAATCTATACCAAATTGAATTTAAAATGAAATGCTTCCAATTCGAAATCAAGATAGACATTAGCTTGTGATGGTTTTTAAATTGAATCATTCAATTTTTTGGCGGGAATTCTGGGTAACCTCCTGAAATGTGATCAAAATCCAAGAGACAATAGATGCAAGTAGGTATAATGCAAAGGGGTGGAGCTGGGGTCATTTTCCCAGGATCCGGCATCTTTGGCAGAACTGATGATATGCGTTAAATCTATAACAGCTATGACCTACTAGATACGTTTTTGATCATGTAAATTGCATTCATATCTTTACCATGATTCAAAAATATACTTTAATTTCATTACTAAGTAACTTCCACGATAAGAATGCACTATCTCATACGAAAAATTATCCTGTTTGGCTAAATAAATTCATGAAAAATGTTGCCTGGATAGTTGGCTATTTTCAATGTATAATATGTATCAGTTTTCAGCCAAGTCAACTAACATCGCTGAATTCGATGAAAAATTGAATATATTTGAACAAAAATTGAAAGATAAAAGCAGACTGAAGTCCACCTCTCACGATCCGCACTCCAATTTGCACTCATATCGTTATTGGTCGCTCGTGGACGTAAGGGACACTGCAGGGAAGGAACCGTGGCTATCATTGAACGTCACTTGCAGCGATGCACTACAAACTCGTAGTACATGTTTTTGCAACAACGTTTAGGTATCGTTTGGAAGACATTTGCGAATAGCCAATACTTATGAACTTTAATAAAAATTTAGCACAAGCCAACCAGACTGGGTCCTCTTGAGTATCATCAATAAAATTAACACATGATGATTTTTTTTTGATTTTCGTTCTACAAGACAAGAAATCCACACTTTGCGATGATCTAGCCTTCAGGACCCATTACAATCACATTTTTCTGAAACTGAGACTGCACTGATTTCTGATTTTATAGAGGATATGTGCAATATTTGCAGTAGAACTATAGAAGGCCGCCAATAGTCTCATGTTAAGAACATACCTCGATTGTGATGATTAACTGATGTTGATGGCAATAAAGTTCAGATTAACAAATCAGCTGTAGCCATTCATACTTGGTTGAGAACATTGCTTTACATTGCAAAAATGATATCGTATGAATTTTTGAAACAAAAAATAGTAGAAATTTAAATATGGATTTCAGTTTAGAAATAACCTGGGGTAATAAAAGCAAAATATCGCCCTTTGTACAAGTATAAATCCTTACTACCTAATCCAGTTTATCTAAGAACAACATATACTTGAGAGATTAAGTGTCTTCAGCAATTAGTTGAAGTTCTAGCCTCCTCGAGAGTAAAACACAAGTCTTGTAGACACAACCATGCAAAACAATTGATTGATTCATATTATGCCAACAAAGTCACACTAGGCTGACTGCAAATTACCGGTTTCTCACGTTCGAGTATCATCATCGTCGTAATCATCACCATCAATCTTTGAACGATATCCCTTTCCATTACGGTACCACCGCGATGCCATGTGGGTCATGGTCAATATCATATAGTGATGGCCTTCCAGTCGATTTCTTGGTCAATGGTATTTGCCGTCTTTTTCCTCGGTAGCTTTCTCATTATGACCACACGTTTTCCTTTGACCATGTAAGAAAATTTCCATCCTTATTTGATAAAGTGCAATGAGGCTTCAAATGACCATATCAAATCTTGTATCGATAGCTAAAGAAAAACTAGTTAAGACTAAAAGTGGATTGCACAAATGGTGAAGATGCTAACCATATTGTGGGGGCATAATAGAATCGCGGAAAGCTTTCATTCCGTTCAAACATATTTTGCCCGTAATAATGGTTTGAGATAGTGTTTTATGCAGACGTTATCGTTAGGAAATAGCTAAATTGGTTTAATTAGCGAAAAAATGGAGTCACCAACAAGGTGAATCCGTTTAATCGCTCTGATGATTGTGAAAAATTGATAGTCGTTACTTTGGACGAGTTGTAGCACGTAATTGCATACAAGATGAGAATTTTCGAAATATATACAATACGTTTAAAACACAAATGTTAATTTGATAATTTGGATAACTTCTTTCTGAAAAATTTCGATAAAACAAATGCTCAAAGCAAAAACGAATCAAGAATGCAGTGTTTAAAATTTTAATTGAAGGCAATGAGCACATACTATACTTGACCTTACCAAAACGCATAAATGCAATTTAATTAATCCAATTAACAGCAAGTAAGAAGCATGATATTAGAAAATATACAAAAAATATGTAAACTGAGTCGTTGATAGTTTTTGTAAACATTCGAATGTGACCCAAATTGAGAAATGGTCAGTTCCAATTATTTTCTCAAGTACATAAAATATATTTAAGCAAGTGTTGTAGTATAGTATTAAAGGGATAGATTTGCATTCACCAAAAGCGAAACTCATTAAATCCTATTGAGATACTTAAAAAAAATTAATTTTTAAAACCTTTTGGCATATTATGTTAGATATCTCGTTAGTTTAAATTAATATCACACTAAAATTCAAATTAAACTCATGGAAGTTGAAATCTACACTCAAAAATTCGACAAAATTAGAATTTCTTGAAACTTTGAAATTTTTTTAATATAATAAAAATAAACAGGCGAAACTTACATATTGAATATAGTTCGAAAAAAATTCTTGGGGGAGTATTTGAAACCATCAGAAAAAAATAACATTTCTAGAATGTTTTTCTGTCTGTCGGTTGTTTGCCAACATCGACCGAAAAATACTGAAAGGATTTTGATGGAACTTGGCATACTGATAGCTTATAAGGTTTACATTTAGGATATTCAGCAAAATAAAAAAACCAAAAACTGTTTCTAGAGACATTTATTGTTTAGTGGTATGCAATGAGATTTTCTCGCCTGTTAGAAAATTAGTGATGCATCTGCAAATATACCTGAACTTTGAAGTTCTATTTGTTCTATGTCTCACACAAATTGCTGCAAATCAAGAAGTGTTTAAGGGGAGGGGGATTTGGTGTAAAGTATTAAAAGGTATTTTTTTATTTTTTTTAACTGAATGCATAATATCTCAAGAAATTGTGTCAACATTTCAAGTCGATTGGAGCAAAATTGACGAAATTATGAGTTATAATAAAATTCGCTCATGAACGTTTTATACCAGATTTTTTAGTGTTCAAAACTTTAAAGCGTTTTCCCCACAACTCACGTTTTAAAGTCGGTGCCCCTCATAGCTTCAAAACTACTGCACCGATTCTTTTGAAATTTTGAACATTTTCTCTGTACATAATGTAACGCTGGAGAGCATTCCTCAAATTTGTTAATAATTTTTATTTTACAATAATAAATTAGCCGATTTTTTCGCAAAAAAGCGCGTTTTTCCCTTGAAAGTGTTCCAAAAAAGAGAAAAATTAAAATTTCAAAAAACCCTCCCAGCATTACCTGAAGAAAACTATTATCTAATGAATGAACTTTAATTTTTTGGTTTCAAATGATCCAGCACTAAGTTATGAGGAGCACCGCAATTCTATTTTTTTCCGAGACACGCTCGAATAATTGCTGCCATTTCCGTATCTTTTAATATTTCTTCGTGAAAATTTTATACAATATTTTTCGAATGTCATACTTTAATGTAGCATTGGTTTTAATACAGAGATTTTAGCTGTGCCGTCACAAAAAATTCACATAAACATGCCTTTTTTGTATGAATTAAAATTACCAGCCCCCCCCCCTCCACTAAAATAGACTGTAATGCGTAGTTAGCATTAAACACTTTACATTATCGACTATCTTAGTCACTATAGGTCATAAGCCTACTATTAATTTTTGCTGCTATTAATCTTTACTGCTATTATTCTGTGCAGCCTACATTAACATTAGTATTGTTACAATTAACATCGATATTCATCACTTTTTCAAAACAAATTATAAAGTATTTAAACTTTTCAGGAAAAAAAACCGATTATGAGTTAACCATGAATCTATCTTAGTTTACTGAAGGTCACCGAAACACACACTTTTAAACAAAACATTCAAATTTAATTCCAAAATTTTGCAATCGGCCAGAGTTGAAGAATTAAAACACATAATTAAAAATATATTAAGATTAAATCGTTAAATGAAGTAATAAATAAATCAGTGAGTTGGTAAGAGGAGCATACAAAACTATTTCAAAATATTTTAGCTAACATATATCGCTTTGTCAATAGATAGTGAGTCAATCGTAATTTAAAATAATTTTTGGATTGCTGAGTTTAAACTGGGAAGCTTAATTTATAGAATATTAACCGCATTCAGAAAGTTTAGACGATAAGTTAAAATCAAAAACAACATCAATGTTCTTTATTAGTTGATAAAGAAATTTTAAATGCTGGTGGAACAACTAAAAAGAATGTATTCTCATTTCTTTTTGAACCTTAGACTATTTTTCTTTTTTTTTAAATCCTGCGCATTTTTCAATTCCATACAAATTAGATTCATTGCATCCAACAGTCTTTTCATTCAGATTCTTTTCACTCAACTCAGATTTTTTAAACCAATATCATTTTAATTTTCTCCTTGTATCCTCCCACACATAAAATGCTATCACATGCATATTATCTTTAATAAGCTTAATTTTAAATGCAGATTGGATTTCACCGTTTCGTAATATTGTGTGAAAAAGTGCATCATCAAGTTAATGCATCATCAATTAATGCCCCGCGAAGTGGCGAATTGGGCATATAATCAAAGATTTTATGCTACTCCTAGTTTTTATTGAAAGTAAATACACATAATTCAAATGCATTTTTCATTTGCAAAATAACGATATCATTGCTATGTTTGTTTTCATTATTACTTATACGAAGCGTTTACAACTTTCCACTTTTAATTAAGGGAAATGTCGTATGAATAGTATATTCACTTAACTTAATGTGATGTACGTAATATGTGTTGTTTTTCATTCGACTTTTTAGATATCTCAACTATTAATGCATACGGATGAAAATATATATGACGAAAGGAAACATACAAACTTAGTTTTCGACATTGAAGTGGACATACACAAAATACAATTGCTTATGTAAAAAGTTTCATAAATAGTTGAATTGTCGACGACATTAAACTCAACGTTTTCTGAATTATTTCGATTCAAGTCAAGCTCAGGATTATGTACAGAAAAATTGTATATTTGAAAAGGATGTTTTTTCAGAGTCATTCTCATTGGTCCATTTTTTTAGACAGTTATTCCAGTCAATCTTCAATCTAAATTGAATTCTAAAATTACCTATTCATTCACTTTGCATTTTTACAACCCTCAAGGCTCTGTTTTTGGGTCTTTAATTTTCGACTAATTGCTCTGAGTTACTGTTTGTCTACTATTAATCTTTTTTTAAAAAAAAACCTGGTAGTGAGCTTTTAACTACTTTATTTTTTGTGTTATTTGCTTCTATTGATTTATTTCAAAGAAAAAAATCGAATGACCGGGTCATTATTTTGAAATACTTTCTCCCTTTGAAGATACTCACCCAGAATGAATGAAGGAGCTTTGAGCATCGTAAACGCATTTGTTGGATAATTTCGAGCAAAAAACATGGATTTTTTGCTGGTTCCACAAAATCCACTCGTCTGTTCCAAATAATTGCAAATCACGACTACTCAGACTTAAAATTTAGGATTTTTTTATTTATTGCATTGTTTCCTAACGTTCAACGTTTGGTAATCTGATGTGCGTAGATGGACCAACCGACAACAAGGGCCATGTTTCATAACTATCCAATCTAATGCTCATTCGGCATTGTGATTATTTTATGACCGTTTGGCTCCAATGTGGATCATTACCAGCTTATGTACATTAGTCGATAAGCTTGGCGCTTTGACGATCGATGACATCATAACTTTCACTACAGAAACATTAACAACTTGATGATGTACAAAATAAAAAAAATATCATATTACACATCTGCAGGTTTTTTGAGTCACTTGCAGTTTCCCATTCTCTGCTTCATTGGCCATTTCGTCGTTCCGAAGAGATACCTTCTATACACGACTTCCATAAGTTCAATCTCTTATTATTCAAGAAAAAATAAAGCGGATGCTGCACCAACTTGACCTTGGCGCATTGAGCATACCATTCCGCATGGGCCATGGGTTGAGTTGGGTTGGGTTGGTCGGTGATTCAGTGGCAAGTGAAAGTGAATTTTAATTTAAGAAAAAATTGCCAAATATGTAAATTACTTGCGACGAAATCTTCGTCGGAGGAATCCTCCAAATCCAATTTGATTGAACTTAATTTCGAGGAGCACTGCTTCGATGATCCTTAAGCGAAATTGTGGTTTTCAGACTACGTGACATGTAAATTATGTTCACGTTTTATGCAAGTTTAGTGCTTCGGAATATCTTTGGTGGAAATAGAGTCAGATAGAAAAAAATCAATTTTTACGTAATCTGAGCCCATCGATTATCATATCCGTGAGATAGACATTTTTATGAAATATTTTTTATCATTTCCGGAGCACATTTAAATTTAAATTAATTTTTTTTTTGTTTGAATCGCACACAGTTAATAATGTTGGAAATGGGTTGGACAGAAACATTTCGGTGTGTTGTTTCGCATTTAGTTACTTTGATTGCAACTTTAATGCCTATGGTAATTTGAAGTTGATGATCGTCTCGGAGATACAAAGATAGTTTTTATTGATTGCAAAATTTCCTATCTTTTAAATCTCGTCAATAATAATGGAAAGCCATGTTTTGAATGATTGTTTATTCCATGTGTGTGTGTGTTCGTATTGTTGGATTGGACACAACATATGCGTGTTGGCTGTTGTAATTTGTTTTGAGCAAGACACTAGATGTGTTACGTATCCATGAATTAATCAAACTGATGAATTTGCATCGCATATTAAAAATTCATGAATGAAATAAATTTTAGAGACATGGAAAATAAATCATCACATCCAAGCGCACACATTAAATTGATATATCTATTCGGAAAATTCAATTTTAAATTGATCATCAAGATTAAATAACATATAATTTTATTAAATTTGCACTCTCTGCGATTTGAGTCTTTGAACTTTTCGATATTTTGCATATCAAACAACTAAGATTGTCCTCTGAAAAAATTAAGTCAAATGTCGATGACATGCAACAATTTTTTATGGTAACTCATTTAGTTTTCTGGGGCTTTTTCAATGTCCTTCTTGAATAATGTTGATGGTATGATGATGTTAGAATGGTTGCATATTTTAGCAAATGTTTCTCAAACTGCAGAATTCAATGAAATTTTCAAGAAAAATAAATCCAGCGATTTTAGCACTGTTTAGTTTACTAGAAATAAATACCGTTTAACAGTTAAATTTTTTGAAAATGAATATTGTAGGATATACATACAGTATAAGCAAAGGCACATGCAATTTGTGTACAAGAACAAAATGCATTTTGTTGTTATATGCACATATTATCAACAAGATACATATTTGCCTTTACTTCAAAAGATTTTAAACCGGCTTTTTCTTATTGTTAGACATAAGTTCTAGTTATCATGTCTTCTAATATGGTATGAATCTAATTTGAAATGCATCCTCTATGAATTATAATAGGTATTTCTGTAGCCCGATTTTGATTTGAATTTATCTAGCTGCAATAATTGCGGCAGTCCACTTCATGCTGATCGTACATTTTTAAAGATATTTCTAAATAGAAAAATATAAGTAAAAGATGTGGATTGGTACATTCTAAATTGTTTTGCGTTTCGATTTTTAGTCAATTTTCATCTCCAACAATGTAATATGATTGCATCCATCATATATTTATAATTCAAATCCATAAGTTTCATTTTTAATTATAAAGGTTTTGATAAAATTATCACACAATCATCTATCTCTTTTAAGTTTTGATTCTATTAATCTTTTTTGAATATTGTCAAAAAAAAAATCTTTTAGTGAGGCAGAAAATTATGCGAGTGCAAGTTAGAAATAAATCAACATTAGATACAGTTTTGTCATGTTTTTATTCAAATCACATTTCTACGGTGGTTTTGAGATGTATGAAAAAAACATTATTTTGTATACCAAAATTTTTAAAACCACGAATAATGTCAAAAACATGTTTTTGCAGGGTAAAAGACCCATAAACCCATAAGTATGAGTGCAACTGCATTATTCAAACATGCTCTAATAAAAGGATATATTGATATTGGAACTTTAGTGGAAACAATTAAAGATAATAAGGTATAAGAAGTAGATGTGATCCAAAATCTAAATATCTGCATACAAAAATGTTCGCTATGAAAATGGTTCCGCAATTACTTAAGCAGCTCTTCCTTGCAGTGTGTCCATCACATCACTATGCTATTAAATGTTCATGGAATAGTTGTGAAAGTTAAATGCATCTACTTGAGAAGGTAATTCTTTTTTATTTGGTTGTAATTAGCAATGAATTATCTTGCATATACATTAAGTAGTATTTCTTGCGAAACTGGAATAAAATTTCGATTGAAAATATATAACTTTATATGATAATTGCCACGGTTAATTTATAAGTAACAAAATAAAATCTTGCTTTTACTTTTATAGATGAAATTGTTAATTTTCTTGGATTTTATGTAGTTCGTCCATATTATGCTGTCCTGTTGTTTTCTTCGAACCAACAAAAAGTCTTAAAATGTGCTACTGTGGGGTTCAAATGAATTTGTCGGTATTTATTTCACATATTAGCCTCCGATTATGGTGCACGAATAAATCAGAAGACTGATTATTATAATCGGCCTATGATGGTCATATTTAGATGTGTATAATGGTTAGGAAATAATGTGTAGGTTATAATTGGGTAATTTAATAGTTTTTTTTGGCTCATGACTACCGTTGGAATGATTTTCTAGGAAAGTACCAGGGCCGAAAAGAGTGTGCAATAAACTATTAAAAACGTTAATCGTTTAACGAAAACTATCATAACTATAATTAGTTGCGGTATTGAAATTGTGTCAACGTTTGTGATATATGTATAAGCCTAATTAACGCATAATTGAAATAAAATTTACGATTTCGTTTTCTTAATCTCCTCTGTATGAAGGAGGTTAATTGACTTTGGCAGCATCATTATATAATAATCGTTGAAAATTTATTGTCACCACAAGGACGGGAAACCAGTTTAAATAATTTATTATTTTATAATGACTATTGCTAAATAAACCACTACATCTTTCCGTAAAAAATAGCTAGATATTAACAATCATCGTCATTATATATTAGAATCAAAGGTATTGAAACACTTACTACAACCTCAGAAGATTCGTCGTTGCAAGAAAGAAAGCTACTCATTAATGAATGGTTCACTTCCAGATATGAATTGTTTCCAAAGAAGAATTATGCGTAGCCAACAGTTTTAAGAAGACATAACTATTTCTAAGTTTCATGAAAAACTCAAATCTGTTGAAATCATTTCAATGTGAAGATAAAAAAAAATATATATGGACGGTTGGTTTTACTATTCAACAGTTAGAATGCATATAAGAAAGTATTAGTCTGCTTCTCTTCATTTTTTATCATTTAAAATGATTTGAGGGTTGTGAAAGTAACATTCTGCATCTAATTCCAGTTCATGGTAGCCAACATTCAAATACCTGTGCTTATATTATATGTCCATGATGTTTAACGTGGGTACCCTAACAGGTGCACGATACCCCGCGAAAATGACACAAAAAAAAGCGAGAGGCACTGTCCTTCTAAACCTGCAGTGGAAGTAGCAGTTCAACTTCTAAATGCGGGTTCAGAGTCCTTTTTGGTTGATACCAGTTTCATCTTACACCTTTGCCGATCTTGGGACACGAGTCGTGATGGGTATTTTCTACACTTTAAGTAGGTCTGCTTTTGCTCTAAGTTACTGCCTAACATATTTTTACTGTTTTCCTTTTATAGTTGTTCAAAGCTTTAAAGATCACAATAATAAGTATTCATCATATGAAGTTCGTCAGTGGTGGCCAAAAGTTTATATTTTTCATTGCAAACTGACCTAAAAAAACGAAATTTTTTCCAAGGTAAAAATTTTAGAGATTCTTGATCAATGTGAAACGATATATTCATTTGTGAAAACATACTTTCAACATAGAAGAAAACCAGCTTGGCAAACTATCACTAACAACAGCGGAACCCCCGGAGAAAAGATTTAGGGCTTTCTGGGAGAAGGACCCTACTTCTCTTAAGTATTTTCCGAAAACAAATGAGGCATCAATGATTACTAATATCAAAGATTCAGTCCACAATCTACATTTTTTGCAAAATTACAGATAAATGAAATGTGTACTCTATGTTGCTAGGAGTTTCTTACCTTTAAATATCATAGAAATGTTACCCACACCTTTCTAAGTTTATTTGTAGTGAAATATCTGTACAAACTTTAAGATGAAGAGCTGCTCATATGTATGAATTATCTAAAAAGTCTCAGCTCCTTTTGCAATGAAGGATTGATTTTCTGTAACGCATATCAATAAATTCTCAATAATCGATGATAGTGTCTCAGTAATGAAAAACTACTAGTAATCGTCGCACGTTACTTTGGTTTTAACAGACGGAAACTATTTAATAAATTCGTCGGTATTATTGGAGGCGTCTCTCAAGCTCAGAATTCATCATATTTTTCGATCATTATTTAGGCTTATTCAAAAAAAATCATACCTTCTACTCAGATTTACTACTATTTCCATGTAAGTCTTACTATCTTTATTCGTTCTTCAATGTCCATCACGACACTTGATAGTTGGTACGCAACTCCACGCCGGGAACCCATGATCACGCAATAAGTCCTTATACTCCGAAGTGTCATGACTTCAGGATTTCCGTATATCTTAAACCACAACCCATCACGATTTACCTTAAACAGGGTCCTTACCACAGTCGGAAAAAATTAAGGCTTCGTGGTCTTCAGTCACTTTCGACAGAACCCATCTGCAAAAACGGAATCAATGGCAAGTTCTGATCCAAAAAAATTTCCGGGACACTTTTATATGCTGGTTATGCATTCAAATATTTAAAAAAATATAGAATATTGCACATGAAAATCATTTGTCGATCGGATAGAAACTATTACAAATTATTGCAGATGAGATTTTGCAGTTGGCTGGTGAACATGCTATGAATTCATTAAAAAAATCGTTTATCTTTACACTAAAACTAGGAACATAAAATAAACCATTACTTTCAATGATTCAAATCACTTCTGGATACTGCGATGCCTCTGGTTTAACCCATTCACTATCAAGGACGAATATGCTCGTCTTTGGGTGCTATGCATTGCCAGAGACGAGTATACTCGTCTTTGATTTTATGCATGTAAATGAGAAGAAAGAAGCATAAATTAGGTAAAAAATAGCACTTAAAATGTAATTGGCAACGGGAATAATTTCATATGATTTGGGCTTGGCAGCGAATGGGTTAAAAAAAGAGCGCCTTTCTCGATTTGCAGAGACTAATCGCATTTCTTCTGATTTTACAGAATGATAATTAGAATTGATTTCAGGGTATACTGTTGAATATAGAAGAGGTGGGGGATGGGTTTGCTCTAAATTTTTTGTCCGAATATTCTAGTATTTTTATTTTAAGAATAATTATTTCTTTAGTCCTCTTGAAGGAATAATTGATAGTTTACTAATTTTTAAGTACAAGAAAATGAATCCTTTGTATTTATTTGAGTACGGGGGAGTTTACCTTGGTTTCGTTATGATAAGTTTATGTATTTGGCGAGCAAATGTTTTTTTACCTTTGTCGTTAAATTATTGTATATAATTCATTGGTGGGAAAATTTTTAAGATAAGTTTACTTAGTTGAATATTGTTTAGTAAAATTAATAGAAACTTTATTTTCCATCTTATGTTATCAAAACATTTGCTTTTCATTTTTGAAAAGAAAACCACTCCTGTAAGAGCTATACAAATGCCTTGTTAGGAAAGTTAATCTTCATTTTCTGTTCCACGATTCTCAATAAAAAAAAATCATCTTCTATTGTTCTAAATGATGTTGAATTCAGCATGCGTTTTGGTTGAAGAAGTAAATCTATTTTTTTTAGAACTGGCGTGTTGAACAAACACATATTTCTCAACTGTATCAAAATCGATACATAAATCTTTTTTAAATTTTGTCCATATAAGAATATTGTTGCAGAAAAGTTGAGTTTTAAAAGCAAAACCCGGAATTTGTGGTAAACAAAAAAAATTGTTGTTGTTTTTACTGTAGATATTTTGTATTTTAGTGATACTCTTTTATATTTAAAGACATTTCATCCTCTCGTTTTTCAATTTTAGTGTATTAAACGCTAGGAACATTTTTTACAACTCGTAACTATGTAGAAGTTTGAAACTAAGAGTGTCTCAAAATATTTTTTTCGAAAAATATATCCAACAGGAATTTTTTCTCGATAAATATGCAAAAAAAATTAATTTTTTACCTACACTTTCCTTAGAAAAATTACAGTTGCGAAACTTTTCTAAAATGATATTGAAGTTTCAAAGTTTTTCGAAGAAAAAAAAAACAAAAATATTCAAAATCAACTTTCACCAACGAGGGTAATAAAACTAATATACACGGCAGACGAAAAATCAGGGCAACATTATAGAAACTCATTATGTATATCCTTCGCAATCCAGAATATTATTTAAGTTTGTTTTTTGATTGAAAACTGTTCATTTAAAAAAATATAATTTTGTCAAAAACCTTTGGTTGGGAGGAGTATAGCCACTGTACAATTTTAGTTATTGTTTCACAGAATGTATAAACATTATTCAAATTTCTTATTTCCTTTTTCTGAATTGGTTCGAAAGCAACGATTCTTCCTCACGTTAACAGATTGGTTATTTCAGATATTGATAAAAACGAACAATTTCTAAAATCAAAATGATCCTGAAAGTGTATTGCGAAACTGATTTTTTACTTGATAATTTAGCAGTATTTGTTTTCACATTTTTGTATTAATTTGAGTGATTAATCCTGTTTAAGTTGAAGTTTTATGATGTCTCCATAAAAGTTGAGTGTCGATTATGAAAAAATTAAAATGGTTTCAACATGTTAAAAACCATATTTTTAGTCCTTTCAAAAAAGGATTCACACAAATTCACAAATACACAAATAATTATCCATTCTAACCTCTGCAATTTCCGTAATTTCGTGACTCCTTATTTTTCACAGATTCAACAGTACACTGCAGTTTATCTAGTATCTTGGATACAACAGCACTTGGCACCGCTCGGACAGATTTGAACGCGACAAGTGTAACAAATCTATTGACGAGAAAAATCTGCGGTTGGATTTCAATTAGCGAAAAAATGCGGTAAACTAGCGGCGGCGACCGACTAATTTTCGTAAGACTACTCCGCAGGCATTTATAGAAAAACAAAAGTTATCTATGTATCTCCCCGTTTTATCCAATTCCGATTTTCTGCGGACGCGACGGTCGCGGATTGTCTGCAGAGTGTCTGTCTGCACGGCGCGTTTTTTAGCCCCAGTGCCCCACTAAGCGCCGCAGAACGACACCAGCATTGTTAGCATTTCAGGTGGCTTGCGGTGTGATCTCGATGTTACCGCGATTTGGGGCTGTTACGAATGACAATACAATCGCTGTTACCGCCAATAGCGGACATGGACGAATGAGAAATTAATTTGGCTTTTTGTGGCGCCGCTCGAGTGATATGTAACACCAATTCCATTAAGGACACTATCTGTGGCTCGCGATCAATGGACTTGGTACTAAAGTAAGACGTGGACTCACTCTCGCTTTCTTGGATCGCTGCGAAGCGTTTTCCATATTGTTTCTAATCGGAAGGATGAGGATGCAATGGAAGTCATAAGTTTTTAACGAGGCACGTACAGGTTGCAGACCTCCCAATTGATTTTGTGAACGCAAATGTTTGTGATGGACGTGTTTGTGCCGCGACATTTTAATTAGATAACGAATTGCAGCTAATTGTCGATCAGAGCAACACGATAATTAAATCTGAGATTCAAATTAACTCACCGCACTTAATGACCGCATACCAAGCCTGGTTTAGTTTGAGCGATTCGAGCTATGGGCCAAGCAATAACGTTTAGGGTGTTATGCAACCTGACGAAATTGTTGGATGCCCTTTTATTTCTAATTTGATAGAGACGTTTCAGAAAACATGAATGTTTGCTTTTAGTATGCGGTTTTGCAGATTTCAAACTAACTCCACGGATGCAAGTACTATTTTTGTTCGGATTGTAATCGGTTAGATTGGGGGTAAACAATTCGGACAGTGTTGTCTGCTCTGGGAAAATTTTTGTGTCTACTTTTAGCCCTTTTTATTTGCAATCCCTATCCGGTGTCACATCATGAAAGATTTAAACCTTACGAATTCTGTGTAATGAACCACTTTGTACATTCTATGACTCAATATTTCTTCAAAAATAAGAGATATTGATATTCCATTTTTGCAATTTACTGCATGCACCCTTAGAAAACCAATAACAGGCTAGAAAATGCAAGTAAGTTTTTAGTAAAACATCGTGATCTTTCCGAAAACGCAAGAAAAAAAGGACTTCTTCCTAATATTTATAAAATGTTCATGTCAAGGATCAATGTTCAACTGATTGTAGCTTCATAAGTACGACAACATGGTGCCAATTTGAAGCTGATCAGAAAGTACAATGTGTATCCTTCCATTTGAAATCAAAATCATTACTTCTTCTATGTATTTTAGGAGCTGTGGCCCGAAATGTGATGAAAAGTAAACACAAAACCGGTCATCCTTGAAATCTATGTAACTCCTTAAGAAAGGTGCAGCGAGGTATTATGTAGAACAACTTTTTTGCTCAAGATGACTTCAGCTATCACGCACTTTCCGTAGACAGACGTTAATAGGATCACTTTCAGATTAATGACAATATTAAACGAAATTAAATATTCATTAATTTTTGCTGACAACTTTTCTATGAGGGGATATGATTCTGTACGAGATTGTTTTACCCTCTTTTTCAAGGGTGATTGATATTAAAGATATTGTTGATAAAATATTATAGTCCAGTCAAAGCATCAGAATTTTGACGTAAACCGTGCATTTTGGGTAAGCAGAGAAATTTTTATTGTAGTGCGTGGGCAATGGTATAGTTAGCTTAAGTTCAATTTCCTGGGGTCGCAGCTCCTGGCCTTTGGGCTCCATTTTAAAAACAAAAGAAAGTGGGACACCCCCATATGTCCGAAACCGTGGCTCCCACAAGAAAGTTGTGTATGGCAAACTTTTTTTATCGCTTTTTTTTTTAATTAACGTACCTATCTTTCTTAAGTACAAGAAAGTAAATAAAGTTTTGAAATCTTAAAGCTAAGGTGAGTCTTGTTCGTTGCCGACGCTTCGGAACAAGTTATTTTGTTAGGAATTCGTAATTGATTGTTACTGCTGCACATTGAAATTAACATTTATCATAAGATGTTAGATTTTTTGAGACGTGAAATTTTTTGTTCAAACAAGGCTCCTAGCCAAGTTATTCGGGTGAATGAGTAACTTGTTCACGTATTTTTGTTTTTGCTTCATTATTTCTTCTTTGATCGTTGGGATGTCCAGATCTCTGTGTATACAGCCGTTTTTAACGTACCACGGTGCAGAAGTAATCGTCCTTAGGATTCTAGATTGCACTCTTATTAGGAGTTCTATGTTAGAGATGCTTACTGAACCCCAGAGTGGAATACCGTAAGTCCAGATAGGTTTGATAATTGCTTTGTAGAGCAGAACCTCATAGTCCAGGTTTAGTTTGGAGTTATTCAGCAACCAGTATAGATTTCAGAATTTAAGATTGGCTTGAGCCTTTTTCGATTCAATGTGCTTCTTCCAGGTTAACCTTCTATCTAGGTGAACCCCAAGGTATTTAGCTGAAGAAGCTTGCGGAACAGGCACTCCGTTGAGTGATAATTCAGGGCAAGTTTCCCTGTTAAGTGTGAAGGTTATATGGTTACTCTTGGTTTCGTTAACTTTTATTCTCCATTGCGCAAGCCAACGTTCCACATTTCTTAGGTGGTTGTCCAGGATTTGAGAAGCCATATGGGGGTCAGCAAAAGTGGAAGTAAATAGATGATTGCATGTTGGTAAGTCTGCCGTATATATCAAATAAAGCAATGGGTCGAGAACATTTCCTTGAGGCACGCCAGCTCTGATATTGAAGGAGCAAGAAATAAAGCAGTTTTTCTTGACGAAGAACTTTCTGCCAGTCAGGTAAGACTCCATAGCTTGATGCATGTTTGCGCACTGAATTTTATAAATAAGCGCTTCATGCCACACCTTATCGAACGCTTGCGCAACATCCAAGAACACGGCTGCGCAGTATTGTCTCCTTTCGAAAGCATTGTTGATTACAGAAACTAAACGATGGACTTGCTCAATAGTTCCATGCTTTTCCCTAAATCCAAATTGGTGCGAAGGTATTGCTTCTTCTTATGGCAAATTTGCGTGGAATTTAATTTATAGCAAGTCGTTCATACAGCACTTTTACTTGATATCAATAATAAAAGAGTTACACGCCAAAAGCGACGTTGAAATAGGGGTTATCATTTTTTGGGCCCACAACTTTTTTGTTACCCTATATCCGCGAAATGCGCTATGGTTTACTTAAAATACTGCTTCCCTACGGTGCTGAGTTACAGAGGGGAAACAGTTTTCTCGTTCTTTCAAGATAGTTGCTGATATAAGGAATGGATCTCTGGAAACTTGGGTTTGAGCTAAACTAACAATGTTCCTTTTATGCATTCTATAAAAATTTATCTTCTTACTTATAATGCACTGCTTCTATCCGTTTTTTACCTGTTTTCCAGGATCACAGCATTCTTTTGATGATGTGCATAAACTTTGCAGATTGAAGGTGTTTTGCCTAATTGAAGCGAATAAAATAGTATGCCCTCCAAAATCGAAATCCAATGAAAATTTTATAGTTCGGGCTAACAGGATCGACAGATTGAAAATGAAAGCTCAATATCCAATAAAATTTAAACCAAAAATATCACGCTAATGAACTCTCAAATCTATTCAAGATCACACTTTGAAAATTCAATTGGCTTCTAGGATAATTCTCTGTATATGTAGGTGTATACTTTGCGTTATGTTAAGTGGAACTAAACTTAATGAATTTTTCATTCGACAAGGTAATTCTAAATTAAAAATCCTGCGGAAAACTATGTACTTCAATAACACTTCAATGACTGTGGTACAGTGATATTTACATATAGTAAATAACACTGGTGGTAAATACATATTATGAAAATGTTGCACATTTTTTATTCCTTAATTTTTTTACAACACGTTATATAGGAATATTATCACAATATGTTAAGAAAGTGTAAAATTTCCTGCTAATTAAATTTTTGAAGCTGAAAGTGCATAATTTCTCAAGCTTGCCATTTGGTTAGCGTTTACCATTCGATCTTACATAGTTAACAAAATAGGAAGTAGATGGTAGGCTCCGAATGCACGAAGGGTAAATAAATGTTACGCGTGTGGTGTAGTATTGTTTTTTGAAATTTCCATATGATCAGTGTCCATGGTTGGTTGATCGCTGGAACCTGTTCGCAAGCCCCACAATTTCGCGATTACATTCGCGAATTTCGACGGAACCAATGCTACGGATCACTGATTTATTGCAGTTTGCTATGTGTCACCTAATTAAGGTTGAGATGGCTTTGGCGCTGCTGACCGACTGCTGTGAAAACCTGCTGCAGACCCGGCCAAGCTGCTGAAATGGATAGTTCGTTGCTTCTTGCACGTGACACTCTGTTTCAGGTTCGTTTTTCCTTGCAACGAAAAACAAAATCAAAAATATATTTAATAAAAATCCATCATATATGATTTTATGTCTTTGAAGAATTTGGACACATCTGGCGAAAGCGAGTTTTGTGAATCGTTTGGTTGAGTTGGTGCGATTCGGACCTCTTCAGCTGCTGCGGATTATCCAATCGGGACTGTGTACTGTGAAGATAACCGCCATTCGGAGACCTTACCTGGTGCATTCGTCATATATTAGGGTAATAAAAAATATCACAGATACGAATACGAACATGTGTAATCTTTACGGGAAGTAGGCACCTTCAATTCGAAACATTCAAAGATATGTGAGGTAATGAGTTGAGGCAATCTTACCGTTTGTTACCATTAATAATGTACGCATGCGAAACGCATGTGTGTGGCAGTATTTTACAGGTTTTTAATTAGATACATTAATTGGGAGCGTGCTCGAATTCACGAGCATGAATTATATTCTTATGGCTATGAGTGCACGCATCGGTCCATAAATGTTGGAAGTAATTTGCTTTGAAATTTGTTTCTTGCCATTAAGCCGCATCTGTTACTCAGCAGTTTTTAACGACAATTACGAACATAATGGAATATGTTGGCTTGCGATAAAAATGTGGATGATTGTATGGTTGAATCTATTGTCGAAACCTAATGATTTCGAGGTGCTGCTTACTTTTGAAGTGAAACGTTTAAAACATTCAATTTCATATAGGTATGTACACTGGGTGACAAAAAAATCTACGAGATGCCAATTCCATGGAAATCGCTTCATATTCTATTTTGCTTCTGGAAATGTTCAGTTAGTAGATACAAAATACTTATCTTATTGCAGTATCTCCCTCAAATAAGCGTCACAATATTGAAGCACTTTTCCATGAGCTTGATTCATAAAATGATAGAAAATGGGTACCTTTATCAAAAAAAATCGCAACTTTTGTATTACAAAAAAATACTCTTTTATTTCATTTTTATGTCAAATAATTACAAAATAGTAAACATATTGTACTAACAAAGAAAAAAATAATATTACAGATACTTGATTAGTTTCTATGAGTTTAAAAATTTGTAGTAATTGATCGGTCCGCCTTTTGCTTGGATGACTGCTTTTACTCGCCGTACCATGCTGTCATACATTTTTTTTTTAGTCTTCATTGATTTGTTCTTCCCACATTTTTGTTATTAGACTTTTTGGATTTACGAGAGTTCGCGGCTCGCTTTTCTTTATTTTTGAACCCATTACCTGCCAAAGGTTTTTTTTAGGATTCAGGACTGTCAGTCAGGACTGCTTGGCCACAGCAACAACTCTATCCTTAGCTGCTCCTTTAATTGTGTCACCTGGAAAAGACAAACCATTAGAAAGTCTATTAGTAAAATTTTTTTTGCCAATCTCAAAATAACTTACAGACCAAGCTCGATGTGCAAGAGCCGAATCGTCTTGGAAGAGAGGATTTGAAACATCTGCCGTTAGATCCTCGATTGCTGGAACTGTGCTTTCTTCAACAGTTTTTTTTACATTTGGCAGTATTCAAAGATCCTTCGAGAATAATAAGAGGCCCTATGCGATAATGTAGGATACATCCCGAAACCATCATAAAGGGAGAATGCTTTACCGTTGCTAACGTTGGGACATTCGTCCTAATATTGTTCACCGGTTCTGCGTCTTACTCGTAATATTTCATCTGATCCAATAAGACTAAATTTCAATTCATCCGAGAAAATGATTCGTTT
Source organism: Oxycera nigricornis (assembly GCA_963942545.1). NCBI lineage: Eukaryota > Metazoa > Arthropoda > Insecta > Diptera > Stratiomyidae > Oxycera > Oxycera nigricornis. Next base: position 14,071,499 of record OZ012659.1, read on the forward strand.
CCAATCCTTCAAGGTCCAGTTTTTTCGTTCTTTGCACCATGCAAGACGAGCTTGCCTCATTCGTTTGTTCAACAGCAGCTTTTTCGCTGGGCAACAAGAACGCAAACCTATCTCGTTCAACCTTCTTTGGGTTGTTCTGGTACTGCAAGGCTTATTCATAGAGTTTGACAACTCTGCCCGCAATTTTGATGCTCATTCGAATCGATTTGCCAAGGCCAATAACTATAATCATCATCCCTATGCGTAGCACCTCGTTTTCTTCCGCTGCCCTTTTTTGCTCAAATCTGCCTACTTTTTTAAATTAACCCACCCCTTAAATTTAAATACATCTTATTCGATAATATAGACACAAGTATTACTCCAATGGGTTATAGTTGTATTAAAACAAGTCTAATTTAACTGCGCGCGTTTCGAAATTATACGGTTTATTTTTTCTTGTCAGGTCAAAATGGACCCACGATTCCGGTTAAGGGTTAACGAGACCAGCAACATAATACGGAATTCGGAATACCAAATTATCTTAACAAAATTGATATGCAAGTTTTTCTACGCTTGAATTGCACCGATTTTGCAAAAAGACATTATTTCAAATCGTCAACATAATAATATGCAATTTATATTTTTCAAAGCATAAGGATAAGCGCATGTACCATGGGCCAAGTTCAGAACAAAAATTTTTTCCAAGTAGCCGAGAGTTTTTCAAATAATTCTTCAAGTCTTTTTTTAAACCAAAAAAAAAAACTACCTTCACTGCACTTGAGACTAAGCTCAGATGATATCTTGATATTTTGCCCGCTTTCCAAAGAAAATTCATTAAATTAATATACCTACCCGAAAATCCTTTGCAACATATTTAAACTGAATATTACACGAAATTACATTTTTTAGTAGCTCTCAACGCTTTCAATGTTTCAAATTCAATTGTTTACTAAGTGCACGATGAAGGTTACGACCAACAAATACAGGTTAAATACTAACTAAATACAAGTTGCAAAAAAAAACAATCCAAAAATGAAGCTTTTGCAAGCAATGTAAATGATATTTTAATTGCATCTGCACAAATCGCTGCAATAGTTTTGTTTACAGAAGCAGTTTTTAGGACCATGGTAATTAGTATTGCTGTTTTTCGTTTTGTTTCAAATCCATTAGACGTCCGCCGATGACGAAGATGCAACGGAGATTATGGATGAATTGCCATCTGAAGGTTGACCATATACCATTTTACGAAATTAAATAAGATTGAATAAGCTCCAGCTTTTATCATTGCAATTAAGTCGTTTTATCAATGTTTCTGCAAGAAATTTACATTAAAAACGAGCATTGGTGGGAATGAATTCTTTGATAGTATACTACTAAATGATACGGTGATATTGTCCTTTAATTGAATGTTGTTTTCCTTGAAAGACCGCCGGGAATGTAATATTAATGTGAAGCCACAGACAGACTCCTTCGCTAGAGAAATCTTGTTATATGGCTGATTGTGGCGCTTTGAATTTTTAAATGCTTGATGAAAAATTTAAAAAGGTTTCTAACCCATCGAGTGCAATATAAAATTTAATTTCCTGATTGTAGAAAATTTAATATCTCTGCTTTTTGGGGAAGACATATTGCATTGAATAATCGAGCGCGAGATGGACAGATAATCCAACTTGAAATAATTAATTTTATTATAAAGCTCTTACGTCGCTTAGGTTGTATCTAATTTGGCGCAGGTGTAGGCGCCGTACTTTACTTTAAATACCATCTTTCTTTGGGAATGTATACGCCTTCTGAATGTTCATTAAGATAAACTTCAATCGAATGCATAATCATTAATTTTGCAGGTGATATACGTCATTGTCGAAATGGAACTTATCAAAATTGCACATTAATTTTTTTAAAGCTATATCCAATAACTTAACTAGCTAATAACGATATTATAAACCGTAAAGACTGAAGGCAACTATTTATGTTACAGTCATATCGGGAGCAAATTTTGCAAGTAAATGATTTCAAATTGAAAAGGATCATTTATCATTTGAAAAACCCTTGAGGGACATTTATAATTGTTGCAAATATTTCTTACTTGATGAAATATTCAATGAATAATGAATGTTCAGTAACCGTGAAATATATTAATGATCTTTAAATGGCTAGTGTTCGTTCAGTGCTGGTGTGTATCTTGGGTTTAGTTCGGTTGAATTAAAATTCCAATATGTTTTTTTTTATTTTTTCTTAGGAAATTAACCATTTAATTATAAATCACGCACTAGCAGGGAACGTGAAATGAGAAGTGTGACAGAAAGGTACAGTGAATTGTAAAAATTTCGGTTCTTCGGAGTCATATCTATTCTTATTTTATAAAGGACATGCCAATCAATATGATTACAATAATTAAAAATGTGGAGGGGAATGTATTTTTAAATTGTTTCATCCCCGCCTTCCTTCTTTCTTTAAGAGGTCTTTTAGGTTACGATTTTCAAAAAAAATAACCATTTTTTCAATAGAAAGAAAAGAGATATCATTTAATTAACTTTTACTTGGGTGTACAAAAATATTTTTTTTGATTTATTTATTGTTTTTTAACCCGTAATAATTTTTTAAAAAAACATCGAAAAATAACGGCGGATGTGATTTCAGGTGACTGGATCATGTGGAAACAAAAAAAAAACTGCCAAATTTATCCTTGTTTAAGTGTCTATGGTAGGTACCGAAATGATTTTTTTCATTAAAAAATAACAGAATGGCGGCCTTTTTTTAAAAAAAGGGTGGAAAATTGAGTGAAAATCGAAAAATTTTATACCGATCATAATGATTCCGCTACCGGCTGCATATATGTGTACAACAACCGTATATGCCATATATGTGTACAACAATTGCGTTGTTTTTATTGCATTAAAAAGTAGTTTGCAAATGGGGCTTTGAGGAGTAGCAATCTGTTGAAAATGTTCTGATTATATACATAAGTGCTACTTAAATTGAAAGTGGATGAAAAAGCAATAGAAGAGTGCAAATACCTGATAAGGCAAGGTTACGGAAATGATTTTGAAAACTTAAAATTGCCAACTCAAGGTATCTATTTTTGAGCTGTTTCACTATATAAGTCAGGGGCAATTTGGCTGGGTTTTTAAGTAAATGAATGATCTCTGTGATTTGATCATATTAAAAGATAATTAAATAAGTATTGGTCGACTGACAACAACAAAAAATTGAATGTAAAAATAAAGTGGATGCATATAGATCGCAGATTGTTTTGAGGTAAGGCCACAACATCAATCATCATCGTGTCTAATGTCGACAATGTGTGAAACATTCATGCTTGAAAATATTGTATTTTTGAGTAGCGGATTTTTGATAAAAGATGACCGCCTTTTGGATTTTAAGCTCTATAAGAATGATTCAAGATTGAATATTTGCCTGCAAAGGATCAATAAACTTGCGTTTCTCATGATTTATAAACAATTTTCACAATTTTTGCAACATACCTTCTGCGACGACCAATTAATGACCTTGAACTTATTTCCCAATTATCTAAACTATGCACTTTTTGGCGGCATTTTTTAGATATATCTTTTTTTCAGAAGGAAAACATCCATCAACATTCACAACTCGATATCTTTCGGCATCTGCAATCATCGATTTTACACATTGAGTTTTTGCAGACCTCCATAATAGCCATCGTGATGATGACCATTAATTTCGGTGAGGTTCCCATAGCGCCAGGTTTTACAGCATTGCATATATTCGGAATAGTTTTTACTTGCACATAAAACTCGGGCTGAATGTTTTTGCAACTGTTCAACTTTGTTGATTTACTTTCACGTATTGTTATTAATGATATGCCTTGTCGATAACTCAGATGTAGCGAATCTTCTTTTGAATGAATCAACGGTTTAGATCTAGGCAAGGTCATTTTCGTTGACATTTACAAGAGTTAATTAATTACCAAGTGTTAGCAGAAAGGTGACCTAAGTTATTCTTTTATGTTGTTAATGCGAATTGGGAACTATTGATATCTTTGCCAATCAAAACTCACAGCAAATTTTGCTTAAATGGAAACTTGTCTAATTTGAATTGAGATCACGTAGGCGAATTTTGGATGCTTAGTATGAGCGAAAGTGAACATAAATTCAATATTCATTAATAATGATTAGCAGTTATGAATTAAAATATGTGAGATTTAGCCACTGTTAGTGATTATTTTACTACGCCGAGTTCAATGACTGCCACTACCCTCCACTAGTTAAACAACAAGAACAACAGTATGTATGTTAGATGCATATTTCACTCCACGTGTACCTTACTATTTTTTGCTACCATTTTCTTTCTATCAAAGCTATGACACAGCACTATAGTATATCCTGTGCGCTGTTCCATCATCTTCCACTTGTTGACGATATACATTAATAAATCAAATTACATTTGCGAATTCAAACAAATAATAACGTAATTTCAATTCATTTCTCGTTGTTTTTTGAACTTCAAAAAATCGTTAATGATGATTATTCATTCCTAACAAACATAAATTTAAAATAAATTTTCGTATTTTCTATACGGCAAATCATTTGTTTTATCTGATAACAATTATTGGATTAAATGAATTTCAGACAAACACAAATGTTTACTAAGGAACAAAGACTATTTTTCAAACAAATTTACATTAGTGAAGCATTTAAACAAATTTCTCATTGGTTGTACGAATAATGAAATATCTGGACACGTGCATATACATATAAGTTAATTCCTGTCTGAAACATTTAGTACAGCCAAAGCGTTTAAAGCGAAATACTTTGGGATACTTTTCTAAGACAATTTTGTCACAAATCGTTTGCGGTATTGATTGTTCCAATCACTGTATATTAGCGGGAGTTATTGCATCCCAAAGGAGAGAAAGTCGTGAGAAAAACACGTTTTTAGGCCAAATAATTGGCTTTCGATGGCAAACCCCCCATTGCGAAACTCACGAAGCATTTTGGTAGATAGGCAGATTTTTGGCGCAATGTGTAGTATGTCTCTGAGCTTAAATTGAAGTTTCTGGGGTTGCAGCTCCAATCCCCTTGGCGCCATCTTGAAACTAAAAAAAAGTGAGACGGCCTCATATCTCGGAAAGAACTGCTTTCACAAAAAAGTTTAATACGACAAACTTGTGTAAAATTCAATTTCCATTTAGTTGTGGATACATCATTTTCACGTGCTGTCAATATTAAAAGAGTTACACGCCAAAAACGACGTTGAAAGGGGGGGATCATTTTTCCCGGGCGTCACAACTTCTATGTTTTCCCTATTACCGCGAAATTCGTTCGAAAATAACTTTTAGATTTGCTAAAAAATTTATTCTACGCAAGTTTGCAAGTTTGAGATATGGGGGTGCCCCACTTAAATTATTGAACTGAAATACATTCATATGCCTAAAAATAGTAAAAGTAGAGACCAAACACAATTTTAATTTTTTTCGATATGTGTATGTTGCCGCAATTATAACACCAAAGAGTTCTTGAAAAAAAATCTTGACGTAAGGACCAGATAAGCTAGTATTTGTTTTTTATTTCATTAATTTTTGATGAGCCACGAAAAAATACTGATGTTCACGGTGGGTGTAAGGGAAGGGTTAACAATCGAGCCGATAACATTGTTCAGAATCTATATGATGATTTGATATTTTCACGAAAGCTACTTTAAATTTAGTGTAAAATTTGGGTATGCCATTTTTTTAAATGTTGAATTTCTTGCCTATGGCAAACTCTAGCCTCTTATTATCTCAAAAACGATTAATTGTGTGTAAAATTTAATGTTAATTTTTTCTATGGATAATTTTGTGATGAAAATGTTTGCTTTTTACCAAAAATTAGCACATAACCAATAGAGACCAAGATATTCGCAAACAACTGACTTCTTGGACCTTGGACCTTTGACTTGAAAAATTCGCTACACGGACAAAATTTCGAAATGGGTTTTTGACGTGTTTTTTGTTATATCTAAATAAAGCACCGTGTAACAAAAATATTTCACTCGGATTTACTTAGAAACTCGCCTTATTGCCTAACTCGACTGGTCTGTAGCTAATTAGAGTATATATAAATTTTCTATGAAAAATCTGTTAAGTGCATCTTTCTAGAAATTGGTGGAAGGCAGAATAGAAATTTTGATCAACCGATCGGGCTATAATTTTTATTTTAAATACTCATGGCTATTGTGTTGCTTGAAATCTTTCATTATTGTTAATAATTTCTTGTTTTTTTTCCACACGATTTTTGCGATTTTATTTTGTTCGCCATTTCGTGTTTATTAATATATGTAAATGTCTGATTCTTAGTAAGACGACTACGAAATAAAAACATATATGGTTATTTTTACCGTCACATGTGGGGGTGTGCTTACCTTTACGCATACTTTTTGACAAAGCCTACTTATCTATTATTATTATAATCTGTTTTTCTAATGATGCTAAAAATTTGAAATTTTTAGAGTGTGAATTCGCATTAGTATGGAGATTACGAAATGCTCGGTACTATAAAATGATATATGTGAATACTTTTGTTATTAATATTTGGTACAGTATCTCTTAACTTTCTTTCATTGCACTATGAGCCCATTTGATTAGCTACATTATAAAATGAAACGAAATGTTTATGTTGTTTACTGTTTATTTAACATATTTATCTATTTCTGAAGCGTGTAGGAAGCATACCATTTACTCGTCAAGCTTTTGGAGAGAAGTTTAAATCTATTGAGAAAAGTTAAAACGTTTCTGAAAAAAGTTCAAATGACTAAAGGAAAATAAAAACTAATTTGAGAAAAATCAAAACTATTTAGAAAATGGTTCAAACCGTTTGAGAAAAGGTCTAATTCATTTCGGATACGCTATAAATAAAAAGGACACATAAGCAGAATCTTTTTAACTTCTTTTTCCCTCAAATGTAGCTATTAATCGTTGATAAGCTGTTTACTCCAAAAGAAGCGGCTTTTATAGTTAATATTGAAACTCGAATAATGTTTAATAATGTTTCATATTAATATATAAATGGATGTCTTTGACAATAAGAGATTTGGTGGATTTTCCTTAAGAAATAAATGTAAGGCAAAACAATTCAAAAAAAATAAAGAAAAACTTGCCGAAAATGGAATCAAGAAGAGCATTGAGAATAAAACAGATTTTGCTCGATTTTCACAAATTTTCTTTCCAAATTCCAGAAATTTTCATTTCATTTGCTTCTACGGGGCGCAGAAATATACATATATAAAAAAAATCCAATATGTTTTTTTAAAAAATTTGTTATAAAGCATTTATTTCTTAGAATTTAAATATTTTTGCCCCATAAAAATGGCTGTTTACGCTGCAAATAGTCATAGATAAAATTCTGACAAGATGTTGCTTCGTTTGGGCCTTTCTGCAATAGTACATAATTACTGTCATAACAGCAATGGTTATTTACAGCTGCAATAATACATTTTACTATGACTTGCTATTTTTAGATTATCATTCATACTTTGTTTGTAATATATTTAGATATGTTAGCAACAATGGGTTATTCACTCAACACAACGTGACTAACTGTTTTCATTTACTGCGTATAGTGCTTTCATGCAATAAAGATATTATTTCAGCTAGCAAGATAATGCCTGCTGATTAGTCAACATCTATTGTAAGCCACATAAATTCCAGCTGCATGTACCTAAACTGTTTTCGTCAGTTGTAATTTAAATGTGGTTTGCAGTTTCATTTTAACAAATAAACCATCTTATTGTCATTGTGACCCGTCTTAGGATGCTTCCTTATTCAACACAAGCAAGGCATTAAATCTACGAAACTATTTCATTCACAGTCTCCACGATCTAGATATTTAATACGGTCCAATTGGCTGTTACTTTCGCTATTTGATGATGTTTTTTTCGCAAAAAGTCACTTCTTTTCTTGGATTTTTTTTTTGCGAAACCGAAACCATTACAAAAAAGACAACCTACAAATTAGCTGTAGTTGCGATGCTTTAATGGACTGACTCTGACTGAGCTGATTATCCAAAAGGTAAAAATTGATTGTCGGTATCTCAATGGGTATCGAGATTAATCGATGGATTGGTAAAGCCGGTGTCAGCTCTAGCTTCTCCTAAACGCACCATGGGTTCACGAATTCAGTGCAAAGGTGAAGAAATGATAAGTCGACTCACACTGATTTTATTGACTCCAGAGAATTGATTGCTTTGCAAATCCAAACATGGAATCGCACGTTGGTTAGCGATAATAGAGACCTAACTTTTGCTCCAGGTGTTAACATAAAGATCGTTAAACAATATCGTAAAGATTTTGTAATATGGCCCGAAGAGATTTGCACGTTGCAAGCTTAATGAGCTTGTATGCCAAATAAGTGAGCGAATCTATTTTTCAGTTTAGACTTGAAAATCGCTTTTATTGAATATTCCCTTATTTGATTGAATAGTTAATATGTCTTTTTTGTTAGGTGTTGGTGTTCATGAGTATAAAAAAGTTATTAATTATTGATTCTTGACAGAAATCATTTTAAATACTTTCATAAAAGATACACGAAACATTTCTTAATCTGATTGTACGTAATACAAAATGCTTAAGAAAAAAATGCACAGATACTTCGTAACATCTAATACAAGTTCGTCATAGCGAAATAGAAAGGTCTCCAATTTTTTGTCTATCAGCATCTGATGATCTGTTTTCGTATAATCTTACACTGACAAGATTAATTGTTTTATTAATGCATTGTGAGTTTCAATGATTTAATACTTAGGGGAGTGTTCAAAAAATAAGGTTCCGGTTACTCCGCCAGCAAAAATAAAAGAAATTTTGAATTGATCTGCTCATGATTTTCGCTAAATGACTTACTAATAATAATAATAAAAAACAGTAGTAGAAAGGAGTTGACCGTAATAGGAAAAGTTGAGCATGATACAAAAAATGTTTTGAATGTTGTATTAAAACATAGTAAGAAAGATTTTGGAATGTTTTATTTTGATAATAGAATAAATTCCACTTTTTGATTGTATGCTTCGTTTTTAGATAACATAGTTGCATTTAAGTATCAAAATGTTTCAATTTTTATTTATTGATCATATCACTAACAAGCAAATCATTCTCAAATTCTAGACATTTATGTATTTTTTCCAAATTGTTCTTTTTTATTTGAAACTCTAGTTATCAGTGCTTGATTCTATGTCTTATTTTGTGAGCCTCAGTAAATTGATGCCTCAATTTTCATATTTTTCATCATGACATTAATCAAAGATATGTTTAGCCTGGGTTTCCATCGTACAAAGGTGTCTCATTGTCTTGCTAACACAAACGCGTCCTTCTAATATATTCTTCTACATATGTACATGCATAGATTCTCTGAAGTGATCTTTTGATGGCACTCATTTCATCCTCCCACGTGGCCTTCCTGGCCTGCTAATTGAAGTGATTTCGATTTTTTTATTAATCCACAGGAGACCGGCTGGGCTGCAGAAATTTCGTGATGATGACCTTCACCAGGATCGATATTGCCGCGTTTTCAAAAAGTGGATACAACTCATTTTTGTTGCGAATTCCCTTTGAAAGTGTTAATTTTTTTAATTTGAATTTCGTGTATCAGTATTTACAAGTGCTTCATGCAATAATCTACAAATCGCAAATTTTTCAATCCCCTTTCATACCAAATAGTTAACTATTTGATGGGCAGCATTTTTTATAGTATGCCCAGAAATATTTCTTTGAGTCTCGTAACATTCACATAAGATGTCGAATATGTTGCATCCAAGTATCTCATTAAAGTTCACTCATACTGTAATAAAATTATTTTTTTGACTAATGCTGTTACGTGCGCCACAACATATTTATCAGTGACAAAAATTGATTGTGCATTAACCCAGCCCCCGTCACTCATTCATTTTCTAAAATTGCATAGATTTTAAATTTGCAGATTGCCATTATATTGTCTGTGAATCTTGCCAAACAGTCACGTAACAGTTGCAGCCAACACTTTTATAACCGCCATTAATTCGCAAGACACCTGACAAAAGCCGGTTACCTGTCGCGCCATGAATCACGTGGGTGAAAAGTGTAAACAACTATACTGGCGAATGCAGTTTTGGCTATTCAACGGACACTTAAAGATACTTTTATTACAATGGCGATTGCTAATAAGGAAGGAATTTTACATTCCATTCAGGTGATACGCAAGTCAATAGACTATTTCTGCCTTGTGCTAAGGTTCCTGTAATCACGAAATGTTGGTTGTAGAGAAAATTGCAGCCAAAGCAGTCACTCGAAATATCTGGCGACAAATTTGAAATAGCAACAAGCAAGCAACATTGGTAATCTGTATCTGCAGAGTTCGATTTATGCATCGTATGATGTTCATCCTACATAGACTTACATCAATGTGTAGCATTTCTATGGCAGTGCTGAAACAGTTTTATTTTTCTATATTAACACCTGCCACACAAGAATCTAAATCCTCTAACAGATACTCAAGGACTGATGGCGGTTGCATGAAGCGAAGCTGGTTTATAACACCGCAGGCATGTTTAACTTCCATCCAAACCGCAAACCTAGCATTCTTTCGGGCTAACTAACATCAACTTTACAAAATGAAGTACATTAACTCGGTTTACATCTGCAAGTTCAGGCTTAGTCGAACCGATGTGAGACTATGTATGTTAATGTGTCTTTGCTGATCAGCTACCGACACTTATTACTATTATATTGAGAAAATAAACGTTTCTTATCCAGTTTATCGACCAAAAAAGCAGCCTAGCATTCTAACACAGTTTTGAACATTGCTTGGTTTATTTTTTCAGAGCACCAAACAAAATACATAGACTAGAATTTCTAAATATGAATATTCAATTGATATACTTGGCCCTTTTCAGTGAAAAATTTATAATATCGTAAACAATTTGTCCTCAATTTTTTTGATTTTTATTTGATTGAAGCATTCAATATATTTATGCATTGAAAAAATGGTGGTTTCATTATTTCTCGAGAATATAACTTGCCATCTTGAAGATACAATCCTCTATGTCTCAAAATTGAACATCAGATTCTTCTGAAATAGATCGACAAGTGTAAGACCTCATCCAAAAAGGTGGATTACTCGAAACTTTCAAAACTATAGCCATTAAAGGATTAGTGTCCATGTGGTCGCCCCAAAAAATGGGTATATACATACAATACATTTTAGTTTCGTAACTAATTTTAAAAATAATGCGAGCATAAAATTAAAAAAAATTACCAAGATATTAGCCGAAATTATAACCCTATCTTTGCTGATGGTGGAATTTTTTTTGTTAGTCAGGCATCGTTTGAAAAATAAAAAAAAAAAAATTTTTCTAATGTAGAAAAATAACAGCTAAAACATCATCTAGAATTTTTGATATATTTTCTTATAAATTTTCGAGACTGAAAATTTTGATAAAAAATTCAGTTTATTAAGCAGCAATATAAATTAAAAAAATCTATGCTTTGTTTGCGCTATTTCCTTTCTAAGTAACTTGAAAACAATTTTTTCTTCTGAACAACGGCTGACAGAGAAAAAATTTCACAATCGGCAAGAATTTAATTTTGTTAGTGTTTCTTAGACTTATGCGAATTTTTTCGTACTTAAGAGCGCCAAATACACTGATGATTGAAAATTGCACCCTCATTTCGGGCAAGTGTTTACTGAGGGGTTGATGGTTTCGGGCAGTTTAATAAAAATAAGCATTTTTGTGCCTGTTTGGGGCATAAACCTTCGATCGAAAGACGTCGTTTTAACTATTCACTTTTAGAATTTTTAATGAAAAATCCGACAGTATAATAAATATTTCACAATATAAATTTCAAATCAATTGACTTTAGTGCGGATTTTTGAATGAGCCAAGCATAGGGTTCTGAAAAATTTCACACTGTATTTTTAATGAAGACTGTATTAAAAGTGGCTTGTAATTATGATTGGATAAATAACATTGAAGTGCTGAACAGAAGAAGGTAAAATACAAAGATTTAAAATACGTGATTGAAGAAGATAAGTTTTTCGATCAATTGAAATAGCTATTAAATCCATAGTGGATTTCAGTTCATGGATGAAGAAGTAATTATTGAAGGTCGTCCAGACAAATTCGTTCGAGTTCTCGAATCTTAGAAGGATGGTAATTGGCGGGAATCTTGATCAATTTGGCAGGAATGTGTTCGCGGTTAATTTTTGTCCTTGATCATTAATCAAATTTTTCAATTACGATAATCTTGTCGGATTTCACGAATTTACCAAAACACCAATGAGGAAAAAACCCAACATAAGTCTAATCATAGGTCAATGCAGTACTTTCTACTTTACTTCGAATAAAGTAGAAAGTAAAAAGTCTTCGATGATCAACCGCAAACGATAAAATCTGTGCGATTCGGCTCCATATTTCATGTTTCAAGTATGACTTTCTGTAATTAAATTAACTCTACTCGTCCACGGCCTTTGCCCGTGACAACCAGTGCCGTTACCGCCAACTGTGACTGTATGACTGGTGACAAATCGATCTGACATCTCAGTGGAAGTGATAGTCATATTTTAGCGTTTTTTCTAAGATCATCAAAACAGCTAGGCATCTTTTGTAAAATAATGAGATAAAATGGATAATAACTTTAAACATACATTAATTACCACAATTACATTTTGCTGTTTTTCCTGAGTGACACTGAGAAAAACTGAAACTGATGGTATCTCAGTTTCAGAAGAATCGTATGATAAAAATATTATACATGCAATAGTATGTTAATTCAGGCGCTGCTACGTGAGACCTCCACTCATAGCATAGATCGCTTTTAATCCAGTACTGGATCTAGGCAGCCTTTGTAAGTTGACAATCCCTAAAACTGATGCTCACCATTCTGCATCCAAAAAGATCAAGGTAGCTAATTGACGAATTGATGAACCGATATGGTCCATCCTTGCGAATGATAATACTAGTCCACACGTTGTACCGACCGTTGTGTATAACAGCATAACCTAGACTGTGACTTGACTGTGACTGTGTCTCATCTACGATTTTCATACGACGACGATAGGTCGTCGCTCAAAACAAACTACTATCTTTTCCGGACCCAAGAAAATCTTCTACAAAAAATGATTCGAAACGCGCGAAACATTCATTTCGATCTACAAAGTGTTCGTCAAGGATAAAAGAGGGTTTTTAAGGAATGAAGTTTTCCTGGAAAATTCTTACCAACATCAATGAATTATGCTGAAGTCACGAGACGCTGAGCAGCATCTCGCATTAATATAGCTGTTTCGAATGTTAATAGGGATACTTACGAAAAAATAAGCATTTCATATTCTGTAGGTACAAGAAATTTTTGAATTATAGAAAAATTACCAAAAAGGCTGTCGTTCGAACCAAAATTAGAAAGTGTATAGTAGGTGAAAAGAGTGCTTTTAAAGGTGCCCAAAGTGCATGATAGAGTCGAAATGCGATGAATTTATTCCACTTAAGGATCGAAACCGCTAACAACAATTCGATATTAAATTGTAGCAAGCCAAAAAATGCAAGTATAATTTGTTCAAATCAAAAATCAGATGAAATCTATTTATTTTTATTATGTGCATAAAAACACAGTCTGATCAACGATCCATAGAAAATTTACAAATCGATTAGTTACAATATTACAATAGGTAATGCTAAACAGCTGTAAAAAATATTACATTTATGAGAATAGAGTACAAGTAGACCGTCGTTTCGCATTTAAAAGTTACAAGCTTATGCACTTTTGAAAGCCAACCTAATCTTTTAAAGGATCTTTCAACATTTTGATTGAGTTTTGCGGCTCAGTTTGGAAAGCAAAATAATACCCTCCAATTTAAAGTGCAACTATTAGTTCAATTACATGAAATTAAATCTCATTTTTACGACCAACACAAATCTCAATAGACAAAAATACAGTGTGACGATAATCGACCTTAAAATCTTACTATCTACCGATCGTACGTATAACTAGTTCAACTCTTACAGGTGAAACTATTTCTTTACTCGCGAATTTTTCAAACGCTCTGAATTAAATTACATCTTGATTCCAAGGCTCAATTATGTCCGTAGCCTCGAGCAAAGTCAATCATATATCGATTTGTGTGTTGCGAGCTTATCGAACTTTAACTATTCACCATTGGTTGGTTCGCGATATTGATAGTGGGTCGCGTATGTGAAACGGTAACGCACATGCATAGTTATCCACTTAAAATGTACTTGAAATTTTTTGACTCAAGCGAATCATATAAGGTTAGTTGACTCTCAGACTCGTGGGCAGGAAATCGATCTCACGAGTTTTTCAGATAATATTTTTGAATGGTATTTACATAAAGACATAAAAAGAAGGTAAAAGCTACGATAAAAACTTGATTTCGTGTGCGAACAATAGCTAATCAACGGTCAACTTATTATAGTTACTGTTTGGTAGCAATTACCTCAAAGCGAGTCGTGCAATACATTACAATAACTGGACAAATCCGCAACATTCAAGAGCCTCTTGAGTTTACTAAAGTATTTTGTACAAGTCACCAAGATCGTCCTTGAGCAAAACGTTGGAAATTTAGGGCAGGATATTGTCTTACAATCAATGTCCTTCGTTTGAAACTTTTTGTCAAAGCCTGCATTTGCAGCTAATTTATGTAGAATTTTTCTGTGAGATGATTGAATCAAAACACTCGCGATAACGTCGTATTGCTGTCATGCCTTCTACACTGTTAAAGTGTTATATCCTCTTTCACGGTTTAGAAACTATGTATCTTAGCAAACATTTTCGACCACACTTCAATGAAAATAATTGCATGGTGGTGTTAACACCATCCACTGTTGCATTTGTAAAGCAAAAAGCAGGGAAACATCTATCGGATTGCGATATTTTGGAAAATGTCTTTCAAGGCCACTTTAAGTATCTCTATCGACCAGCAAACTCAAACGCAATGAAGAAGATGTACGCACCGATAACTCAGATAATCCACTTGATAAGCAATCTAGTCACATATCTTACTACACACTTCTTACTATTATATCACCGCAATAAATCTTGATGACAAAATTCAATACCTTCTCCATGTCGCAAAAAAAACACATATCTTCCACTTCTAATTGGATAATAATAAAAATTGTCTTGACAAACTGAGCGTAAACACGCACGAGTCTGCAACAGCACCTATTGTATCTGGTGGTTAATTAGTTGGGCATTTTTCATAGTTTCATGCGCACAGTTTACGCGGTTAACATTTTGAAGTTCAAAGCCAAATGTTTTGCACTCTTCAGAGGTAGTGTCTACTGGGGCAATATTGGTTTTTGTTGAATGCTTCAAACGAGACAATCGAAATAAGGAAAAACTCAATAGTATATACAAAAAGATGGAAAACATTCGCGTGAACTTTTGAAAACTGTTTAGATAGTATAACAATAAATACTTTAACATAAGCACATATTGAGGAAATATATATTCCACATGTTTATAAAATTTTAATTGCTTACAAAGAAATAACAGAAACCGTCCTTAAGAAGTTTTTTTTAGCGTGAAATCAATATTTCCAAGTGAATAATAGCCTTCATAAGATACATTTACTGTGAGGTGTATAACCGTAACAGGAGCAATTAGCAAACCGCTTCAAGTTTTTTGAAGCTCATTGAGTTGTTTGGCTTTCATGCTATGTAGCACTTGTGATATTACTTTTAAAATATCATCAAAAATTAGCTATGAATGGAACAAAAAATTCCATAAACAAACAAATAAAGCTTATTTGTAAATAAATCATTCAATATTTGAAAACACTCGTAATTGTGAACATGTCTATTAAAATTATACACAAACAAACGCAATTTGAACAGTAAATTACAGTCAATGATTTGTTACACTAGGTGCTTTCAATAAAAAATAATAATACTACAATATAATGATCCTGAAATAAGAAAATATTATCGTAGTATTGAGTAATTTTAGAAGCCCTCCAAAATATAATAATATTATTTTAAATTCGGATACGTACAATGATGGCCGCACAAAATTATGATCTGGAAATAATTATTTAAAAATTTTTCTCCAAAAAAATTTGTCCTTCTACGAAACGTTTATGCATTCAGATGTTTGCCACATTATAGGTCCTTTTATGCTCTAAATTTTTCTCAATCATATCGTAATTAGATTTGTTGATGTTAAATTGGCACTGAATTGTAATCAACGAACTTTGAAGTGGCACTAAATGGCAACCAACTACTCACAAACTAATAACCAACTAAAAATTAATTAACTAACGAACACATGCTTATTGCTTATTATAAATCTTATAGTATATGCCTACATATGTTAGAAATAAATATGCTATCAATTTGAGCTAATAAATAACGAAATTAAAAAAATTTACCAAGTTAGTTTAGCGCTGCTTAGTGGTCCTTACTGAAAAATGTACGGAATTTTTTTTGCAGCACAAACAAATTAGTGTATTTATAAAATTGAGAAATTTTACTTTTATTCTATCTATTTTTAAATAATTTCAAACAAATTGTTTCGTCCACTACTTGAGGACTTCATCAGTGATGATTGGGTTCCCTTTTTTAGACACATTCGTACCTTTTGTTTCCATTCTGGTCCCGCGTGTTGTGTTAGTAGCCACTCCTGCAGGATAGTTAAGGCCTCCTTCACGGGTATGCTCGGAAATAGGGCTTTTACGTCGAAAGAGACCATCCTTTCATTTTCTT
This sequence comes from Oxycera nigricornis, assembly GCA_963942545.1. Classification (NCBI taxonomy): domain Eukaryota; kingdom Metazoa; phylum Arthropoda; class Insecta; order Diptera; family Stratiomyidae; genus Oxycera; species Oxycera nigricornis. The sequence goes on from OZ012659.1 coordinate 14,088,175, forward strand.
TCAGTCGTCGCCATGATTGCGCTTTTGTAGCGAACTCCTTCATATTTTCCACTGAGTGGATGGTGAATCGTTTGCCCATGCTTCGAAACTCCTTTACCAACCACTTGGCGATCCTCTCAGTAGGTGATTTCTCCGATGAAACAATCTCACGCATTTTTTTGCCCTGTTTGTAGATCTTTGGTAATCTCTTTATTCGAGGCAAGCTCCCATGTAGTGGCCGAAACAATTTGTTTGAAGTTATTTAAAAATAAAGTAGAATAAAAGGAAAATTTGTGGGTGTCTCAATTTCATAATTAAATAAGTTCTACTAATAGCGGTTACACCTCTAAATTAATGTAGTTACCGTTTGTTTCTAAAAATACGTTTTCGTAATTACCAATTCAACTACATTCATATTACTTTATACAGTTACAAGAACAAATCAATACGTTTTGTTACAGATATTAAATAATATTAATAAACAAGGAAACTAAAATCAATTGTCGATTCTATTGTAAAATGAAGCAAATATATTCATTATATATATATATATATATATATATATATATATATATATATATATATATATATATATATATTCATTATACGAAAACGTATTTTTAGAAACAAACGGTAACTACATTAATTTAGAGGTGTAACCGCTATTAGTAGAACTTATTTAATTATGAAATTGAGACACCCACAAATTTTCCTTTTATTCTACTTTATTTTTAAATAACTTCAAACAAATTGTTTCGGCCACTACATGGGAGCTTGCCTCGAATAAAGAGATTACCAAAGATCTACAAACAGGGCAAACAAATGCGTGAGATTGTTTCATCGGAGAAATCACCTACTCAGAGGATCGCCAAGTGGTTGGTAAAGGAGTTTCGAAGCATGGGCAAACGATTCACCATCCACTCAGTGGAAAATATGAAGGAGTTCGCTACAAAATATATATATATATATATATATATATATATATATATGTGTGTGTGTGTGTGTATATATGTGTGTGTGTATGTGTGGGTGTGTATGTGTGGGTGTGTGGGTGTGAGTCCATAAGATAATCGGTTGGTGTTCTTTGAAGGAGGAAATAGTAGTGGTACTTCAGCTATGTCACTACTATTTAGGAAATTCCAAGTCGCAAAGGTGATTTGAACCGCCGGATGTGAGGAAAGAAGCTCGCCCTTCTGCGCATTTAGCCATGTAAGCACTACTCGTATCAATATTGAATCCAGCTAATAATAAAATACGTTTGGCTTAATTAATTTGAATTTCTTCTTGCATTAACAAATGAAGGGCACAGGAGAAGAACGATCTAAGTCACATTATAGTATGAAATGAGCTATACATGCTATCTTATGCGTTGTAAACTGCTCTTTCAGATTAGATAGTTTAAATGTTCGAAGAAACAGTCTAAGTCATAGTAAATGCATATTAATTAATCTGTGGTTTATGGAAGAGCGATCCAAGTCCATACGATTGTATAAATTGAAAATGTTCATCTCAGACGAGTGCCAGCATTTCTATCATGAATTACTTTTTTTTTGACGCCAATTCAAGCGATGATGAATTCGACGTAAGTTATCTCTGAATCTTCACTTTCTGAAATAACAAAATACTTTTACTTATTTTTTGTGAGAGCTGTGAACACAAAAGGACTTAGTTCATTCTTCCATACATTTTTTTCATTTAATTTCATTATATTTTTTATGCTATTTGGATAGTAGTGATTTTTTTTAATAATCCTGAATAATACATATTAAATGGGATTTTCCGCTGGACTGTGTTTTTCTATCTTTTAATATCTATAACTAGTAGTGTTTGAAACTTTAAATTTAATTTATCTCAGATTGTTTAAAATGTGACATAGATCTTTCTTCCCCTGTGCTCTTCAAATGTTTCCTTTCATTAAGACACAAGTCCAGTTAAAGAAAGCATGAATCTATTGTTGTAAAGGTAATCGTCGAATACTTACTCATTAGGTCTTACCCGTTAACACATACTTAGTTCAATTCTTACAAGAATTTTCCGAACACTGATACATCGTGCTAACGTGGAAGATACTCATTCCTCATTCCTCCAAAATATATAAAGATGTCCAATGAATATACTTTTCCACCTGTATTCTGCGTTCTGTTTGGAGAAGACTCTATTTCTCGTACCAGAATTAAATATAGTTCTTCCTCAAAATTCTCGGAATAAAAAAACTTTAATATGCAATCTCTGCAATTAGTGCCAAGTGAATTTTATCGTGTAAACTATTCATCAAAGGTTTTCAATATTTTTTGTCCAAATAAAGATATTGTTTGCTTTGAAAACTTCTCGCGAAATGTAAATTTTTACAGTTTTCCCCTACAACATTTTCTACCGAAGCAAACAAATAATTTTGGTGGAAATTTTCGTGAAGCTAAGTTTTTCGCGAATTGAAATTTGCGTGGAGCATGATTTTTCATTCTTTACAAAATCACTAATATAGATTATTGTCGAAAGAATAGTCTCATTTACCACTACTGCTTTCGTTTCGATATTCTTTTAAAAAAAACTATCAAATTACAATTGCAAAGAAAAGACAATTAATACACAACAAACTAAACTAAACTATCTTTATTATGCCGAAAGTAACCCAATTTGCGGTGCAAGACCTCAATGCAAGCAAGACGCCCCCAGTTTTACGTATCATATCACTTGTTACTGGAAAAGTCATAGCAAAGCATTAGATAGGTATGTTCAGCCGCGAAGATACGCCGTGTAAATTAACTTTATTGCGTACTGAACACAATTACCTGAAGCAATTCTTAACATGGTATCTTCATGTCTCAGCAGAAACGGTGTAGCAAGAAAGAATTGCAGGCGCTTGCTCTGTGAAACGATGGGAACATGTCAACAATAATGTTGTAACCAAGAATGCAATTAGCTTTTAATCTAGCTGTGCTACTTTCATTTAAAATAACAGCGTTTTTGGCTTACCATAAACCCAGACAAACTCTTAACTTGATCGAGCTGAAAATGAGCCTTGAATTAAATGCCACCCTATGTAATAAATGCCATAGTAAACAAAGTACTAAATTTCGATTTTTAGCACCTATTTCGACTCTATAGATCGGTTAGCGTTGGAAATGTTCAAAAAAGCTATCACATCCATTCATCTTTTCACAGCTAAACAATGAGCAAAGGCAAACCAATCGATCAATCAATCTATCAATTGATCGATCGAATTACAAACAAACAGCCATAATGCAGGCAAACATACCCAACGGCGAGGAAATGTCCTTGCGTTCAGATTCGCTATAAGATATTAATGCCTGAAATCGAAATGATTATTTGAACAAAGTCACAGCTGTCGCTTTTGATTATTTTACACACCGTAGAATTCTTGCAAGCAATTATTGTAATAAAAGCGTAGTCTAAACAATAGTCGCCGAAATCAACATCGAATCGCAATCAATAAATTGATTACTTCAACAATCTTTTGTTCCGGTGGAAATCGTGGTGAGAATCTAAAGGTAAATCGATATAATTATTTTATTAAATTTAGAAAATAATTGATTCGACCTTAGCCTATAATGTGAGCTTTAACAAAGGTGGGTCAGAATTGAATGACACAAGGAAAGACTATATCCTTATATCCGGGTGAAACGAACAGGGGATTTTGAATGTCTACTACGTAATGGATTTATGTGAAGCAATACATACATACATACATACACCTGTACATTTAGATAAATAACATCCTATTTATCTAAGTCCCAAGTACTTAAGTCTATTATAATTACTTACTTATTACTGTGATTTTTTTTCGGTGAAATAAATTTACAGAGTATTACTTGTTTAAGCCAATAGTGATTAAACCCTTTTAACCCTCAAAAAATCTTTTCTTTTTGCTTTTTTTATAAACTGTTGTTACAGCTTTTAAAAATTTGTCCCAAAATGTTGCAAAGTGTATAAGTCAGTAAATCACTGGCGAAAAATGTAAACCATACACTGAAAGGTCATACGAGGAGCAATTGAATCGCTAGAATGAGCGCGGCTCATTCCCCACTAAAAACTGAAAAAACCGTTATGAGAATCTGCAGGGGTTCAGGAATATTAGAAAGGAATTGAACTGTTAACATATGTAGGTCCAGCGCTCTATAGTAGCTTTAAAGGCCGAGCAGTAAATCGTTAAAATCAAAAAAAATTATGTGTTGAAATTTTAAATGCGTTTTTCTCCAAAACTGAAAAAAAACCGTTGGAAATCCTGGAAACATGATAACCCAAAAAAATATTGACTGATTTCACAGAAATGTTGAACACACATTCAAAACGATATTTCAATATTAGGTGATACATGAAAATGTAAAACAGACAAAAATATCTTTCACTATCGATCAAAAATTGAAAATTTAGAGGGAAACTCGAACGTTTTTGAACTATTGTCATTTGGACAATTTCCTTTTTCTATTTTTTAATGATTTGTTCATGAATTAGGATTGTTTTAATATAAAACAAAAGACAATTATTGTTTTTAACGTAAAACAAAAAACATTCATTCAGATCAGTACAACACTGTTTCGAACGAATGAACAAAAATTAAAAAAAAGATCAATACCATCCGGGAAAGATCCTGAAAATACAAAAAAAAAGCATTCTAGCCAGGGCAACCAACTTTATAATCTAATCACACCGTAGAACTTATATTCATTTTACTAAGAAAGTCTTCTATAAATTAGCTATTAACCCTTCATTAGTTAACAATCAGCAGTGACGATGCAACATTTGATCAAAAGATAAACTTTTTAATTTATTCCGAACAAAACAGAAATATTAAATAAATGTCTTCATCTCATTATATTATATTTACAAAATGTTTAGCACCAAATTTACATTATATTTCTATCCAACTTTATATATACATAAATCAAATAAGTATTACCAATTACATTTCTTTTAGAAATCTTATCAGGTTTTGTAATCTCATCAGCCCAAGATGAAATTGGTTCTCCAAATAATGGTGATTGTCTTAGCAATTGACGAGTTGATTTCTAGAATGAATAAATAGAAAGGTTAACAGTATTGGAATATCTTTGCAAATAGTGTTCTTTACTAATAAAACTCAATTTCCTAGTCAACAAATGTAAAGCAATTGTAAAAAAAACTTTTAATTTTTATTAATTTTATTAAATTTCAAATTTCTTGTTGTTTGTAAATTATTGACTACTCCCGCGAAAAACTGGACTGGATGCTTATCCCGATAATATTTATGAATATCAAAAAAAATAGCAAAGTAAAAAAATTATTGCGGTCATCAATTAATTGATGATCAACTCGATTTAGGCATCACATTTGAGCAGCTAAGTCATTATTGTGCTCAAATAACAGGTCATAGCTTATCGAATGAGGTCATGAGAAAATGTTAGAATTTTAGACCTTAACCAATGTAAATCAATTTTTTTGAAATCTTCGATTAGACCAGGGCGGAACTGTAAAAAAACGACTACATTTGGCCGTTGACGGAACACACATTGATTTTTGCAGTAAAAGTTATGGAATAACTCGTTTAACAGTAATTGACTCCACCTCATTCTCAAAAGAATTGGGAACATTAAAAAAATCGAAATGTTCAAAAATTTAAAAAAAATCGTTTTTTCCCTACTTTTCTCACTCCTAACTTTAAAACGGTTCATTTTAGAGCAAAGTTATGTGTGAATAAAAGTTGTGTGATAAAATTTTCTACAAGATAGGATTGGTTAAAAAAATTAAAACATCTAACCCTTGCCGAAAAATAACAATAAATATAAAAAAAGGGAAAAACGCCTTTTTTTATTGTATTCTTTTACCGCTTAAATGCATTTAGGACCCTCATAGTTCGCTTAGAAAATTATTTTGGTGTAATTAAAAAGCACATTTATTTTCATCAAAATCCATCTAGTAGATTGCGCATATTAATTGTGTAATCTAAATTTATTTTAAAAAAATTCAAATTTTTTGAAAGCTTGCAAGTCAGAAACTTAAGTTTATAGAAATTTGAAATTTTTTCATATATAAAACAGCACTTCATCTATCAAATGTACTTTACAAAATTAAAACCGGATTATTAGGGCAGCCTCAGGATTTTTTGCGAAAATTGGTAATAAACTTCAAAACAGTGCTAGGCGGCTGCGGATTCAGTTGATGGAAGCATGGTGGCACGTGGTCTGATTCGGTTCATTTCTTGATAACCTCCCTCCTCTATGTGGCTCTACGTAACTTAAGCCAAAATTTAATTTTGGTGGTACTCTAATAAATTTTATCTCATTATTTCCAAAAAAAAATGTAGCCTGTTTTGCTCCACATGTTTTGTAAAATAAAAATATTTTCCACAAAATTCGTTTGTATGTGAAACAATTTGCAGAGAATTTAAGTAATTTGAACACTATAGCAACCCTATATTAGTTTTATCGATCATGTTTTTTGAGCCATAATTGTTATATTTCAAATATACCAATCCAAAATAAACACTTACCTCTCTGACTCCACTTTAAATATATTCCTTGGCACTGCGTTCATACCAGTAGTCTGGCAAAGTAGTTTTGCGCCAATTTCATTATTATTATTCATGAATGAAGAGTATGGTATTTGGTTCCATATTCTTGAAAATTCATCGGCTGTGATAAAATTGATAATCGAAAAAGTTAATCCGTAACTACCTTGAATCAATAATAGGTTTTACCTAATATGCAGCTGAATGTAACGCCCAACAGTCCATTTGTTTGTTTTTCAGACATAGCGCCAATAATCAGATCAATTTGTTCAACGTTCTGGTACATGTTCTTCAAGGTGTTCAACTCCTGTGAATTCACATATGAATATAGATTTTGGTATTAAATTATTTTGAATTTTTTAAACTATTTATTTAATTTATCTGTTATTTTATTATTGCTGTTTTGTCAGAATTATTGCGACTGCATTAAGCCTATTCTCCTTTATAACAGCTAGCGAAGGTTGTTACTGTATGTATGACATTTATTTGATTTAGATATATATGTATGTGAAAATATGTTCATAGAGGACTATCAAATCAAAGGTATTAAATTGAGTATGCAATTTATTAGTAATTTATTTCACTTAACGGATATCACGATTGGGTATTTGAAACATAGTTCCTTAGAAGCAAGTATGTTACCAGATTATGTTGACTATTTTTTTGAATAATCGCCTTTTACATATGTCTCACTCAAATTGTTGCTTCAGTTTTTTTTATCTTAATTGCCACTTACCTTTACTGCAATATAAGGCTCTAAGGACTTCCAATCATTGACTTTCGTGTTGGCACACACTTCAAGATATTTTACATAGCCAGCTAGACCGTGATCTCGTCCCCTTTGTATGTCGAGTGCCAAACAATTTATGCCGTCGTTATTGTTTTTCGATTTAAAACAATTATTCAATACCTATAGAAAATTGTTCAATTACAACACAATTAAAGCTAAAATAAATTATTGATCTTACAATGGATTTATAGTAAAGATCTGCTTTATGTGGACTGGATCGAAGCATTCCATCCAGGAGTGAATGAAACTCACATTCTTGATTCAAAAAATCGGAGTTGTGCACGTAGTCACGCAGCTCCAATAATTGGGAACTGATTCCATTGCTGCAGGTGAAGAATATGAAAGTTTAAAAAATATGGTCTTGTGAAGAATTCCAAACGTGTCCGGAATGAGTTAGTCAATATATACTTATAAACGACGAATCTTAGATGGTTAATTGGAATTTACAATGAACTAGCGAAAAAGCAAGTTAGTGGCAGTTGCTCCAGTTTCTGGTTAGCATGAACAACGTTCAATGGAAATTGTAAGCATCTTTGTTGGTGATATTCCAAAGCAATTCACTTTAAATTGTCAGGAAAGTAAGCGTAAGATCGGCGAGCGATTGCACACAAGAAGCTGATGGATTTATGGCTATTCCATAATGATTAATGTTGTTCCTGCTTATTGAAGTGATATTTGCAAGAATATTGTAATAGTGGCGCTACCTACACTTGTATTAGGAGAGGTGGTTTCTCTGTGGGAACATAAATTGATTGGAAACAATTTCGAAAATTCATACAGTTATCATATAAAAGATATTGATTCTCTACGAAACCATACTGTACCAGGTCTTGATGGTATCTCCGTTGATGACCTCAAATTAATCAAAGAAAATATACTCTCGTGAAATTAATAAATGTATTAAACAGGGAAGATTCTCGGAATACTTAAAAATCTCTGCAGTTATACCGATTTTTAAAGGGGGTGATGAAACTGACCGAAACAATTACAGACCAATCTCACTCTTGAATTCCTTAAGTAAAATCCTCGAAAAAAATGTAGATTCCCGAATCAAAGAATTCTCATAGCAAAACGAAATCTTGGAACCAGTACGGATTCCAGGCGGACAAAGACACAACAGATGCCATTCCTGATGTAATTAGATTTGTAAATGAGTACTTGGATAAGGGCCACTACGTTGCAGCAGTTTTCGTGAACCTAAAGAAAGCCTTCGACACAGTTCCACTTGAAACTTTAATCACCAGGCTCGGTGAATATGGAATTGTTGGAAAAGCAAATAAATTAATACGCAGTTACTTGACGGATACATTTCAAAACACACTAATTGGAGGTGTCAAAAGCAAAACTGCTGAATTTAGCATAGGTGTTCCGCAGGGCTCGATCCTAGGACCAACGCTATTTCTACTTTATATCAACTCCATAAAAAAGCAGACCTTGTTGCGAAAGTGGTTATGCACGCAGATGACACTGTACTCGTATACTCAGATAAAACTAATCTCGAAATTTAACAAAAAGTTAATGCTGACCTGGACAGGTATTGGTATTGGCTTCTACAAAGTAGGCAATAAACGCGGGAATAACAAAATATATTGTTTTCAAACAAAAGACAAGACTGGCATACAACCACACGTAAAAATCATTGACACAACCCTCCAGAGAGTAGAACAAATAAAATACTTAGGACTACTAATAGACGAGAAACTAACATGGACTCCACACATAAATGATCTAAGGAAAAAACTAGCTGTCTTCATTGGTCTTCTACGTCGCTTCTACTTCTTTCCAAAGAAAAAAGATCCAAATTATCTATGCGTACCTCCTTTCCAAAATTTCCTACGACATCTTGAATTGGAGCCAAACCTCTAAAGGTAACCTCATGATCATCCCCAGACTAGTAACCAAGGCGTATAAAATCATTTACAATCTCTCTATGCCAACTCCAACGAGCGAAGTTTACAAAACAGCCCAAGAATTGAATTTGCAAGGCATGTTTTCCATGCAAAAAGCTAAATTCATACATAAGAATTTACACCGTAATGAGTACGCAACTGTGAACTTAGATAGAATTGAGGGAAAAGCACTTACAGAATGAGAAACATTTATAACATAGCTATCACATTTTCCAGAACTGATCGGCTAAAAGAAGACCCTTTCAACAAAGCAGCTAATTTTACAATACACTACCGGACAAAATTAAAAACATAGCGAACTCAACTTCCTTTAAAACGACACTAAAAAATATCTCCTTCAGGACCAACATTCGAAGTAAGTTACAAGTACAATTAGCTTCATTAAAATGAAAGCCAAACATGTAATCAACATGAAATAATTAATAAACATATATTCTGAATTATTAATCTAACTAAAATGATACTAAAACTCACAAATTTGGTACGATCCTTTATACCGATTCTTATCGTCTGATAGCTTACTGAAAATTTAGTGGAGAGAAAGATTGAAGAAAACGGAGGTGGTTTTAGTTGGTAGAAATTCAGCATGCCGAGAGGCAGGAGCTGATCGGTATCTTTTGAAGATTTCCACCTCCCAACGTTGAAAAAAAGATTGTACCAATATTTTAGTTTAAAAAAATACCCGTTTGTCTGTCTTAATGTTGTTTGTCGTCACACAGACCCTAATCTTCTTCTTAATTCTGAAACATTGCACTCTCATTCATAGATTTGAGTCCATATATCGTATTAGTTATATTAAATATTAAATTAATTCAAGCTATTAATTAACTTAGTTGACAAAAATTATTTTGGGACACTTCTCCAGTTCGTGTTCTCTATTTCTATAGTCTCACATAAATTTCTTTTCTTCTGTATAGTCCTTACCCTGCCATAGAAATATTTCAAAATTTGTTCTCTTAGTGATCTGACATGAGGTACTGAAATATCTCGTAAAATGTTAAGTCGCAATCATCGATCTATTCAAAAATGTAGCATGCATTCTGTATGAGTCCTTTTCGTCAAATATTCTGGTATTCATGAAATATACATTGTAAATTTAAAGCTCACCAATGCTCATTTAATGCGACTACGTCAGGCATCATGGAAAGATAAAACCGACTCGCAGCCACTCCAAATTCACTGCTCACCGTCCTCCGCAAATGAATAGACCGTGGATCAGCCACCATTGAAGCCAAGCGTTCACCAATAATTATTGGTAACCACCAATTGAAGACGATTGCTTCATATTCCTTGATATTCTGCGTCTGAGCCAATTTGAACAATTCATCGTCGGACAAATGTGGATGTAACTCCTTCAATTTTCGCGCTTTGATATTATGCGACCGCAAGAAAATTGTATACAAATGCAACGAGAATGGATTGCTATTGACTCGACTATCACCTGTAAAACACGGAAGATTTATTTAAAATAATTATGTTGTTGTTCGTAGATACTTTACCAGCCATGTAACAATCGTCCGGATTGGATGCGACACAAAATGCAGTCGAATATTGGGCGAATGGAAGTAAATTTTGTTTTGGATTCGACGGTCCAGACGATTTCAGTAAACCATCCTGGAAAGATCTCATTCGGATTTGTGCTTTGGTGGAAACTCCATACAATGGAGACAGATCCAATTTGCCATTTTCCTGATTAAGCTGTAAATAATTCGAAAAACCTCTCAAATTGAAGCTAAATATAAGTTAGAATAGATAGTTTTTCATTAAATATGAAGTGGAAAAGAAGAAGTATTTTGAAAAAAATCTTGTTCAGAAAAAATTTCAGATATTTTAAATAAACAAGTGTTTTAAGGTACATTTTTGAATTATGGCAATGTAATGTAATGTGTTCTAATCATGCCGCTTAAGTAGTAAGAACTTTATTTTCAATAGTGACTAATTGCGCGGTAATCTCTTGTTAGACCAGGGCGGATCTGTAGGACTAAATTTGGCCGTTGTGCGGAAGCACGCTGATTTTTACAGGAAAAGTTGTGGAATAACTCGTAAAACAATAATTGATCTATGCTTCCTCTCAAAAAAGACGGGAACATTAAAAAATGCGAAATGTTTAAAAAAAATCAAAAAAAAATCGTGTTTTTCCTGCTTGTCTCACTCTTAACTTTAAAACGGTTCATTCCAGAGCAAAGTTACGTGAAAATGAAAGTTGCGTGATAAAATAATCTACAAGATAGGAATGGTTTAAAATTCTAAAATATTTAACCCTTGCCGCAAAATAGCAATAATTAAAAAAATGGGGAAAAACCGTTTCTTATTCAATTTTTTTACCATTTTAAATAAACTTGGGACCTTCATAGTTTGCCTAAAAAAAATTTATAATAGGATAAAACAGCACACAAATTTTCATCAAAATCGAATCAGTAGATTTTACATTTTTTTACACATAGAAGAGCGCTTCACGCATTGAATGCATTTTACAAAACCAAAAAAATACGTGAGAAATAACTTTAAAGTATGCTTCTTTTAAATATTGAATTATGTTCATTATTTCCTGAGATACAACCGATCAAAGGTGACGGGCATTTGCGACGAATTTAAAAAAAGTTATAAAAAAAGCATTTTCTGGGCTTGTAGTGGAGCCATTTTCACCTCTTTTTATGAGCCAATGTAACTCAAACAGAGAAGCCTAAATATCGCACTACAAAATCCCGAAGACGCTTTTACTATGTTATAAATAAATTAATTTATAAATAAATTAATTTATTTATAACAAAATAAAATCGCATATATTTTCCTATGTTGAAGTTTTTTCTAGAAAAACTTTCCAAACATATATTATATATATATTGAACTTAAAATTATTATTTATTTAATGTGAAAGTTATAATTTTCAACAATTTTATTTTATTTATTCTTGTAAGCGTGCATTCTTGCGCTGTGGACTGGAAAGATCTTCTGTTTCTTCAAAATCTTCATCATCATCATAATAATCAACTTCAGCTTTTAGCTTCAATATAACACTTACCATTTCGGCTGGTCCAAATGTGCAATTACTACTAATTGCTTGAGCATTCCTTACGTAGTTATGGCATGAAACGAATGAGAGTCCATCGCGTGGCTCATCGCCTTCTAAAGGTGCACAAGCAGGATGTCGCGAACGGGGTGGAAGCAACCGATGATCTGATGTGCAGCATTTAATAGGATCGCCATTACCTGCACAATTAATTAAGAATTAATTCAGTTGGTAGAGGTTATATAGTCCAAAATGATGAAATTGTGGATGTAAGCTACAAATTTTCACTATCATTCATTAAATATTTTTTATAGAATATATTTCAAGGTTTTTTAAATTGACGATCATCTATCATAATGCTTGCTTCCTCGTAAAATATCTCGATGTTATTCTAACAAAACCTTAGAGTATTGATAAAGATATTTTCGAAATTTCTTTTGGCACAAACATCTAACTTACGCATTGTCCTGGACACTGGTTTGCTAAGATCGTGTTCAATGAACTGAGCCCATTGCAATAGAACTAGATTGAATTCTGGTTGGCTTTGTTCTGCTTCGAGCGTTGAGTCCGCACTTCTTGCAATTTTTCTTGCTCGAGGTAGAATTGGTTCCTTAAGCATCTTAAATCGGATAACGAAACTAATTAGTTTTACAATACTCATAATTTGACATTGCATTTGAATCTTCATTGCGTTGATTAGAAGAAGATAAACAATACTAAGGATGTTGACGACCAAACAAGTTGGAAACTGATAGAAGGACATCATTGACGATGCTTCTGGTGGTAAACGCAATAATTTCATGTTAAAACCAAACGTATCATTTGTACTATGTTTCGATATGAGTTCTCTCATACTAAAATAGTAATACAAAAAAAATTAAGTTATTTACCTCATAAACTCCATCCTTATATCTTGCTGGCAATAATCGTGTGTAAGCATTTTCATTGTGATCATCTAGTTCTTTACATTTCCGATGAATATCCGTATTCTCCGGAATAACTTTACTAGTAAGATATTGAGCACACTCAGCAGGATTAATATTGGCCGGTATACAATTCTTGTTCATAAAATATTTATTGGATCTCATCACAGTTCTGGTTACTTCTTCGAGTCGTTTGCTTCTTGGATTTGGTTTACTTTCCAGGTATTGTGTATATGCTTCAGTGGCATCTTCTGCTACAGTACCAGTAGATTGCAAGCGCATTTCTAGACTGTGATTTTTAGAAAATAATAAAAAATTAATGGAATTAGTTGATAGTGCGATCGAATCTCAACGAGATTGTTTTTTTGTAAAGTCAACAATTTCAGATATACAACTTAAAAGATCATTTTAAGGCCTTGTATTTCAAAAACTACAAATTTTACAGGAAAACATTTACAAAAAAGAAAAACAAATTTAGTTATAAACAAATCCATAACGAGTTTTTTCGTAGGATCAACCGCTTCTGGGATATTGACAATAAGCTTTATTTAATCCAAAATGGAAACTAATGCTGGCGCTTTACAAACTCTTCTACTAATCGCTTATAAAACTTTGAGGGTCAAATTTTTGCAAAAAAAAATAATGAATTTGAACTGGACTCATTATTGCCGACTAAATCGATTTTACTTTCTGTTCTTTTAAGATTAGGACGAACCATTGAATGTGAGGATATTTTTTATCCCTCGAATTCACCAGTTTTACTTTCTTAGTTGAATTTTCACTTGCTTCAATATTTGGATTTTTTTAGGAAATAATATTGTAACAAAAGATGCTGTCAATTAACATTTAGAACGTTTTTTTCGCAAGGAAAATTCGAAAAAAAAAATTTAACAGCGGAATCCACAAATTGGTAAAATTTTGGGTAAAAAGTATTGAGTTTTACGCGAATTATTTTGATATGAATGAATATGTAAAAAATCATAATATTATTTATCAAATTAAGCTTTGGACACTTTGAATCCACTAACTAATGAAAAATTAAAAAAAAATGGGACAACATTCACTCCTAATTCAAAAGGATCTATACACGTACTAGACTAACTGATTTGTTGACTGTATCCCATTGTCTTTGCTATTTAATTCTGAATCCTTTGATCAAATCATAATTTAAGATGCTCGGACACTGTCAAATCTATGTACACTATTTTTTTGCATATACAGGACAAATTTTTTACTAAAAACTCTATAATAAAATATAAAATTGCATAACAATCTCAACATATCAGTCAAAATTTTACAACATTAACAATTTACCTTGCATCATGATTAATTGATCGATGTCCTGAGTTAATTGCTTGGCGATATTCATCATCAGGTATTCTGTTCAATTTTTCCAAATTGTCATTCGATATCTGATTGAGTTGGTTTTTTGCTAAGAAAATAATTATCAGAAAATTTATAAGTTAATTAAATATGTTTGCTGCAAATCTGTTTTAATTTGAAAAAAATTTATTGATCTCGTACTTCAACTGTTTTAGGTGTTAAAAATTCATTCCACTAAAAATTAAATGTGAGTTTATTTTTTGGATAATACGATTGGATGGAAAACTGTGTTTTAAAGAGTTTAGACTAGCGTTCTTAGGGATTTTTTCATAGTTCCGATTTAAAATTTTAACAATTCTACGCTTTTAAAATGTGTAATGGATTATAAGAAATTAATATACTATATTCAGGCAAACAAAAATTGAAAGTGCGACATTCACGAGTGTTAGAAATGAATATTACGTGCTACAACGTAAAAGGTGCATATTGGTATTTGAGAAGTTTATGCATTTGCATTCAAGTACTTACGACCCTATACTATAGGCTCTTTCTACAGCTATGTGGGTTGATTTTACTATTATCATTTTATAATATTCTGAATTTTTTTAAACAGATGAAGTTAAGGGGTAACCCTACTTTAGGATTTTCAAAAAATCGATTTGTTTCTTGGCTTAAATTGTACTTTAGGGTCATAAAAATGAGGTGTTGGTAGCTTTATAGCGTGGAAAAATTTCTGAAGGACTAATTGAGCGGCTTTGCTGCACCGCGTCCCAGAGCCCCGCGCACGCTGTCGGTGAATCACGCGCCGCTGGGCGCAGCTGCTCCAATATACCTCCCGGGATAATAAGTAGTCTTGTTACCTACATCACGTGAGGTATTTATAGTTTCAAAGAAGGTCAATAGATGTCGCTCATAAGACGCTTATGTTTTTGACTACTTAACAGCTACAAAAACTTTAAACGCGTTTTTCTCAAAATCACTTTTTTCTAGCTTACCGGTAAGATTATTTTGGAACGGGTGCATGGATCTATTTGAAATTTTGACAGTAACTTTGAAATACCAAAATCTAGTGAAGTACGTCGGGATTTTTTGATTAATTGTTTATTTTTAATTTTATTTACAACTTACGGCTAAATTTTTTGTCAAAAATCGTTGTTTTTTATCAAAAAAATCTCCTCCGTACTTTACTAGCTATAAGTATGCATTTCAAGGAAAAATTTAGTTTTTTGTTCTAGGAGCGACCGTTCGAGAGAAAAGTTACCGGTAACTTTTTAAAGGTGGATCACACAACAGCCGAATATGGGGTCCTGTGGCCGCCATTTTGGAAAAAAAATATTTTTTTTGTACATTTTGAGTTATACAATATACTATCATAAGCGAATTTGGTGTTTTTTAATTTATTTACTTACGAAAAATCATGAAAAAGGGGGCCTCTAGAGTAGTGTTACCGCTTAAGACAATTTTTTTGAAGACAGATTTCATTGGTATTGAATTTATTTTCGATTTTTCTAGGTAAATAATTGGTACATTTGCAAATATTAAAATTGTGTTGGATGATGTTTTCCTCTATAGGCCCATTAAATTTATTTCTTAGTTTCATATGTATGATCGATTTGATTCCGATAAGAAATGCAACAATACAACTACAATTAATCGATCGATTTTGCAACGGAATCCCCGATAATGAGATAAGGCGGAAATTCGTGGTAAATCAAATCAACATGCGAAAATAATATTTACATAAACTTTTCCCAATAACTCTATCAAGTTTTTGATAACCTTATCGTACAGTCATCTATTACGCGTAGCGAAAGCAACATTGATTCATAAAACGAATAAATGACAAAATGTTCGTGTTTATTTTTACTCTACAAATGTACACATATCATCGAATCTAAATCTGTTGCTGTGGAATTATCATAAGCTGTTTAGCACTGCAATGCACGTATGTACATATTGGACTTCTCAGATGGACAAAGAGTACGGACGAAGGTGTAAAATTGCAAAGCTCGCATAATCCATTGTTTTCAGCATATGCCAACAATAATTGTGAATCTGAACCAGTATAAGCATAAATTCACTGCTTAAAACTCTTAAGAAAAATTGGCTCAGGTTAGACTTCCTGCATATTTTGTTAGCTTACATATCTTACAATTAAAGGTTTTACACTTCGTATCGAAGCATAACGACAGTGTCTATTGTTTCAATCTTTCGATCACATGGATAACACCAACATACATATCTACTTACTTGATTCGAAGTCCGGGATGTATCCCTCTGCACATCCTTGCACAAACACGATCACAAATAGCAAAAGATACTCCCAGGTGACCTTCATTTTGCACTGGAATAATGCGATTTACCGATACTGAACAAATCAATAGCTCCACATATGTTTTCGCACTTTAAATGCACACTTTGTAAACTTTATTATACACTTGTGGTTTGATGGGCTCTTACTAATCCACTTGATGTAAGCAGAGATTCGGATGTGACTCCCTTATCAATTTACTGGGCACCAAACTGCTTTGGTCAATGCAATACTAGAGTTTGTTGACGAAGCTCGCAGCTTTTAATCCACACTAAACAGCATGAAACTCTCTACTGTGAAGAAAATATGCAAAGATTAAGACGAACAGGGTCTTCGAATCGGAGAAGGCGCCCGAGGGTCAACTGATGGGTTGCAATTGCACTATGTAGGTATGTATATGAAATACGAATAAATAATTATCATACTCTAGCATTTTCCCTCAAATTTAGGTAGCAAATTGTCGGTTTTCCGAATCAAATTAGAGCTTGTACAATATTGAGATGGAAAATCATCAATTTGATTCGGAAAATCAATAATTTGATACGAAAAACAATCGATTTGAAGCAGAAATGCTACAAATGTATGGTAGGGGAGATCGATGGCAAAAGTAACATGTAATAAACTTAACAAGCTTCCGATAAATTCACAGAAACGATTTGAACAATATATGCACCTAGTAAATACATCAAAGAAGACAAATATAAGTCTCCTCTCTCTCTTGACTTAGTCGCAATAGATCCATTATATGATAACAAGTGTCGCAGGACTATTAATAAATTTTGATAATCAAAGTCAATAATTCCAGTTTTCATTTTTTTGTGTTTAGTATTAGCAAATTTCTTTCAATCTTGGCCTAAGAGATGAAAGCAACAATCGCTGCGAACGACAAACAGCCTTGTAACAATTCTTATGGCTATATTTTAATCCTTAAATATTTTTGCTACAATAGGACAAACGTAGAAGATAATTTATTATATTTTATTTCTACACATTCAGTTGAAAATAGCCTAGAAAAGTTTCACCTACGCTAATTTTATTGCTGAGGTAGGTATTTGGTTGGTGTTATTAAATTACTATTTTGTTTTGCTCTTATCAAATGTTATTGAAAGCACAGTAGTGCTAGCTAGAAAATAATTATGGACCACCAATCTGGAGCTTGGATCAGACTAAAATAAAGCGTTGGTGCGTCATTTTACCGAGCGCATAATCCTTTCTTGCTTTTCGAAATATACTGAGTCATATACATATATATAATGTGATGCGTAATGCTTGATATTTTATATTATATTCTTAGTTTTATTTATATGAAGACCAATGATTTTGTTCCAATGTTAAGGTCAAAAAAGATAGTTGGAAGGTAAATGGGTTTTCAGCTTCAACAAAAGAAAGTTTTCTTGCAAATATGTGCCACGATGAAAGCTCCAGACTCATAATTATTTTTTATTGATAGCATCTTAAACTCTTTAAATTTTAAAAAAATGTACCATGTTTTTTAAAAGTTTTTTTGCTAAGACGAATTAATCTGATTTTGTTATATTTTTTACATTGTGTTAAATAAAATCAATTTACTATTTCTGATTGATGGTTACAAAGGGCGCAAACTTTTCATTTCTTCCAACACTTGCAGTGGCTCTTAATTGCGAAGTCTTTTACATGTGAGTCCACTCGAACGACGCATAATTGTGGCGTATGAATTCAAAAGAGCGTAAGTACCAAAACAAAAATTTGTAGAAACTGTTGTAAAATTTTCAGCGATTTCTTTTATTAGCCAATTGTTTGCTAGAGCAATTAAAGCACACTATATACTCTATAAAGCATTCTATATACTCCACAAATCATTGGTATGGGCTCAAAGTGCGAGTTTTATTTTTTTTAAATTATTTAGCAATTGTCTACTTTTAGTATTATCTTTATTATTAAAATTAAACTATCATCAAAATAGTTTATTGTCATTAGTACTGATTACGTGTACAAAAATTTGTACGAATCGGTAGAAGTAGCTCAAAAGTCAAGAAACAAAGTTAAATTTAAAAAAGAAAACCTTTTAATATTTTCATTATTTTTAGAATCACTAAATTAGAATCATAATGTTTTGTTGTCATTAGTATTGAGCGTGTAATCAAAGTTTCATGAGATTCGATTCAGTAGAAGTAATTCAAAAATCAGTCACAAAATTACAAAGACAGATTAAAGAAAACGTTCTCATAATTTTACTATCATAACTGTTAAATCATTATCTTAATTTTTGATTGTCTTAAAGAATAAGTATGCGTACACAATTTTACAATAATTGGTTAAGTAGTTCAAAATTCAATCGCAAGGTTGGAAGCAAACATACCAAATGAAGTTAAATGAAATTTTTTAATATATTTTCGATATAAATCTCTTCAAATATTGAAAACAATCTTTCCATCTTCAATATGAGGACCTTTAAAGCTCGAAGAAATCATTGCGTAGATTTCTAATGATAGAGTTATACAAAATCGTCTAATTTCATCCTTCAAAGAATCGATAATGTATGATTCAAAAATACAAAAAATAATAATGACTTATTTGCTGTGATATATTTTTTTAAAAATAATTTGACTTTGATAGTTACTTTAACATATTATTTTTATTCAAATATAAAATGAAAGCAATGATACAACTCCCTGTAGTCCAGATATTCCGATGATAATGAATGAAATTTTAAATTTTAAATGTGTGAATAATCACGGTTGAGATATTCGTTCGCATTTGAATCATTAAACGTTTTTTTTTTGTAATATATTTCTTTGCGGCCTATCAAATATAAGACACTTTCATAATAAATTTATGAGAACAAAGTAAAATTGAATCTATTTAGCTTGTTCTTTTTAATCCAATTTTTTCAACTTTTGATTAAAAATGTTTCTCTTTGAAATATAAGATCATTTCCTAAATGACGTGAGCCTCAAACAGCCTCAAACAGAAATACGATATCTGATAACGCGATTGTTTATTTAATTTAATTGAGAACACTTTGATTATGTTCGAATTACATTTGACAATGATTTTTCCCCATATTTACTGCAGAATAATCATTTTTGATTCAAAATATTTTCAAATTGTAGATCTTCTTCAGTATACTTAATTAGAAATAAATTCGTAGCGACATTTGAATCAACCCGAAATTGTATACACTATGTAATAATATGCGAGTATGTGTATATAGATTTGTGAGGCTTTCTTCAATAAATAGATTTGTAATTTTGTATAGTCAAATATGCTATCTGATCTTGAGGTTATCTTCTTTTCTTACCTTTCTATACTCTGCAGATAGTTTCAGCATGCTGTTTCAAATTATCAGCAAATGCACTAAAAAGAATTCAAATAAATATTGAATTTGTGTACGTTTTCTTAAAGGTAAGCACAAAAATGTATAATTATTTTTAAGCAGTTCTTTTCTTTAATCTCCGAAATAAAACCGTTCAACCGAATTTCGAATTCAACTACCTTCATAATTTACCCAGTATTATTTTCAGCGAATAGTTTAGAAACATTTACCTACATCTGGTAGCACACCGCATACTTACTTGTCAGTCATTTCTAAGTTGTCAAATTTTTGAACTCGCTAATAAATACTTGGGGTTTCTTGGCAAGAAACACCCAATCTTGTGGCGAATATGCCTCCAATCGAGCTAGATAGTAGTCTTATTGCAAAAGATGGCAATGAACAACAATCGGCCACACTTTCCGGACCGATAATCGGCATTATATATCCTCCGCCGGAGGTTAGAAGTATCCTTTTTTCAAACAAATTTAATCGTATAGCGAAATTCTGTCGCGCTGTTGCCGATTGTTCCTTAATTTTACATATTAAGACATCGTTGACAAAACTGCTAGTTTTGTCGCAAGAAATGGACCCGAATTCGAGGCCAGGATTCGTCAGAATGAGCTTGGCAATCCAAAATTCAACTTCTTAAATGCAGGAGATCCGTACCACGCTTACTACCAGCACAAGGTTATAGAGATTCGCGATGGCAAAGGTATTTGCGCTTTGTTTTAGCTCCAGGTGGCTTAATTACCTATCTTACCTTGTCTAGCACCGGATGGAGCGCAAAGCTTGATGCCGGGCATCAAGCAGCTGTCGGTCACCTCGGCTGCGCAACAAAAACAACAAGAGCTCCTTAAACAAGTCGCCGAACAACAATTCGTCCCGAAAGAGCCGCCTGCTGATTTTGAATTCATAGCTGATCCGCCGTCTATTTCAGCACTAGATTTGTGAGATTGATTCGCACATACTTGGCAATTCTGCTGCAACCTAACTCTCGTTTCAGGGACATTGTGAAGCTGACCGCGCAGTTCGTAGCAAGAAACGGACGTCAATTCTTGACAAATCTGATGAATCGCGAGCAGCGAAACTATCAGTTTGATTTTCTACGACCGCAACACTCGCTCTTTCAATATTTCACCAAGTTGTTGGAGCAGTATACGAAGATCCTTATACCGCCGAAGGATCTCATGACCAAACTCAAATCTGAAAGTGCGACTGGGAGATCAACCATAAACCTGGTGCTGGATCACGTGAAATATCGAGCGAACTGGCAAAAGCACCAGGAAGCCCAGCGTCGTAGGGAAGAAGAGAAAATTGAACGAGAACGGGGTAAATTCATGCATCATTCCGTAATTTGAATAACATAAAACCGCTGAGAATGTCTCAACTTCTCTGTGAAGACAGCATTTTAGAAATTGCTGTTTTCGAGGTGCCTGATCCGTTTGAATACATGAATAACTTTGAAAACTTGGTTCTCTTTCATGCCATGCCATGCACTACGTTACGTTTTCATAACTAACATAAATCACCCATTCCCAGTGTATTGCAATTTTACATTATTTGTTCTCCCTTCCAGTGGCATATGCCCAAATAGACTGGCACGACTTTGTTGTTGTCGAAACGGTAGACTATCAGCCGTACGAAACTGGTAACTTCCCACCACCCACTACACCGGAAGAGGTAGGTGCTCGCGTTCTAATGGAGGAGCGCCTCATGGAAGACGACGGAGACATTGAAATGCAAATTGAGTCGGACGACGAGGAGCCGGACGGTCGAAGTGTTATTAAAATGTCGACCATGGAGAATCGAATCGGCATTCCTAATCCTGCTCCGAACGTGAGCAGTTATCATTCGAAGAAGGACAACATTCAAGTGCAAGATATGGACGAAGCGTCCAGTGACGAGGATACTCCCCCAGCGCCTACCAGTTCAGTGCCGCCGGTGGCGCAATTGCAACCGCCCACTCACGATAAGGTGATCGTGAAGAAATATGATCCGAAGCAGTCACAGAAGACGGTGAAGGCGCCAGTCACCTCTGATGAGTATTTGATTTCGCCAATTACAGGTGAAAAAATTCCTGCTTCGAAAGTGGCAGAGCATATGCGTATTGGATTGTTGGATCCACGCTGGGTCGAACAGCGCGACAAGCATTCTGTCGACAAGCTGAATCAGGACAATGTAAGTAGTGATTGGACAAGTGGCAATTGATTTCGCATCATTTTGCACAGGTATACGCCATTGGCACCGCAATCGAGGCAAGTCTCAAACAACTGGCTGAGCGACGTACTGATATTTTCGGCGTGGGAGATGAAGAAACCGTTATAGGTAACAATGAAAGGAATCGACATAAGGTAGAATGCATAATATTCACGACTTTACAGGTAAAAAATTGGGCGAGGAGGAAACCAAGAAAGACGATCGAGTAACTTGGGACGGGCACACGTCAAGTGTGGAGGCTGCCACAAGGGCTGCTCGCGCAAATATCACATTGGAAGAACAAATCCATCAGATTCACAAGGTAACTGCATATGCACCTTTTAAAGTTTTCATTTGGGCAACATCTTGATCTGTTACACGTTTCATTTAACTAATTCAAGGTAAAAGGACTGTTGCCCGATGAAGAAAAAGAGAAGATTGGTCCAAAACCGGCTTCTTCGGGTAAATCGACTCTGTCGGCTCCACCGCTACCCGCGTCAAATCCGCCGATCAACATGCATCAATCTAAACCCAACGTATCAGCGTCATCAATAGCTCATCCTCCACCAGTCCCGGTGATGATGATGCCCATGCGTCCTCCGCCAATGATGCGTAAGTCAATTCCAATTAATGATTCTTAATGCCTGATCTCTACAAACTTTTCATTGCAGCGCCACCGTATCAAGTGGGCTACATGCCGGCTATGCAGCCTGGGGCACCAATTGCTCCAGCACCTCCGGTGATGGACCAATCCATGATGATGTCAATTGATGACGAGCCGCCGAATAAAAAATCACGAAATGAAGATCACTTGATTCCGGAGGCTCAATTCATATCCATGCACAAGGTTTCACTTATAAATAGAGCCTCGCTTGCGCAATTCGATAAATATTTCTTTGCAGAGTCCTGTGACAATTCAAGTCCAAGTGCCAAATGCTGACAAGTCCGAATGGCGTCTCAACGGTCAAACAATTCCGGTCGTGCTAGACCTGTCCGAAACTGTTTCGGCGCTTAAAGCAAAGGTGCAAGACGAAACTGGAATGCCTCCAGCGAAGCAAAAGATTTCCTACGAAGTATATTTTATTATTATGGTTTATAATTCGATTTGAACACTTAAATGCTTGTTAATCACTTCACAGGGAATGTTCTTCAAGGACAGCAATACAGTCGCCTATTACAATCTTTTAAGCGGAACCACAGTCTATTTGCAGATCAAAGAACGTGGAGGAAGAAAAAAATAAATTTATGTCGCTTGTATTGTTGCGTAACTAATGCAACTGATTTTATTCTCAATATCTGCTAAAATAAAGGTGTTCTTTAAAAATGTTCCGGTTATTCTTACTTCAAAAATGATTGCTCTTTTTTTGGCGGGAAACAATTGAGTAGTTAATTTTCTGAAAATTAAAACAGAATGTCACAACAAAAGCTATGTAAGGGCGGATAAAAAATAGTCAACCATTCTTGGAGAGCGAACTTTCGCTGGCTTAATTAGTAGTCCCTCAGACTACTAGAACGGCTTGTCGGGACATTTTACTTCTATAATGTATAGCTGCTCTAAAGAGTGTTTTACACGGTCGGTTCAATTATCAGTTTGGTTTCAATTTTAACTCAACCATCTGTTTTACTCTAAAATATGAATTTTCAGACGATCAGTTTTTAGGCGTCAGTTAATTGTTTATTCGTTCAACTGATCTACCTATATTTATACGAATTTCGTCAGTTATTATTTAATTATTCTGACCGAATTGTTCTCTTGAGTTTTGAAGTTAAAAGTTAGTTTAACTGAGACGAAGCTCGTAGCTAGAGAGCTTGGCCCTCACCAGAAAGTTCAATACACATCGCAGAAAAGTCAGCAGATTAAAAGAAATTGATCATTAAATGCAACTAAGAAGTGATTAATTTAAATAACAATATAGAAATATGCTACAACTTTTTAAATTTGTATAAAAACTGTCTTTCTGTTTCATTAATATGCACTTCTTCAAATTCCGTAGAAAGAACTGTACAACAGCAATTCTTTACGATTGAAAGTCGTCAGTGGTTCAGTATAAATTAAATACCATACATTTTTGATGTGAGTATGAAGAAATTTCAAGATATTATGTCTTTAAAATTGGATAGACCTTAATTTTCAAACCATGAACTAGCTTGGCGATTTACGCGACTTGTACGGGAACGCTTATAGCTTCTGAAATGTGCTAAGCAAATCTAGTTATTACAGCATGCAGTTGTCTAAACAAACGCGTCATTTTTTGTACCTATTATTGTTCTTGCAGCGCAAGCAGTAAAATATCAACAACAAAAATATTAAAAATGGTGTTAAAAAAATGGGAAAAAATGGATATTAACACTTTCCGCTTTCCTTAGGAAAACTGTCCCAAGCCAGTGTAAAGGAGGAGGGATTCTGACCGATCCTCTGAATAATATCCGTACAACAGGATGCTGAGGTAAAGGTGTGACGAATAATAGGGTGGCGGCATATTTTAAAATACGGTGATCAATCCGGAGCTTTGCAATGGGGCTCCATTGAAGAGATTGTGTCTGTGCTTCCTCGAAACCTCACCAGGAGTATACTTGTACCAAGGGATCCTGGGCTCCAGGGACCGGTTTGATACCGTGATTGATACCCAAAAGCGGGTACTTTCATTTCTAATACAGTTTGGGACCGAATCAATTCGGCAACCCTTCTGTATTGTGGTGCATTGACGTGCTATTGCGTTTACGACAGGAGTGCTGTTACCCAAAAAGCGGCAAGGATGCTGATAGGTCCGAATCCTCACCAATGATTATACAGGAGTCCAGACAAGCTTTGGATGAGATCTGGAACCCATACTCGGAAAAGCAGTACTCATACATTAGTTATGGGCTATTGACTAGTATGTATTCCTTAAGAGGCCCGCGTTTTAATGATTAATTTCGGGGAAAGCACGTTAAACAAGAAACTTATCTGATTATATAGACAAGCTTCATCAATTCAAATATAAATGAAAAATTCGCAATATCAAATAAACTAGAAATTTGCTGCGATAGATTGCACTACACATTTCAAACTAGCACTGAACTATTAATAATACATAAAAAACCAGCGGATGCGTTAAAACTACACACAAAATCAACACATCTCGTACATACGCATCCTGCTGACAATCTCTTATAGTTGGAGGTGTTCAACAAAAACTTATAAGAGGAAGAGATTTTGTCTGAAATATATATTCAGCTAAACTTATTGTTGCAATATGGGTTCATATTTGCCAGAGTTGTCCTGAAAGAAAGCACTGAAAGAATCCATCTGGGGTTTCGCTCTGAAAACTGCAAAGCAGTATTGAAAAATTATGAAACAATTAACAGGCTTTGAAAAAAGGAATTGAGAACCGAGGCAAACACTTGGTTGAAGCACTGGAATTGATAAAGTCATGAATTTACACATATTTAGCTCAGTTCTAGCTGTAGGAAAGTACTGGAATTCTTTTCAAGCCGAAAATGCTAGTTTTCGCCAGCCTTATGACTTCAAGTATACAGAAATCAGTGCAAAATTTCGAACCATCCGCCAAAAAGCATCAAATTTCTCTAGAAGCTATAAATCTCAAAGAGGAGACGCCAACAAATTGGCATTTTATATCGGTTAATCATGCGGATACAACACATTGGATTTACCGATCGACACATCACCAGTAGACTATTGGAAGATCAATGTTTAGTATCGAATAGATAGCAGATAGACCCTTTCATCTTTTATTCAAAACTCCGATTTCAAAATACGCTATTACAAATGTAGTTCATACATTTTGAAATTAAAATATAAAGAAAAAACAACGGAGATATTGTTAAATCATTTTTAAAAATTGATGCTGGGTTCGAGAAGCTGAAGCAATGACCATCAAATAATGCTTGGAATCAAAAATAATGAAAATAAAAAGTCCACATTTGTATTGCAGGTTTCATATGCTAGAGAGTGAAGTGATCATTGATTGACTTTTACTATTAAATAAAATAACTGTGATCAAAATTTGGTCGAGCGTTGGGCCCACCACAAAAAAAATATCTACTCAACGCTAATTACTGAGACTGAACTTATCGTGTGAAAAGCTCTAGGACACGGAAAATATTGCGGTATCTAAATTTGAACGATACAGCCTTCATTGAAGGTGAATTCATAAATAGGACTGGTTTCATGGTCACTAAGTGAATAGGAAACGGTTCATAGATAACCATATTACACTTTCTTTATTTGTCTTAACAATGTCGTCTAATCACACTTTCAATTAGCTATTGTACTGGAATGTTGCATTTACAATATTTAACTACATTATCTTTCTCGTCTGTAAAGCTTTTACCATATCACGAAAACGTTGGAGCATTGGCAAATAAGTATCTTCGCTACCTAAAGTGGGATCACAAACTCGATGCAAGTTTTGAGGTAGAAACTGTCCTATGAACTCGTAATAATTCACTGGAATGTCCACACCAAGCGATGTCTTGTACAGAGTGAACTTTGCACGATACGCTGCACCAAGAAGAGCTGCCTCAGTTGTTTTCTAGAATTTTTTATTAATTCTACATTAGCAACGAAACTTGGTTGTGCTTTTAATATTCTTACTTGTATGTAAACAGGTGCATTGAAAACATCAGCTACAACTTGTAAAATTGATTTGTTGGCAGATGCTCCGCCTGTTGCGACAATTTTCGTACTTTCTCCTGAAAAAAATCGATTGAAATAACTTAACTGGATTGTATGCCACAACCGTACCAAATGAGAAGCCCATATCAGCAGCTATCGCTTTGCGATGCAACATTTGTCCTTCGATTAGGGCGCGAATTTCGATTTGCGGCGAATTAAATCTAATATAAAGCAAAAGAGGTATTGATTTGTATTGTTATAAACCTTATAAATGGTAGTATCACTCACTTTTCCAAACCACTCGATGCATCTGCACTGCGGAGAGAATGTAATGGTCCCCAACGAAGTGTGCCGCCAACACTTGGAATGATTTCGAGAGAATGAAAATGTAACGCCATATGTCCGTTGTTGCCACGTTGTGTCGACTCTAAAATTTCACTGAAGCTGTCCCAATTGTTGTTTGCGTCCGCCCGTTTAAAGACATCACGAACAAGCGAACCATTTCGAAAACTGATAATAGCGTGAATAGTTTTTCAAAAAAAATCCAGCAACCTACTTACCACAGCAGTCCCATGAAAGCATCTTCAACGGGATGCCTTAAAATATGTCCTTCTTGGAGCAAAGTCGGCGCCGTTAAGGTCATCATGATCGTGTCACTAGTACCCAGAGAAATCGCAAGCAACTCTTTATGAACGAGCATACCACATAACGCAGAAGGATTGTCTCCGGTGAAGGCGGTCACCTTGCAACTATCTTTGAATCCATATCGTTGAACAAAGAAAGGACACACATTTCCAATGATGGAGCACGTTTCGACTGGATTTCCCAATCGTTCATCTAGTTTCGGAGCGCACGCCTTAAGGCATATTTTTGACCACACCTTTTTGCGTATATCCAACAAATTCATTCCGGATGCGTCAGCCATATCAATAGGTGCCACATCTCCGACGAATAAGGACGCTAAAAAGCTACTCACGAGAGAGATTCTCACAGTTTTATCGTACGATTCGGGTTTAGTTTGGTAAACTTTCCGAATTTGTGGTCCCGTGAAACGTGAATAGCATTTGGAGCCTGTAATTTCAACCATTTTCTTACGCCCGCCGACCGCTTTTTCCATTTCAACGCATTGCTTTTCGGTCGATCCATCCATCCATATAGGAGTGCGGTTTATCGCAAATGCAGACTCGCCGATTTGTACATGCAAAAATCGATCCGCGTCGAGATCCTTCAACGTTTCTACACCACTTTGAGTCCAATAAACCGAGCCATGTTGCTAAGAAACGTGACATCTATTCAATATCATTTGATGCCGTAAATTGAGCGTACCTGTGCAGATCCACTGAGACTAACTACGGTATTCAGATTGGCTCCTTGTACAACCAAACGATCAAGCACCATGTCCAAGGCTTTCACCCACATCACCGGGCGGGCATAAAATCTGGAGTAGATAATATTGAAAGCTACTACAAAAAAATACAGCATCATTTTCCGCACAGAATAATTTAGAGGGTCCATAACAAAACGCAAAATTATTTTTCAATATTTGAGAAAAATCGTTTACACGAATGGGAACTTTTGTTTCATAATATAGTTGTCTAAAGTAAAATATTCTTTATCTTATGAAGAATATTAGTCAAATGATTTCCGTTCGAAAAAAATTAAAAGGTCTATGCGTGGGAATATTTTCATTTTGTTCTGGACTTCATCAATTATTCAAAATAAAAATCAATGCTCTTTAGAAGTATTTTATCATTGAACACTTATTTAAATGTAAATAATTACATTATTGAACAGTAGACGCTTACTCATGTATCTCATCTCCCACATGTACTCCGCCGTTAGTTTGAAATTCAGGAAGATCCTTGTCAAACTTTACTTCTGCATAAACCAACGTTTGTAAGTTCTTGCTTAGCTGTACGGCTTTTAGCTGGAATATTTATGTTATTCAATGAAATTTTTGTATTATGTTCGACGCCAGAAATTTAACTTCAAGTGTGTTTCTGGCGCTGGTAAAGTAAAAGCTTCTCCTTTAATTATGTATTCATAGAACTGGTTCATACTATTTTTAACAAATTTTATTATTTTTTAAATAGTAAACCATTAAATTCGTTAGGATTGCATCATGCATCAATTGTCATAGAAAATCTGTTCATGGAAAGAAACCGTAAATGTGACCAGAAAAAAACTCATGGGCTAGGTTGGTAGATCAAGCCGTTTATGTAGGAAAGTGAATCTAATTATAATTTAATTTATTTATAAATTGCTACTATAATTCAACTAATTGTTAAAACTTGAAGTTGATTTCATGAGAACTCTTTAATGGTGACGCTGAAAAGTTTTTTTCATTGCATATTCAACACACACCTACACGATTTGCCTTATCAAAGACCGTGAACGCTTAATTGTAGTCTTGCCCTTAACAGACGCTGGAAATTCAGTTAAGTTTAAAAAATACAGTTTGCGATAACCTTAGCCAGAGCTATGTAATTTTCAAAGCAACAATAATTGAACATGAATAGTTCAGAACTATTGATTGGCTATTGTTATCAGCTGAATGATTCGAGGCTAAAAGAAAATATAATCGCACAATGCACTTGAAATTGACTTTAATAATTCAATTATGTATTTGTTTGAAATTTAATAATTATTTTAAATATACCAATAAAGAATTTTATGAAATTTCAAATCCATATTTTAGTTATAAATTGAGCACCTTTTCATTTCAGCAACTAAGAAACATTAGAAAATAAAGGGATGTCGAATACATGTTTAATCATCACTCAGGACGTAGAACTGGCAAGAACTGTGCATATAGGAAAACTCCTGTAGCAAAGACAGAATGTGTGTTAGCTGTACAGCCAAAAAAGAATGTTGCCAGCTAATTTTAAAATATTGATTGCAAAAGAAAAGGAAAAATATTTGTATTTTACCAGTTTTGGAAGGGATGAATGATTGTCAAGAGGACTAAAACGTTGATATTCAATGCACAACAATATGTTTTTGCTTTCATTACCAAATTTTACGTCAGAAGTTGAGTTATACGTTTATTATTTTTAAACTAGGCATTAAAAAAGGAAGGCACTTTCGCTTTTCGTTTAAATGAAATTAAAATATCAATTTGCCATTCAAAATATATATTAAAATTGATACTGAAGATCACGGAAACCTCAAAAAGCTATGGAAGACTCTGAAAGATTACTGAAGACAATGTAATTCTACCGAACGTATTTTAAAAACTTGACAGGTAACTGAAAGCCACAGACCGTATCGAAAATGTACAAAAAGATACGAAAGACTGATATCAATGGAAGGTTTCATAAAACGTCTTTAGCACAAAATGCTATTGAAAGTCACGAACGGATGGCTTCTGACGCCCACGAAACGGTACATAAGTTCAGTTTAGTAGAAAACTACTGAAGTATGCATACTCTACATAACAGAAAAGACTGATGACCATGGAAGGCTTTGTAAGGTACCTTTGGCAGGAAATGCTTTTGAAAGGCGAATGAGTATTTTAATTTTAATTATACAGAACACGAAAATATCTCATTTTGGAGACGTTGCATTTTTAGTTGGTGTATCAAATGTTTAGTTGAAAAATTATGAACTTAGAACTCAACTCCTGACTTTTTTGCTTAAAAATGTTCTCTAATATCACATAAATACTGTCCTGAAACCATTTTATGTAATTCAGTAAGGGGAAAATTTTATACGGATATTTGTAATTTGATATCTAAACGCATACAATTGTATTACAAAAACTTTAAATGCGATTTTCTCGAAACGTTTTTTGAATTGGCTCCACGCTTTTCTCGAAAACTGCTCAACGGATTTTAACAATTCAAAATCCATTCGATTTGCTATGAAAAGTAGTAGTAACTGAACCTTTAAAAATATAATAATAAACACGTCTATTTTTTGTACAGCGGTAGTTTGCAACCTAAAAAATGTTTTTTTTAATTTTCAGAAAAATGTTCATAAAATGATAAATATGAGTACTAGTATTAGTCTTATGAATGAAATCCCGTTGGAATTTTATCTCTTTCTGTTACAGGAAGCTCAAAAACTGTGGATTCGTTAAGAAATTACCATTTGGAAGACGCCCTCTACAGCAATGAACATGTATTAAATATGAAAAAAAAACTTATATTCTTCATATCTCTCATACACATCCACAAAAGAAATCAATTTGATTGATATATAATACTTTTTTCACAAAAAAGTGTGCTTTTATCATAAATTTTGAAACGAGAAATTCTCTTAAAATTTGCTAATGAAATCAAAGACACATTTTTGTGAATCGATTATCAATATTTTTGTCATTTTTCTAAGCATTTTTATTCATTTTATTTATTTATTTATTTCGCCAAAACAAGGCAATCACAAGTTAAAATAAAAATTACAACAAATACTTAACCCTAAAATACATGCTGAACTCAACATTAATTTATACTGTTGTAAGCACTTCACAATTTAGGGATGGATAATGAAGGGCTTTATAAATGCAGGATTTAAAATTGAACTTGGAGATGGTAGGGGAGTAGTGTTTGCTAAAAGTGTTAAAGATCTTACAGCACCTATTAACAGGTTCATTATCTGCATACTTAGTAAGATGCTGGTATTCTGTAAGTAAACGTGTGTTACATCTACTTCTTGCAGGCACTTTAAGCTCTACTTTATTCGTCAAATACTCCACATTAATGTGGCCCCTAAGCACGTCAAAGTTGAAACAAGAGGACAACACCGTTCTTCTGGCTTTAAGAGGCGACAAAGTCAGAAGCTTCAATCTAACTACATAGGGAGGCAAGATTTGATAATCATGAGGGCTATCGAGGTCTCTTAAAGCAAACAACATGAATTGTTTTTGGATTGAACTTCAAAAATTGAGTTCCATACATTACAGGCATATTCAAGTAATGGGCGAACCAGTGAGGTAAATAATGATTTAGTTACCCACAAATTTTTATACTCATTGGCTACTCTTTTAATAAAGCCAAGCTGTTTATTAGCTTTGGAGAGAATAGTATTGTAGTGCAAATTGAAACCTCGTTTCTTGTCTAGAATTACTCCAAGGTCAACAATGTTTTCTTTCCTATCCAATACAGTATGCATTTCCCAACGTTTAGATAAAGTTTATTCACATCACACCATTGCAGGAGTGAAGTTAATTTTGATTAGAGGAACACAGCATCAGATTGAGACTTAATAGTGTGATATATCTTCAGATCGTCAACATAAAGAAGATGTGATACGTCCGAAAGTTTTTTAGATAAATCTGTTATGAAAACATTAAAAAGAAGAGGGCCGAGGTGACTGCCTTAAGGTACACTAGAATGTGCGAGAATTGGCTTGGACAAATATTTACTAATTGACTTCGGTCTCGTAAGTAGGAACTGATCCAATTAAGCATAGAGCCGGCGATTCCTAGTTTCTGCAATTTGAAAATCAGTATGGAGTGATGGAACCGGTCAAATGCTTTACTAAAATTTGTGTAGATTGCGTCATTTTGGTAAGCCATCTCTATTTTACATAAGACATCAGAAACTAAAACCATGAGATTGGTTGTAGTTGATCAGCCCTTGCGGAAACCATGTTGTTGTTCATTTAGAGAAGAGGCTCAATAATAGCTGAGAGTTTTTGGCAAACGATTTGTTCGAAAAATTTCGGGATTACAGCTAGTATGGCAATACACTCTGTGGTTCAGGACAGTATTATATTTAATATGTATCTAGCCATTATTAGTAAGTTATTCAAGTGAACTTTAAGGGTTGCACCTCGAGGTTTATTCATTATTTATTTATATTATTATAAAGCAATTGTTACGAGGAAAAGAATGTAAGTGCGATTGTTTTGATAAGCTAGTATTAACGGTAATCATCGTTTCAAGATATGCGTCCGTGAAAAAAGCTAATACACCCTTTTTTACTAGAAGTTTCATAGCAATACGCTTTTCTTTACTAAGCCATTTGCATTTACATCCTTTACAAAGAAACATCACAGAAAGTAATACAAGTGAAGTGTGCATGTTACTAAAATATTAGAGACATTTCTTATTTTTCAATATTTTTCTGGCAATAAGTTTTTTGTTGTTCTGAAAAATTTGATTTTTGGCATTAGCAACAGCAGAAACTGCATCAGTAAGGCTCCTAGAAATTCTTGGAATCCATAATGTATCCCATGGAAAACTTTAGCGAATGCGCAACGTATGCTTGTTTATTTTAGGATAGTGATACTAGTTTAAAAATTACATTATTTTCGAAAACGAGTGAATGTAAGTCTACGCACAAATCTAGATTAGTTGTGACAAAGTTAAGCAGCTTCACTTGATTGCCAAGCAATAATGCGTTAGATACAAATCAAATGACGCGTGTTTAATACTAATGATATATTTCCAACGTTTAACGACTAGACAAAATGGCATTGTTTCAAATCGACTTTTTTAGATGCAAAATTCTTGCGTAGCTTCCCCATGGAAATATCACACGCAATATTACTGTTTAACGAACAAAACGATCTAAATATACCTGCACCCGTGCATGGAATACTCGAAAAAACAGCGATTAGTCACGAGTTACACACAGGTTATATAGTGTAACAGTAGCATGCATGCTACCAATATCGACAGCATTATTACAGGCGTTTTTATCGTAGATTTGGTCAAATTACTTTATACCTTAACGATAAGATTAGGTTTTCGCTGGAGCAATTTACAAGCAAAAAAGTCTCACCTTCTGCGTGCTGAGGTCAAAGCCAAGGTATGTTTCCTGTTCCGCTGACATGATGCCACCACTTAACGTACACTCACGACTTCACAGACCCCAGATGCGTGCAACTCCGAACTGTGCACCAAATAATTTACTGAGCCCATCGATAATATGAAGCCGAAAAACTTAACTCGGCAAGATTTCATTCAACAACAACCATAATGCGCTGCGAAACGTCAAGTTTGATTAGAAATGTCATTGCATAATTGTCGGTTGGTGGCGATGGACAAACAAATATCAAAGGATCAAAAGCTTTTTGTGCGTACGGACATTTTTTTAAAAAATGTAAAGAATTTTTTTAATAGTGCAGAAAAAAATTAAAGGGTCATCTTCGAAAATTTTGTTTAGAAAATCTGAATTTTGGTATGGAACTAAATGCTTATTTGTTCTATTAAAAAAAGTCTCCATCGGTTCGGCTGGCGCTGGGAATTTCATGGTAACAAAACACGAATTTTCTTAAATATATCAGCAACGGTCACTTTTATGGGAAATCATCATCATCATCAACTTTATAGCATAGGAAGTGATCTACGCATAGCATAAAGAATATATAGTAGGTTCTACGGAAAAGATGATGATGAGATGAAGGAACGTTTATTCATATACAAGGTTAACCGTTTCAAAGATAATGTGCAGTAACATTTATGCTTTTATTCAAAACATGCACCCTTATCCACACACGCTACGACGCATTTTAGTGGTGTCTCAATAGATATATTCCACAGTTATTCATTTTTGAAGGAAAATGTTTTTACACAAAAAAACTTTTGTACAAAGTAGCCCAAACAACCTACGAATCTTCCTAATTGGTGTCTCAGTTGTCAATATTTGAAGAAAATATATCTTTTACAGAAAAGACTTTTGTACAAAGTATCCCATATGTACGGATGCATCAGAAAGGTGCTTTGTTTTCGTGTTTATTGTACCCCATCTCTTCCTGAAGGGAATTTCCTAAATTTTCTGGTACAATCAAAACTGATGCCGATCCATTTCAATTGAGAGTCCTTTCTTATTACGAACTTCTTTATTCAAAGCAGAAGTTATTCTCTTCTTGTCTGAAATTAGGAAAAAAGTAATATAATTAATTGTAAGAAAAACTGATAATATTAATTGACAATTTAAGTTAGTTTTTATAGAAGAAAAAATAGCGATTACTTCATCTGCTGCTGTTGCTATTATCAACGAGGTACGCAATTTTTTCCAGCATGCACCATAATTTAGTTAATACAAAATTGAGAAATTCTGAAATGGAACTATTCAAAAATATGGCGACATCTTTTATTAAGCACGGATGAATAGTAATGATACTATTTATCGCACCAGGGTCAACTCAAAACAAACACAAAGTTACCTAAAACATTAGGCAAAAGGTGAAAATCTCAACAACAACATCACAATCGATGCCCATCAAAATTCTTTGCCGTATTTCCGTCCAGCAATAAGCCTTGAGAATTCAGATGATTTCCTGATAACAGGGCAGAATAAGTGGCGTTGTATTCGAAAAAAGAAATTTAATGTGTGTTATTTTAAGGGGATAACATATACAGTGTAATTATCTATCAACAAAACGATTGCACAGTGATCAAAAGATAGTTCCGACGTTTTTAAAACATTGCAGATTTTTACATTTTGTTTGTCCAACTGTTTTGCCTACTCATGGTTGAGACAATTCTTTTGAGACTTTGCAGCACTCTACATTTTGCTTTTTACAAGCAAAAGAGAAACATGAAAAATTGCTCAGAAATAAATACCATTTTCGTTTGGATTTTACATGCTGTTCAACCCTAGAATAAAACTTGTAATTTTTCTTTGAGCTAGAAGTAAGTGGTTGGAAAATCTGAATCATGCTGCATTCCATGAAATTGTCTACACAATTTGTTTTATTTCTTCTTCAATGACTTCTGTAACTACACAATCTGCGTTACTCATTTTTTCGTAAGTTTGACCACTTTTTGCAGCAAAATGAAAAGCATCACCTTCCAAATAGGCATCTTCTTGTGAATCTGTGTAAACAAATCTCTTACTATTTGCATTATTACCAAATCAATTTTGCTTATGCCAAATTTCTTCATTTGTATCAACGTGATCTGCGAGAGTCCCTTTTTTTTAATTTATCATGGGGGAGGCAAATTTCTGTGTGACCTTTTTTTAAACTCATTTCAGAAAGAGTAAAGAAATTTTGAAGAGTTTCATTTTCATCGCATATATTTAAATGACATCGCTTGATTGGATAGTTTTGAAACAATGGATGTCTCCGTACCTTAATATCAAATACCCTTTGATCAAAATAAACGATCGAATTACACATTAGAACGGATAACAACTGATAGGAGAAGAAAAACAATTGAATCATTGAAGTTTAAAATATTATTATAACTACCAAAATGACTTTTGATAACAATGAATGCCCGAAATTCTATGAATTTCA
This sequence comes from Oxycera nigricornis, assembly GCA_963942545.1. NCBI lineage: Eukaryota > Metazoa > Arthropoda > Insecta > Diptera > Stratiomyidae > Oxycera > Oxycera nigricornis. The sequence goes on from OZ012659.1 coordinate 14,124,227, forward strand.
CATATGAAATAATGGGATTCGACTGTTACCATAGCATTAAGTATAATATATAATATGAATTGCCATAACGATAAGCGGCTTCGGTGAATTAAATTTTTAAAACAATAAACCAGTCTATGAAAATTACTGAAAATGTTACATGATTTCAATTCTTCCATTGTAAAATCAAGCTTCTCAAATTGTTTTCAATGACTAACACTTACTTGAAGAAGAAATTTTCGCTTCAAACTGATAAATAATTTGAATTTTTTAAAGATTTTTTAATTGACCAATGATCCATCACCATATCATAAAAATAATGAATCCAGAAGGTCCTGCCTTGAACATTTTACCAGACATGATGACTCTCGATAGCATTATAGCATACTATTGATGATATTTAACGACGATTCTTAACTCTCGAAACTTCTTTAATCGGCTAGAACACGAGTAAGAATTGTACTGTTGCAAATATTTACTTCAGGTAAAATGGTTGGGACCGCCAGCAAATTTTTGTGTTGCAATAACTGCTTTATACAAAAGTACGAGTCGTGCAAAATATTTGTCGGCATATTTTCCACTCACAGGAAAGCTTCTACTGCAGATATGTATGTTTTTACATCTAACACATAAGCTACGCCCGACATAAGACTTACACAAAAAATGCATATTCAAGCTTGAAATATGCCAATTTTACTGCCGTTATTTTTTAATATGATTTTATTTTGTTTGATTAATATTTACACGACAACAGTCACAGCAAAATTATTCAGCCCAAGCGACTCCAAATGAACGCATTACAGTGGCAGGCAGTATTGCACGCTTGACGTTTACAGTTTGCGAATAAGTACATAGTAAAGTAATTTTGAAATTTAAAAAAAGAATCCCTAATTAAATATTTAGCTCGCTTACAAATAAAATCGTTACAAAATACTCAAACGATCGCAGAATACCAACCGCCATCACACGTCAATTCGCCAGCAGCATTAATACGTCAACGTTGTCAAGTGTGGTAAGACATTATGGCAGTACGCAGGTGAAAACAGTTCGCGGCCATGATTTCAACATATGTGAATGTGTGACAAGTCATGACATTTTCATGTGAAATAAACAAAATTATTCGATGGAAGACTCGTTTTTTGGATTTGATACATCAGCACCGGTAAATATTCATGGAGTACAAGACGTCCGCTTAGTTTTACGTGTCCAGTTCCGAGTAAATGGCGCGATAATCGACAGAGCCCATCTGGTCGTGCTTTGACAACTGCTCCTCAAAATATTTGCTTGGACGCTTCACATTACTACGTTGCGGTCAAGTGTGTTGCAGTTGAGATATCCGGAAATGTTTTTATTGCAGCGATAGAAAGTTCCAGTGGAACCGTGCCTCGGAATCGGTGAAACCCGGATGGATGTCGGTCGTTGGGAACGGAGGTGTAGCCTAGCTGCGTGCCAAGTCACTATCCCACAAGTCGGGGTGGACCTTTTCGATTTCGGTTGATCTTTCGGCGTTCAAAGATCCTTCACTCCGTTGAAAGTTCAGCAATCTGAACGACTCTTAAATCCAACAACATTCGCCCGTCTTGCGGACCCGCCCGACCCCGAAAAATTACTCGCTGGCGGCAAGGTATTCGTCAACAAAAAAGCATCAACGATTCGTTCTCCCCTTATCGCTATGAATCCAAGCTTAAACGTCGTGTTATCTTACGAATAACGATATTTGCAGCCACAAGCTTTATTTACGTTACAAATCGCTTTGCGCTCGAAAATGCAGCCACGAAATGATTGCGAACGGAAAGATGAGCCGCTATCGGAGCCGATAATGTACATTTGCTGGTCTCGCAGTTTTTCTAAACAATCGCGACTTGTTTAATCTTCGAAAAGCATAACAAAGCCATAAATAGTCGTGCGAGCTGCTTCTATACGTCGCCTGAGATGACGGCAACAATGCACTTCTCTTGAGATTTCCAACGACGGCAGCTTGACTACCATTGTAATCGCAGTACGCAATCAAGAAGAGCTGCTCAACATACAAATAATTGGCTGTTACTTCGGTAATCAGCATCTATGGCTTCTTCCGCTTCAAAATTCTTTTTGATTTCTTTGCCGAGTACGATTTACTGCAAACCCGCAAACGGAAAGCTATCGGCGGTCCATTCCCTTCCTTGCGATCTTTCTTGCAACCTGACGCCTAATGTGAAATCTTTCGTAAATAGGTGGATGATGACAGAGGGGGTGGACGAAGAAGCGCCGAAGAAGAGAAACTATACGATGCCCTAAATGATGAAACTTTTGGGTCGGCTATCAAAGGCGACTGGGAGAACATCCACGAGAAACTGGTGAAACTCGATGGATTGAACGGATCAATCAAGGACGATGACGAGAACTCGGATTTAGGTTTGCCACTCAACCGGCGAAGCTAGGCTTTTCGTTAACATTTGTTATTGCAGAAATCAATTTTTCGGGAGTGCGGCTTGACGACTTTGATATTGGACCTGATGATAACGAAAGCCGGACGCAATTAGATCCGAGTGTTTGGACGACGCCAATACGACCACAACTGCAACCCAATGTGTCCAGCAACAACGGATATTCTAGCCCTGACGCGTTCATGCGGCGTCCATTTCAACAGCCGTTCGACAACATCCCGCAACAAACCCTGCACCAGCAACAATCTCAGCACAACAGGATGTTCGGGATGCCAACGACGCCAGGGCTGCGCCCGAAGATATGCACCGTGGAGGACATCGAGCGGAACATACGGAATCAACAGATGCGGACAGCGACACCCAAATCGTCGACACCGTTGCCAAATGTGCCCATTTCCGCTCCAAATCTAAATGCATTTAATCGACCCACAGCTCCGCCCGGTTTTGCTCCAAATCGGATGAACTTCAATGCACCGCCCCCGCATCCAATGAATATGCATCAAGGCAATCCGGGAGGACATCGAATGCCACCAGGATATCCGCCGATGAATATGATGGGGCCGCATGGACTGCCAGGTCCACCGCATCACCCCAACTTTCCGCGTACCTTGTCGCAAAATTTGCCCATTGCCCTCAACAATTTTGCGGTTAGTTTGCTTTGTTTATTTTATCTCCGTATAAGTACCGTTACGTATGTTTTATAGATGCACCCAAACTTCAACGCCATGCGACCCATGGGACCACCAGGTATGATCCCGCCTCGACTACCCATGCACCAACACATGATGCAAGGAATCCCCGGTCCGACTGCGGCGAATCAGTTCAATCAACGACTCGTGCAGGAAATCCAGCAAAATCATCCGATGCTTGCGAACAATCGCGTGGTAAATCACGGATACAATAACCTCAATTATCCACACAACCCGTACAACCTGGGATATCAGTATATGCAAAAGAATCACCTGAAATTGAACATGCGATCGAATGGCAATGTAAGTATTATTGTTAATCGTTGTTGCGAAATTCTGTAGACGAAGTTACTGTGGACTAAGTTTTTAACGTGCGGAATATCTTAGTGTCATTCGCGAAAAATCGTCTTTACGAACTCGCTGCAAAGTCGTTCGTCTAGCGTTGAATGCAAATTTTATAATCGGTTTTTAATTCTGTGAAACAGTAGTTCAACCGCGCAATTTCGATAGGCAGGTGATTTTTGTTGTTGTTATGTACAGCGAGTTTAGTGGTGAGGTTAAGCACACGTTTCTGATGCCGCATCCCGTCGTCCACCTATTTTGATAACATGCCGAAAAAGTTCTTCAATTTCAGCTTCAAAATTGATGAGTGCTGAAAACTAATTCAGATATCCTTGTTGTTTTTTGGACGACGTAGAAGTGCCATTGGCGAGTATAAGTTACTGGGATCCCCATCTGCATATCCGGGGACCGTTCTGGTATGAGTTCGGCATGTGTTTTTCGTTTATATTCCAGAAAATCTATCATTTACTCTTTTTCGCACTGAAAATTGTATTAAATATTTGTTGCCTTAAAGAAAATACGCCAAATTTAACTTCGAATTGGCAGGTTGGTTGGTAATTATTCTAGCTAAAAAATAATTTGTGTGATTTCTCTATCCTCGCTACGTAATATATGTACATATATCGCCAGTGTACGGTACGGCCATTGTAAGAAATGGTATCGCAAATTAGGTGTGGCAAAATGTGATCTTAAAATAAGCACTGAACATATTTTGCGGTAAAAATGAAACAAAATAATTGTAATTCCATCTTTTTTGATGTTACGCAAAACAAATGCGTGGCGGCCACTGCTTTGACATTATTCAACTTGTGTCCCTGTTTGTATCCGGGACACAAACAGATCCCTATACAATAGAAAATTATGGGAAACAGATGCGACTGCATGGTATATTGGACAAGTGTCTATTTATCATGTACGACCGTTAAAAAGCAATGCTAAACAGATGTGGCCGCTTAGATGTTAGGGAGAACACAACGAAAAGGTTAGTCGGTCAGGACACACGCTTGGCTCGAGTTGCGATCGTCGCAGAGCCCACTCCGAAGTCGCCTTTTATACGCCTGTAATATCAAATATTTAATAAAAACTTGTTATTATTAAAAAAACGGACTTGTTAATTACTCGGCATCAGTAGCGTATGCAGGATTTTGATAAGGGGGGGTTCATATTTTTGAAGTCTTGACTAGGTACGTTTGCTAGTGCTTCGGTGTAGATATGAAGATATAATTATGTAATCATACTTAATCATACTTTTTCACCGGTCAAAGTTGGAGTCCTCCAAAAGTAATTCTGGCAGACTTTAGCCCGATTGCATGTCTGGTTTCATTTACGTGGCTAAATTTGTTTACCCAAGGGGGGGGGGTTGAACCCCTAACCCCCCCCCGGGTACGCCACTGCTCGGCACCTGTCTCCCCCAAAAAATATAGGCTCATCTTAAGGGGTTAAAAAAACTTGTATTTTAAAAACCAAAAATCTATTTTATTTAAAATTTACACACATAAAAGTTTAGCATTTCAAGAAGTCGTAAAAATAATTTCAGCTAAAAACATTGAAAATTGTCAATTTTTCTGCAGTTTTCCTCGTCCAACGGTAGGCAGAATATTTCGGTGCAAAAATTCAAAAAAATTTCTTTATGTTTTTGGCTCGTGCTTGAACGAAGGAATTGAAACAAAATGAAATTTAAAATTTTGAAATGGGTTTGAATGAATTTTCGTTTCATATTTTTCAGCATTTTTTCGATTCTCATCGTTTTTAAAATATTTTTTTTTCTTATAAAACAAAAACGAGAATGAAAATCGCTTCGTTCAAGCACGAGTCAATACTATAAAGAGAAACTGTGCAAAGTTTCAGCAAAATCGGTTGATTCGTTCTCGAGAAATTGTGCCCACCGCACGGAAAAACAAAGTTTCGAGAAAAACGCGTTTAAAGTTTTTTTACCGCGATTTAATGAATTAAAGTTATTTTCTAGCGGCTTACATCGAGTCGTCGATTCCAGGTACATACAGTATTTTGTCCGCCTCATTCGCGATGTTCAGAGCATCCTTTTGATGTTGTGATGTTTGATGAAAAAGAAAGGAGCTGGTTTTACGCGGTAGAACCGCGCCGCATGCCTATAATACGCTAGGCAAGGAAGAGTGCACGTACCGACCACGCGGTATTCAAATCTCTATAACTCCCGTAATATTGCTTGAATTTACTTGAAATTTGGCGTGAATACTCTTGAAGTACTATACTTTCATATGGAATAAAAAAATACATCGATTTTTTTGAAAATACAAGACCTATTTTCGTAGTTTAACTTGCGTCAAGAATGTAAAAGAAGCACAAATTTAAAGTTTAAACCATATTGTCAAAAGTTTAATAAAAAGTATACAGACTACATAAAGTTTATGGTGAAAATCGCTGAAAGTAAAATTGTAGTCATGAAAACGGACTCACAAAAAATTGGCTCACTAACTAAAGTATATTTTCTTTAAATATGTCTGAGTGGACAGTTTTATCTATAATACCGTCAATACAATGTAGTTTTGCAACATCTACTGCGGACATGCATCCCCAAAACATCGGAGACCCACCTTTATGTATGTTTCGCAGTTTTTATGGTTGTATGGGTTTTTCTTTCATGTTGTCCACTCGGTTTTCTCCACATGCGCTTCCTTCGAAATGATTCGAATAATTCAGTTTTAGACTTATCATTGAATAAAACGTCGTCGCAAAATTCTATGGGCATATTTTCCATGTTCCTTTGCAGATGCTAATCTTTTGCCACTACTGATTTTATTCAATGTAACCCGTATTTCCTTATCGGTCCTCGAACTGTCTCAACACTATGTTTTTGTGAATCACATTACGCAATTCATCGCGATATTATTCTGGATTTGCGTTAAAAAATTTCGATCGCTCTTTTCGCAATATATTTGTAGCAAATACATCTCGATTTTTTGCTATATTTAGAGCGTGCTTTGTGGCATCTTGAGCTCACTAACAATGTTGCATTGGTAATATTCCTTTTTGAAAAAGGATATCACTTAATGTATTTCTCCTGTTGCCATATTTATAGTTTTTAACGTAATATACGACCGCGTTTAAGTACTGTTGAATCCTAAACTCGTCAGTACTACTCAATTATAAAAAGGATTCAGCTTTCATATTTCCAAAAAAAACTTTCAATGAAAACACGTCTGAGTCCATACTTATATGAGGCTTATTTCACACTTTTATAATTCTTGTCTCGCAAATCCTTTTAATCAACCAACAAGGGTACATGAAATTCACTAGAAAATGGCAATCATGTAATGTAGATTATATTTGTAACAAATGTTCAGACTCGGAACACACAGAAAAATTTGGAAAAATTGAAACTAAGCAGCAAGCACGACGTGAGTCTATATTTTTGTGATTGACTGTTCATAACAGGCAAGACCATAAACAATTTTAACCGAAACATCTGTATTTAAGTTAAAATCGTGGTTTTGCTTTACCAAATCCTTTAGTTACAACAAATACATAATTCAGGGATGCCTTCTTCAGTATTTTGTATTTATTTTGGAAACAACGAACATGCCGAGCGGTGAAATCGTGATAAATTTTTTAAAAAAACAAACGTCTTTATTATTTATTTAAAGCGACGAAGCTCATATGACGCTAAACATTTACCAGCGGGAAAACAAAAACGGGCAACTGTTGCATCTGCTAGTAAGGAAAAGACAACAGCAACACTATAATCTTAAATAAAGAAAGCATTTTCCAATGGTAGAAAATGTTTTAAAGCTCCACTAACGGAAAAACATAAACTTGCCGGATTGGAGTTTCTTAAAACCCATATGACACGGTCTGTTGAATGGAGATTCGTTTTTTTCTGATGAGATCAGATTCAACTTGTACTTACCTGACTGTTTCCGTAATTATCGGCATCATCCACGTGAAAAACGGATGTTGCAATGACTTTCAACTTCGTTGGTGAAACTGTGATGGCATGAGATGATTTTGCATTTGCTGGTTAACCCCCGAAATGTAACATAAGCGCCAACAAGAGCTCGACTATATACGGCGATATGCTAGACGAAGTTTTAACTAGTTTCTTAGAGAAAATCAATCATTACAACTTATATCTCAGCATGATAGAATTAAGTTCACAGCGCAATAGCAATAAGGCATTAGCTTTTGGAGAAGAACACTAATTCAACAGAATGATCAGCACGTTCTTTTCGCCTCAATCTGTTCGCGAATCTTCAGGGCATTCTTAAATTAGTCAGTTATCAATATAGGCAGTGCAACACAATGCAGCGCCTTACTGAAGTCATTCGCTTGAAAGAGTATTCCGTCGAAGACCCTGGAAAAATTCGTCCATTCGATGAAAGACAGTATTTTCTAGGTGAAATGTTGCAACAAAAATCAATCAACGTGAAAATAAACCAGTAATAAATAGAAAATCAAATCAAATTAAAAGTTTGCTAAAGCATACCAAATCTCACTGTTTTTATTTAGTATTTAAGGCAATCCACTTTGTTTGTATCGATTATTTCTTATATGTACCTATAAAAAATTTCGTGACTGAATTTAGCGTTCGATATCAATTTATCAGTCTTAGTTTTTTAATTAGACTTACAGATTTCAAATAAACGCTAGTTTATAACTTATAACTTGAATTCCTTGTCAGATTGAAGAGTTCGACGAGTATGCCAACTTGATGAGTCCTCGAGACAAACACTGGTTGATTGGAATCCAACTTTCACAACTCAACACTGAAACACCGTACATCGATGACTATTACTATACCGTGCTGAAAGAAAGAAAGGCAAAACTAAGTGGCGAATGTCAAAGTCAGGCGCATAAAGATAATCAATTGAATCATCCTTTAATTCAGCCAAAAGGTCATGCCCAACTTGTATTGATTTCGATGGGCAAGAATGGCGCAAATATTCGCAACGGACAGAATAGAGAGCGTAACAATTCGGAAAGCAAACCGGATAAGGAGCCGGTCGTGCGAACGCACACCCATTTGCAGTTTGAGAACTCATTGGGTAAATTGCAGTACGGAAGCGTGACAGCACCTCGAAAAATTATCGACATGGACATCATGGGCAACGATAGCGGGTCGCAGTTAAACACAACAACTGAACTGTCCACTCAACGGAAGTCAAAGCAGCTGCTGCTGCATATAGAAACGGTTTATAGAATTGTCTTGAAACTGGAAGACTTGGATAATCCTGCGGCTATTGCAGCGTTTGCTGTTGTAAGGGTGAGTATCTATCGAATGTGCACTTCGTTTCGCGGTAATGATGCGGTGAAGTTTGATTTAAAAACATATTTTTATTAACAGGAGCGCAAGGAAAGGGAGAAACAACTAGCCTTAGAGCAAGTAATGTTAGACATAACCAATAAACTGAAGGACGAGCCCGAAAAATCAGACTCAACTACAAATTCTGTAAATTCTTCTATTAGTGATAAATGTTTCTATGAAACTGAATCACGCGATAGTCTGATACAAAAGCTGTTGCCGTTAATCTCGACGGAGAAAGTGTTTGCAATGATGAGTGTACGAAAAGGAAAGGTATTTATTATTTTAAAAATTATGGGAAATTTCTTGAATTCATTGGTAACTTTCGCTAGGCTTTGATTCGACGAATGATGCCGATTATTGAAAGTCACCCAATCCGATGGGATTTTTGGTGTGGTATCTTCATGTCACTTCACAGTGTCTTAAAAAAAGATAAAAATGATACTGATGGATCGTTGTACGCTCTGTATCCATACTTTAAACAGCAAATCGTGGAGGCAGATCTGGCAGATGTCGCAAAAATTGGAAATTCGCTTCCAATGGTTGATAAAAGGATTATGTTATTTACATGCAAAGTAAGTAAGCGTATTGTTTAAGTTTTAGCATTTCAGGAAAACAGGTAATCCTCGTTTGTTGGGTACTATTATCTCTGTAATTTCCAGGTCATTTTTAAAATTCGAATTGTTTAAAGCGTAAAATACGTTCAACGCCTCGAAAATGGGGTGTGGTTGGTAGGGGGGGGGGGGGTGAATTTCTTCAAGTGCCTTTATAAACATATATATTAAAGTATCGATAACATATTGGTATGTTAGTTCTTGAGGCTCTGAAAAACGTTGTCAAAAAAGCGGTTCGTATTCAACACGTTTTCAAATATGCTGCCCAACGTTGGAATGAAAATGCCTACTCCTAGTCGGCATCTTAACGTGATTAAAAATGAATGGATCTGAAAAATTCCAAAAAACTCTTCTGCTATAAATGTTAAATTTATATTCTCTCGGGTCTGATTTATTTCCTTTTTTCAAACAAAAGAATTCATTTTTAACAAAGGGTTTGCGGTTTTTCACCACAAATGCTACTTTCCAATTGTTTATAAACAATGTAATCATCGAAAAATTAAAAACAATGGTTCGAAAGGGCTAAAGACGAAGCGGTTATAAAGATTTAGAAACGAAAAATGTTGAAAACTTTCCGAGTTATCCTGCCAACCGTGTCGAGAAAAGTTGTTTCGAGTAGAAAACATTTTGCCCAGTCAAGGAGTTTGTTTTCAAGTGAATCAAAGTGAGGTTTTTTTTGTTACCAATTCCTTTATTTTGATATAACAAAAAGTGTTCAGTGACAAATTGCTCATCACAAAATTGCATTTTTACACCTAATTTGACTGGACTATTTGAAGTTTTAAGATTTCCCGACGCGCAGAGAAGCATTTCCGGTACGCGATCAGGTTAAATGGCAGTAATTTCGTCATCACGTTAAATTGGTCATTAATTTTGTTAAAAAGATCTTAAAACTATGCAGAATAATAATCAGGAATAAAAACGATTCTTCAAAAGTTCTGGACGTATTGCCTTAACTCATTCAGACCTAGTGTAAAGTGTAGTAGATATCCATTCTCTGTAATTTGTCCATGCAGGGCCACCACGCAGATACAACAATAAAAAACTTATTCGAAACCTACGGACGCCATCCGCGCATAGAAAAATATGAGAAAATGGTGTCTACCTCAATAAGCAGATGTAAATTAGAAAAAATAAATCCTTCTGGCATCACTCACGTCAATAAAATCTCTAGTCAAGGAAAGAATATTAGAAATGCGAAATGGCAAATATTTTTACCAATTTCGTTCACGAATTTCACGGACCGCTGAAAAGATAAATGATTGCATGCATGCATTCGAGCAGATCACAAAACAGCGAGCATCGAATGAATTGCAATGATTTCTTATGAAACCAAAAACAAAAAATAACAAGTCGATATAACATGTGAGCGCGGCCAAGAATGTATATCACATGAATAATATCGAAAATAATAACACAGAAAACTATCTTACTTATTTTTGGTACGTTTACGTTCACTATGGCGGAAGTTGTTTGTATCTTTAGAAAGAACTTCTATTGAATATCCGCTTGTTTTAAGAGGAATCTTTCAGTATCGGCTGCGTCCAAATGATCAAAGAATATCTTGAGATCTTGGATAGTCAGTTCAGATTACAAAAAGTACGTTTCATAGTTGATTGGTATTTGGAGAGATCAATTGGTATACCTTTGTGAATTAAAATTTTTCGGGCGACTTGTTGGGAAGACAAAGACAAGATTCTCATGTCGAACATTCTGGGAAAATTGAAAATAGGAGAGGATCATCCAAATAAATATAAATTATTTACAATTCATTGTAAACACTAATCGATCTAAAAGCTCGCAGATGGTTATCGTCATTGAAATATATACTCGTAACGAAAATGCATCATCTTTAACAGGCATGCTTAAATTTATCTGCAGTGATTGGACATAGTTGCCAAGTGGAGCGCAGTACACAGAAAAGAGAAGAGCGGTCGGAGAACTAAAAAACATTTAGCAGTAGTGCTGTTTTAGAGGAGGACGCCTCGCGAATCAATTAGTTGAGAAAGAGTAGCATCACCATGAAACAAAAGGCTCTGAACAATATCTCGACCAGAACTTTTAGTAAGCTAATGTCGGCGCTGCACAGCAAAACAACTGAAAAGTCCTGGGGAATATTAATCAAAGTCCATAAAAATTATTAAAACAAAGTTTAACATTGAAAACTTTTCCCCAGGGTGGTCAATTTTTCAAGTTGATTTCCCCTAAATATTTTCTTTAAAAGATCCAACAATGTCAGCTCGATTTCAGTTTTTTGTGGATTTTAAGTTTGCACGTCATTCAAAGCGCGATCAGGATTTTACTGCGCCGACCGTTCGATGGTGTCAAGAACTTTAAAAGACAGTCCTTTACAAAGCGAACAACTTCTTCTAAGCTCTAGTAACTCATAAATGATATAAATATTGATGAAATAATATTATAATATTGATGTTCACTGCAAAACAATATAGTGCAGGAACATTCAATCTATCATCTTACTTCACCTACAAATGAAGAACGAAGCAACCAGAGGTGTCATCAACCCACAGAAGGCAGCAAAATACAAACATATATGATTTCAAATGGCACCTGTAGTTTTTGTGCAATCCAGAAATAGAAGACATTACGAAAAATCTTTCAAAATTCAAATCAGCGAGCGCAATGAATATTAAACACTGCATCCTGGCCTGGAGATAGGATCCGCAGTTTGGTTTAATGATAGATCCTCAAAGATAACAGAAATTACTGGCGCAGGAGTAATACTATCACTACCTCAAATTATTGGGCCAATCTTTCCGGTGAAAATATACGCTATGGATTTTTGTATCCAAGAGTGTAGCGGAGAAAAAGAATCTTTAGATTATCCGATAGCCAGGCAGCAATGAAGGCTTTAAACTTTTACGTACATTAGCTGAAACTTACTTAGGAATGCTTCCAAAATATTATCGCCTTGCAAAGATTGGAGCGCAGAATGTCTTTAACGATCCAGAGCGATTCTGAAATGAGGCCAAGGGACATTCTGCCATTGCTTTTGGGAATTGAATTAAACAAAAAACAAACAATTATTTGATGCCTCTATGGAGCCTTAACCATTCCAAGCTCTTAATCATCCCCAAAAAAACAAGGTCTGAAGAAATCATAATCCTTACAAAGGAGTATATAAGACTCATAATGGGTCTGGCCACTGAAGTTTTATCTTAAAGCGACAAAAAAGCGCCGAGAATAATCTCTTCAAACTATATGAAGGGGATGCAATTTTTCAAAGACAACTAAAACATATTGTTGCAAAATAAGTAGCAATTTCAGCCGCGGGGGATTTTGAAATTCATAAAATTTCCAATTTGCGCAAAATAGATCAACAGTATGACTTCGCTTAACACAAGGATTAGATTTTTGGAAGCAATTACATATGTAATTTCAAGCTTAACAAGCCTGCACGTTATGTATACTACGTCTGCTGACTCAACAAAAAAGGTGTTGCCGAATGCAACTGGAATCCAATAAATTCATTGTATCAAAATTGGTATTAGTGTTAGCCTGTCAGCAAAGGCGGCAGTGTAGGGCTTTATTATTACGTATTGTAACACATTTTAAGTAAATAAAAGATTATAAACAATAATTATAAACGACTTATTTGATTTGCATGCACAACTTCCCTTTATATTTGATACGACACAAGTATGCTTGAATAACCGCAGTCTTTGCTTGAGCAACATCGTGTGTGAAAGAAAACGTTTGGTTTGGCTGCCTTTATCCTCGCTTCGAAAAGAATATCGGGTAAAAGAAAACTCCTTACCACGCGAAGCCTATTTTTGAACAAAACGTGGGACATTTTGAATGAAAGTTTGATATTAATAGCGTAATTATGTTTTATCGAAAATTTTATGAAAACAAAGGAGACGCGAAAACGAATTTTAATATGAAAGTTTTTTAATCCAAAAGTGTAGGTTTTATTATTATTTTCGTGTCACTTTTATTTCAATTATGCAATGCATAATTACCAATGAATCATGCTTACTTGTTTTCAAAATTCGGTTTTAATTACACTTAAAGATCATGTAGAACTTAAATCCTTCATTTTACATAAAAATATATGCGAAAAGTTTTTCAGCTTACGCCTCTGTTTTAAAAGCTAATATGCGGTAATGAAAATTCATGTTGCAGGTTTGAAATCAATTGGAAGAAAACTTAAACAAGTTGAGCTCCTGTTCATAAACGGGCTTTGTTTATTTCATTTGAATAACTGATTTCGTTTCAATTTTTAGACTTAACATAATTATAAATTTTGAGTAGATCTCAAAAAATAAATGTAACTCTGAAACTTTCTTCGTAGTTCTGTACATCATCTCTGGTTGCGTTAATTTTACGAGCCGAAGAAATTTATTCCTCAAATAATAAAGAAGCCGCACTTAACACGCAGTGGCCACATTTCTTGGCCACACTATCAACATCCTTGAGCAAGACGGTACAACAACAGCCGATAAGTGCTGCAATCGAAAGTGATGCGATCCAACCGATGGTTCAACATTTTGCACGCTTCGCACAGCTCCAGCTCGAGTCTCTGATGGCTCTGTTCACTCCATCAAAACAATAAGTAATTGGAGATGCAAATGTCTTTTTATTTTTTTTTAATATTTCTATAAATTTCAAGACTCTGGTATTTTTTTAGTTTTTTAACAAAAAAATTTGTTTCTAAGTGTGAAACTCGATTTGTTTCATGATAAAGTAGACTTTTATTCAATTTAGTAAAGGTAGATAATGAAATATCGAAGCTGATAAAATATGAAATGGAAATTTATTTATTTATGTACGTTACATAGTTTTTGTCATTTTAAACATGTAATTAGAATTGCGTGGCAAACTTTTGATCGCAACGAGCTACACTCGATTAAAATGAAAAAAACAACAATTTTCAGGCAACTTTTTCAATATGTTTAATTTGTTTCCTAATTTCTTAACGTAGTAGCGTCTTGTATTTGCGAGAAACTAGAAAATTAACACTAGATTACAGTCCAAATGAGTTTTAAATGTATTGTTTGGCTGAATTCGAATCTTATCTTTGTTTCTAGTTAGATTATTGTAAGATTTGAAATCGAGCACTACATTTTCAGTGTGTGCCAATTTTTATAAAAGCACGTTGGGTGCAGCAAACGGCGGCCTAACGTCCAATTGCAACATATTCATATTTCCCATGTGAATTGGCGTAGCCACGCGATATTAATTCGGGCTCATAAAGCGCAACGCCCCATAATTGAATGACTATGTTTCAAACTCGGTTCACTTCAATGCTTCTAAGAAAATGACACTACGTTTTGCTTATTTAATGCCGTGATAACACACCCGAACATGTTTAAAGTATAAATTTATACAAAACAATTTCAATTATAATTCTAACCAACTTAAGGGTTAAAATGAAGTTTTTAATTAAAAAATGACGATATTTGATTTTGCGTATGTGTAAATGAATGTATATAAGTGCGACCTATTGATTCAAATAAAAACAAGCAAATCTCAAAAAAAAAATTAAAATTGTTAAAAAAAACTAATCTCTTGTATTTGGATTTAATTTGCTCAAATTTCAGTATTGATTTTTAAGATTTTCGGATTTTGTTAGCTAAATATCAAGACATTTAAAATGTAAGAAATAACTACTATTTCAAATGTTATCAGACAAATGAATGCACATGTCTTCTTAATGCCAGTCAGTGGAGAAAGCAAAGAGAATTTTATTTTTTTATTATTCGAGTGTTAAATTGTGACTGAATTTTTTTTCTTGGCGTGCAAACAATGAAGTACATATAAAAATCTGTTGATTTAAATTTACTATGTTTATTCTTAGCGTTAGCAATGATAATAATATTAGTTGAAAATAAATTTATGCCGATAGTTTATCATTTGCTTTCCGATTGAAACTTCGTGATGATTGTATAAATAGCATGTTAGGTGTTTGTGCTTCTTTTTATGGTGAGTTCTCTTTTGTTTTTGTCGTTTTCTGATTGAACCTAGCCTCGAAACAAATTCGTTGACATTTTTAATGAGTAATTAAGCCTTACAAGTAATACATCATAGAGTATTGCTTCACAAAGAAATTATACGTTGATTTTAAGACACATTCTAAACATGCTAAAATTCGGAGACTGTAATTTTGTAATCAACTCTCCGATCGGCTATTAGTTAACCTGTATGTATATTGTAATAACAAATGTTTTATTTTCGATTTATTATGCGTATTTCCTGTAAAAACAAAAAAAATATAAAAATAGTTAAATATTAGATTGAATCGTATATCTCCTAATCTAATAATTAGAAACTTGAAACAAAACATATTTAAACATTTATTTTCGCTTGTAAGTATCCCAAGATATCGCATATTTGTTTGAATGATATCTATAAAAAAAAAAAACTAGTATAGCATATTAAGATTTTTTTGTTAATTCTTAATTAGGATACAGATTACCTTAAATTTTTTATACAGAATAAACACGGAACGTTTAGACATTTATTTAATAACGCAAAAAAGAAAAACAAATTACAAAATTCTGAGATCTTCGAAATAGTGATTGAAAAACAATTAAATGAATAAAATATTAAGAAAAAACAATGAAATTTTTTGAGTAGAGTAAACGAAACAAAGATAGGACTAGAGCAAATCATGTGAAAATAGATGATTTTGTACAATTTTTAGTTTCTGCAGTAATTTAAAGTAGAAAAGAAAATATTTACTAAAATATATTTTCTTTTGTACACATATTTGAGTGTGTTTTATTTCGAAAAGGTGTTATGAAAACGAATGATTTGAATCCGAATAAACCTAGTTTGATATCGGATGTTGTATTGGCACAGATATATCTTGCTAAAGTACGTATCATATTTATAAAACACCCATACTGTTATGGTAAGCAAAAAGGACGCATCTCCATTTAATCAGTTTCGAGTTATTTCAATTTTTCTGTTTTCATATCATGTGTCAGTATTATTGCGATCCCAGAATCTTCATATTGCAAACAAATATCTGTCTGGTTACTGGAGGGTCAGGAAAAGAAAAATTGAAATTTTTTGGCAAATATCCAAGATGTTTAATATGTGTTGAATCTTGGGAAAATGATTATGACTTTAATAAAAAATCCTGGCGAATTAGATTTTTTTAAAAATAGATACTAAATTTTGACAAAGAAAATGATCAAGACATGATGAAAAGTGGTTCTACTTTTCCACAATTGTACAGGGTGGGCCATCTAACGTTTTCATTTTGAACTACGGGTTATTTTGAGTATCGTCGGAATTTCGCCATAAACTTTTTAGCATGTAGTTAGTATTATATCTCCGGTCAACAAAAATGGTGAGATACACGCTTGAAGAAAAGTGGAAAATATTAAAACAATATTTTCAAAGTGACTGTGTTCCTGGAAAAACTACAAAAAAGTTGCGTTCAAAAATGGGCCGAAAAAAAGGATCAACAAGTTAATATGTGGGTTATTTTGTTAAAAAAGTGAAGGAAACCGGATTGCTTATTAATAAACCAGACCGTAAACGTCCGCCGACTATGCGTACACCCAATAATATTGATACTGTGGCTGTGAGTGTGCGTGAGTCTCCTGGAACATCAACTCGAAAACGTTCTCAGCAATTGGTCATTCCTCGCACCACTTTGAGGAGAATTTTGCGTAAAGACCTCGGAATGACGCCTTATGAAGTTCAATTGACTCAAAAATTGAAGACATGAGACCACCCGATACGTTTCCGATTCGCTAAATGGGCCAACGAACTTTTGAAGGAAGACCCTAAATTTTACCAAAAAATCATCTTTTTGGACGAGGCACATTTTCATCTCGGTGGCTATGTAAACAAAAAAAATTGTAGAATTTGGGGCAACGAAAATCCACACGTTATTGTTGAGAAGCCAATGCATCCTCAGCGAGTGACAGTTTGGTGCGGATTGTGGTCGAGTGGTATCATTGGGCCATTTTACTTTGAGAATGATGATGGTGCGGCTGTTTCAGTCAATGGTGAGCGATACCGGGGCATGTTAACCGACTATTTTTTCCCGAAGCTCGAGAATGTTGATATGAACGCCATTTGGTTTCAACAAGATGGTGCTCTATGTCACACAAGCCATCTCACAATCGAATTGCTGAATACGAAATTCGACAATCGTTTGATAAGTCATTCTGCAGATGTTAGTTGGCCTACGTGAAGCTGTGATTTGACACCGTTGGACTATTATTTGTGGGGCGCCGTGAAAGACAAATGCTATGCTAATAATCCAACGTCAATTGCTGCACTCAAGAACAATATTCAGTCGGCCATAGGCGAAATTACACCGCATACTCTCGAAAATGTATTGAAAAATTGGACCGACCGTATGGGCTACTGTGAGGCCAGCCGTGGGAGTCATCTAAATGAAATTGTTTTTCATAATTAATGGGAAAGATTGTACTTTTGAAGGAAACAAACCGCATTGAAAAATATTTATCCGTTTTTTATTTATTACAGTTTTATTTTGAAAAAAGTAAATGGCCCACCCTGTACAGGGTGGCGCAAAAGTTTCTGACCATCGACATGAAAAATCAACCAGTATAAATTTATCGCGAAAAAACTATCTTCAAAATTTTTGACATCCACTTTAAATTTTCTTATAGCTACATATCTTTAATTAATTTCGATAAAGAATGAAAACAGAAATTTAAATGATAATACGAAAATAATGACTTTTATTGAAGACTCAGCAAAAACAGGCACGGAAATTCGAAGAGGATTTGTAGGTAGGCCTAGTTACGAGTAAAATATGCAGACCCATAAGTACTTGGGTATTTTTTTTATTAACTTTAGTTGTTTACTCCTGTACAGTAACAAGACTTTTGAAAATATAAATTGATCCATTCAGATTTGGTTACTTGAAGTGAAAGTATCAAATTTATCGAAAGATCTTAATTTTAACGCTCTTTTGTACAAACCCTAAAAACTTCGTGAATCATCAACGAATTGAATTGAAATTCTTTGGCGACGATAATGATAAGTGGTCGAATTCAAAAACGTATTGCAATTCAACGCATGTATCGATTGGGGTACAGCTGCAGCGACATATGCAGAATATTTAGGATCAGCAAGAATGCCGTGAAATAATGGTGCAATGCCGAAGAAGGAAACGTAGAGGATATCGAACATTGGCTGAAAGTAGGCCAGGAGTGGAGACGCGAACAGTGACGAAACGGCTTAACAGCTTGCCTGCGGCCATTAAAAACGTGTCGAGGCGAACCACTCAGCGATACATTCGATCCACCAACTGGGGTCGGTATGCCTATAGACAACGCAAGAAACCTCTCCTTCCCAAGAAGAACATTCAAGACCGGCTGAATTTCTGCCAAAATCTCAAAACCTCGGATTTGTAAATTTTTGAGGCGATTTATGAGTATTTTTCTAATGTGTGGATTGATTGGCCTGGTGATTCCCCAGATTTGAATCCCTTCGAAAATGTGTAGTCCAAATTAAAGGAAAGTGTCTTTAGAGATCCTAGACCAAAATATGGGCAGCTACTGATTCGACGTAGACAAGTTGAGTGAGACGCAATTACTGCAAACTACCTAAAAAATTGATGTGAAAGTTTCAGAAAATGATTTTTAGAGTGTATAGAAAACGAAGGAGGATATACTTCATACTACATATTTATTTATTATATTACCTAATGTGTGTAGCTTATAATAAAATTATAAGATTAAATCAATCTCTTTTCTTTCAAATTTTATACAAGAAATACCAGGGTCAGAAACTTTTGCGCCACCCTGTACTATTCATGCTGCACCAGTTAACAAATTGTTGAAAAACATTAAGCTGAGTTTTTTTCTCCAAATACAACTTCGAAACTGCAGCCGATATATCAGTGAGTCATAAACATCTCAAGATGCATTATCGAAAGCGAATCCTACAAAAATTCCTTACAGCGCTGGAAAATGATCAACCAATTTACACTGCCATTAATCTCAAACTGTATATTTTAGAGCTATCAAAAGTCTGGCAAATTGATGTCTGCTGGCGGGGTTTGTCACCGAGAGCCGTTTATTTGGCTTAAAAATTAATTTTTCAATGCGACTTCATCGCCTTCAGACAACGGATGAAGACAACGGCTGAACATTCTTAGTGAATTGTCTTTTACAATAGGTTAGGCCAAGAGGCCTTCGCTTCCCTTAGACTTATTTAGATTCATAGTGCGCTGTAGAAGTGGAAAGTTTCGAATTCATTTTGTGAACCATCCTGATTTTTTAAGGAAATCCAGGAGTTGTTCCATTCTTATAGTACCTAGCTCACTCAGCTCCTCGAAAAGAGTGTTTGGATTTGTTGAATATTTATGCAAAAATCTGGCATCAAAAATACAATCAAATTCAGAATTCTATTCATTTTCTTTGATAGGCAAAAGTTTGGATTTCGGAGAATTTTTTATAGCGAATAACGAACATTGATGAAATTTAGAATTTTTTAAATAGGTTATTTGAACTTTTTTAAACAATCTTAGTTCGCTTTGAAAGATGATTGTTAAGGCAAAACAGAAATATTTCAGCCCTGCAATTATTGTAATTAAGCTCATAATGCCGTATTCAAGAGTATCTTTGGGAACCCAGCGATAAGAACTTTGTGTTCGAAAAATTCGTGGGCGCAAGCCAAGGATTTAGTAGATAAAGATCGACTAAACCCATGCAGATATGGTCACACATTCAGAACCTCCTGT